>JAGPOW010002742.1:16595860-16629112 GCA_030014935.1 Caiman crocodilus | reverse complement strand
ATCAGCAGGAAATAGGGCAGGCTCTTTTTTCCCGGGCACCCCCAGGGGTAACTAGGACCAAGGGTCACAAGTTACTGGAGAGCAGGTTTAGGTTGGACAGTAGGAAACACTACTTCACAGTTAGGGTGGCTAGGACGTGGAACCGGCTTTCTAGGGAAGTGGTTCTTGCTCCTACCTTGGGTGTCTTCAAGAGTAGATTGGATAGGTACTTGGCTGGGGTCCTGGGACCCTGGCACTCATTCCTGCCATTGGTGGGGGGTCAGACTAGATGGCCTGCTCTAGGCCCCTTCTGACCCTAGATACTATGATACTATGATGATACTGTGATACTATGCTTTATACACACAGTGCCTTTTTTTCTTCTCTTCCACTGCTCATTTCAAATAATTTCAGAGTAACTGTGCATACTTGCTTAAAGTTCAAATACATGTCTAGATTGCATCATGCTATTTATAGTCACCAGGCAGATCACTGCAACCTTTTTCTCCTTTTGAGGTAACACCCTAAGTTAGGGAAGTGGGAATCATTGTAGCGTTTCCTTTGGGTCACAAAAATTACTTTACTTTCAAATTAAGCAACACTGTTAAGTGTTTAACGAGGTAGATTGAACAAGGATACAAGATCTTCCTTCAAATGTTTTTATGCCAGTGGAAGAGAGAGAATGTGCATGTAACCCTGATTATTTCAGTGTGTGGTACTAGACCACTTATGGGTCTGATGAGTCCGTTTGCTGTCTCCAAATTAACCAGGTCCCTTTAACTCAACCAGTAGAGAATTATGCTTTTAAAGTTAGAGGTCAACATTAAATCCCCATGGGTCACTCATCTGGAACCTTCAGATTTTACAAATGTGATGGCATTCTCTGTGCTATAAAACAGGTCTACTTATAAGTTTGACAGAGATGAGAACTGTTGGACTCTGAAGAAAACTGCTGGATCTGAGCATGCATTGAGATTGTGAATCACCTACAGAAAAGATACAATACTTTAAAAGGGATTAAAGATTCCTGGCTTTTTCTAGAGAGACCTAGACCAGAGCACCTTCCCCATTCCCCTTCCCCCCTGCCTCCTCCCATTTCATAAGAAACTGTGCCTCTGGAGGAGGACTTAATTGTTGCATTAAATACACATGTTCAACCCTTCCAAAAATGACCTTATTTTTACTCTTTCTTCAAACTGTGATGAATATTTCAGGATTGCTTGCTCTCTCTCTCTCGCCCTTTGTTAATTTGAAATCCTTAAAAAAAATTCATTTGGGAAATACCCACCCACACTAATAGGCTAAGTACAGACAGTCAGAAAGCTTGAGGCTGAATCAATTCAATCTTTGCAGGTTAGTCTAAACTACATAGATTGAACCAATACGAAGGTGAACAGATACTCGCTTTTCATTCTGAAAATGCAACCACATGCCTGCAGTGGCCCAGGTGGGAAGTGGGGGGCAGGGGGTGGTAAGGAGGAGGTAGAGCACCCCTCCCTGTTTGGCTGGAGCAGACAGCTTGGGCTAGGGCTAGCCCAGCCACTCTGTGACGGGAGGTTTGCAGGGTAGGTGCAAAGCATCCTTAGAGCTTGGGAGACTGTGAGTTAACATGAATTTGGAGGGGATCTGAGACAGAAGTTTACTAAACTGATTTAACCTAAATCGGTTAAGTCTGATAATACATCCTTCCAGGGTTATTTTAAACTGGGTTTAGCCACTTTGAAAGTGGTTTATATGAGCTGAACTTCTGTTTCCAATTATTTATACCAGTTAATGTGTAACTTCTTTTCCTAGCCATGGGGACCAGATTCCCATAGCAATACATGAATCATGTGCCAATTCATGTAGCAATGGCAGAAATGGAGGAAGCAAAAGGAAAGTTACTTAGGAAGAAATGACTGACTCATGACTTTCCCAGTCAAGGGTCAGTCTGCTCCTTTTTGTACCAGTAAAGTGAGCATGCAGATAGTATTAGAATAGGGTATTAATCAAGTCATGTCCTTCTCTGCATGACTTGATGCCAAAGATATTAAAACTGATACTAATTCATGTTCAGTGCACTCTCTAAGCCACATTCACAGTACATATTTGCTCATGCTCTATCAATTAGGGGAGGCATATGAATATGTAATTTTCTTTCTTCTGTCTCCAAAAGACTTGATATGATTTCTGTTGTTATCCTGTAGAATAAGAATGGGGAGTTACAGTGGAGTGGCTCTTGTGAGGCTTTATAGAAACTTCAGAAGAGTTTCTCTAGCTACACGTGTAACATAGGAGGAAGGTGGGCAGGTCTGGGGAAGAGTCAGGACTCTTAGAGTCAGGACTGCTTCAAAATACTGGTCCTGCTGCTTTGTTACAATTGTTGTCTGGTAATTCTGGTTGGACACATCTGGCAGGTAGGTGGGAAATCGAATGTCACAGAAAGCAAAATTGTTGCATTTTGCAAAGGCTGATGATTAGGGAAAAGCAAACTTACAAGTGGTAGAATTGTTGCTAGAAAAACATTTAACCAAAGTCCTTTAAAATAGGTGATAGAAACAAAATATGTGATAGGTAAGCTTTTAAAGGTTTTTTGGCCCCTTTTTAGGGATGACCTGCATAATTAATTCATGGGTTTGCCAGTTGTGCAGTGTCATCTCAGGGATAACAACTCTATAGCTCATAAAACTGTCACTTGTGTTCTCAGTATACATACAGAAACAATAGTGATAAGCAATTTTCATGGTATGTGGCAGTTTGCAAAGAGGAAATGATCTTTCCTAATTCACAAGGAGAGAGACTGTTTTCCTCTTGGAGAGTTGGGGAGGACGTATGAAACGTGAACTTGGTGAATAGTTTTTACAGCACATCTGGTGAAGGGCTCAGCAGACTGGGGAGGGAGGAAGGAGTCTTGTTTCTGTATGGAAGCTTTCATGGCTTCTAATAGAGCTCAAAGGGTTCAGTAACACCTTCTTACGCTCTTGTGGCTAAATCCTGTTCTACAGATGAGGTGTGTAAGCATCTGTGCACAATCCTGTTCCTTCCAGCTGAAGTCTGACAAGCTGTTAATGTATCTACTTTAGTAGCATGTCTTCATCTTAACCTAAGACTAGGTCACAAATAGCATGAGGATCAGGCCACCTTCTTCTTTCATGGACTTGAACAGAGTGGAATAGCTTTGCATTTAGATACCCAAGTAAAAGTTAGGTATCTAAAAGGCAGAAAAGGATTTTTCCAGTGGTTTAGTGGGAGGACAAGGCTGACCAATGTATTTTACTGATTCTAATGTTTTAATTTAAAATGTTGAAAAATATTCTAAGGTAGTGTATTTGTGATACGAGCCAGAAACGCACATTTTTTATTAATACCACTTAAGCATGCATTCACAACTGACTGCATCCATCTCCTTTACACGGTCTCATCGTTTAATGCTGCATTGGGGTGGCAATTTAGTCATTTTTCCTGAAAAGGTAGAATTTATCTTCTTCAGTTGTACCAATCACACCTTGGAGTTATTGAGCATAGACTTTTACGGAGGTTGCAGTGCTACTGAAGACATGCATGTGTAGGCAATATTTGCTAAAATCAGTGATATTGAGAAGGAAGCAAGTAAAGTAAAGCCTATATATGCAGTTCAGGTATATAAAAACATTTTGTACTTCACCAAAACTTATTTCTGAAAACGAGTGATTATACTAAATGAAGAATAATAGGAATAGTCATAAGGCACTAGATGGCAGCCTTGTTATACTAAAATAGTTTAACACTCAAGAACAGTCCAAGGAGAGTGTTTTAAGAGATAACTATAAGTAGGACTTGTATTAATATTTGTTAATATAAATTTCCCAGATATTTAAGGATGAAGTGGAAACTTAAAATAAAGGGCAGAAACAACAAATGTTATCAATTGGAAGAGGTGTTTATGCCAGCTCAGTTGCACAAAGTCTGTCCACTCTTACATTCTGTGCTAACTGGTTTGTATAATTCTCCTTTTCTTTTGGGACACCATTAGTTTAAATTAAATACCTCCTTTAATTGTAAAACTGTCATGCTTGACTTAAAATAATGAGTGCTAGCAATTATATCTAACACTGATTGACTCTGATGCAGATTGAAGCAATTTTTATTATTGTTAAATACTGTAACACCAATGACTTCAAACTGTCACTGCCTTCTGAACATATGGAATCATATCAATAAATGCTTTTTAAAAAAAATCTCTTTAGTATTTAAGGAGGCTAGAGCAACAAATTACGGCTTGAATCCCAGGATGGTTTGAGAAAAGATGGGGCATAAGAGACTTACTGTTCAAGAGTGCCAGACAAGCATAGCCTTTGCTTTGGGATAAAAGAACAACAAAGACCACTTCTGGACTTCCCGAGAATTAAGAAATAACAATACCAAATATCTTAAGTGCCCGATCAAGTATTATGATTCCACCCTCAGTTCTGAACACACGTTGGCCTGCTTGTGTCCCTGTCTGTTTTTACTTGTTTATAAATGGATTTATTACACCAAATACTGGCTTGTCTTGCAGGATCGTTGAACAGACTGGGGAAACTTCTTTTTTCTTTTCCTTATTTTTTTTTGTCCAGTCATCTGCGCATACTTATAAGTTCAGTTGGATATGTGCATATCCATTTCAGACTGCAAACTCCTTTATGAATATAAGGTTTGTTTGCCTTCTGTGCTGTCTTCTGCTTCTGTATTGAACTAAAACCGAGAGGAAGTGACAGGAAGAATTACATCTGGCACAAAGCTAACAATGGAAGGTCGCCTAGTTAAACGGAGTACCGTTGAACAAAAAAAAATAAAATAAAAGGCCACCATTCGGGGCTACCTGGCTTTTCAACTTGGAATCCCAAGAGTATTAAGTAAGCAAGCAGTGAATCACTTGGCTGGGAGACTTTGATGGTTTGATGAGACTTCTTAGTGTCACCTGATAAAGTGGAGTGTAAGTTATAAAAACAAAAACACCAGTGAAAGTAAGGAAGAAGAGACAAGGAACAGAATCAAGAAACTGATTGCATCAGAGTGACATTGTGACCTCATGATGTGGAAGAGAAATTGCATATAGGAGGGAGAAACCTGAACTTTCTAGATGTTTCTGCTCTTAGGGCATAGCCAACTCAGAGTGCCAAAGGAGAGGTAGGGAGATGTATGTACACATTCTGTTATGTTGTCTAGATCTGTCTATTATTTGATCCAGATTTAGTAAGCTGTAACTGTTTTTGGAACCCTTACAAAGGTCATTGTGTCAGTTTGCTTTACCTGTTGTTTCCTCCTGACAATGTACCGTATAAATTCAAAGAGCCCCAAGGTTGGAGCTCTGGGAACGGGTATGTATAAGTTTCTGGAAAGTCAAGGGGGTCAGCGGTGATCATCAGTGTCTAATGTATTTGGACTATGAGGTCTTGTTTCCTTGAAGGGGTTTCAGATAGAGAAGCAGTGCCTAAAAAATGTGCTATAAAACCCAAGGATCCCTCTCCAGCTAGTTCTGGGCCTACTCATACAAAAGAACACTTACGAGAAGCAAAGTCCAACATGGCAGCACTTAAATATGGAGCACTGGTGGGTGTCCAGTCAAGGGTGTTTCACCAATACCATGTGACAGACACTTGAATCTATCTTCTTATGCTATGATTTAGAGTTGTAGCCCAAGAATTTTGAGAGGGACTAGTAAATTGTTTTTTTATACAGATTAAACCTTGCTTTCCTTTTAAATTCAAGTGTAGGCTAGACTTGGGTTCCAGATACCCTTGTACCAATATCCTGCTGCAGAATTGGAAATCAGTTTGTTCTATCATCATGAGTTTATGTTGGTTTCAGTGCTGCCTTTTCAAGAAATAAGGGCTAGAAATTTACAGTAGTTGGAACCCTGCATCAAGAATCTTACAATAAATGTTGATCCCACTGGCTTGGCAAAGTTCCCGTTGGTCACCTATACACATGCTTTGGAGTGGGGGTGTTTTAATTAAAGTGGCTCTCAGGAGCTGCTTTAAATAAGACACCCACAGCTGCTTGTGTATTCAGCATCCTGCGTTTCAAATTGGTGGCAGGGTCATTTTAAGTATAGCTCATCAAAGATGCTGCAGCACACTGGAGCGTTCCAATTAGAATGCTCCAGCAGACTTGATTAAGCAAATTAAGTGTGTTTCATAGTATCTAGGGTCAGAAGGGGCCTAGAGCAGGCCATCTAGTCTGACCCATGGCAGGAACGAGTGCCAGGGTCACAGGAACTCAGCCAAGTACCCATCCAATCTACTCTTGAAGACGCCCAAGGTAGGAGCAAGAACAACTTCCCTAGGAAGCCGGTTCCACGTCCTAAGTGTGCTCTGACATGTCCTAATTGGAACGTATCGGAGAACTTGTAAAAGTGCCCATTGATTTCATGATGCATTACTGACTTGCTGTGTCTAAGTAAAGCTTTGGCTATATGGCAAACTTACTGTCCCCAGTAGTTGCACCCTTTGTGCAGGCTGGCTTCTAAATTGAAGCAATGTAGCTATGGCTGTATAGCCGCCTACTCAACTTGGGAATAGATAGACTAATTGTCACTAGTTATGTTGGACTCATCATAACTAATTAGCCATCTCCAAAATGCATCTACAATGTAGCGTAGTAGGAAGCTACACTGGGTGCATCTCCATGTGAAATTAATGCAATAAGTGGTGAAGGGGCTGGCTGGGGCATGAGTGCGCTAAAGCCTGGAGCCGTACAGCGCACAGCCTCCATACGTTAGAACCCTCATACCCCAGCTAGCCCATCACCATCGACATGTGGGTTTCGTTGCACTTAATTGTTTTTCCGTAAGATAGTACTGTGCCTGACGGTACTAACCTACAGTGGAGTTGATTAACTGCACCCTAATATTGGCGCACATGTAGACAATGACACTTTACTGTGGAGCTAATCACTGTGCAGTAAAGCGCATGTATAGCTGCATCTACTATGTCTAGTTTAGGAGACGGATGGCTCAGGGAAATGCAGTGTGTTTGAGGGGTATCCGTGTTGGGGATGGTAAGTTTAATGTATAGATGTAGCGTAAGTCATATAACCACAATATATTTGTCTGTAAGCAACACTTAGATTTCAGGAGCATTGTGAAATTTTTGCAAGGTCTTCCAGGGAAAACCTCTGTGTATATAAATACATTAAAGATGGTGTCTATTTCTAAAGTAATAATGCTACATAAATTCCAATGAATCATTTTTTAGGTTACAATATGAGTATTTTCAAGTACAACATCCCTTATCTCTGATTGGCTGAGTCAACTCAATTTCAGTATGTTGTACAATAGCCTACGAGACACTGATATTAATTTATTGTCAGTTTTCTCCCTGTTTGGAATGTGGAGATAGTCTTGTAATCTGTTCCAGAAATATAACCCATTGACAGCATGCTATAATTTACTATATTCTTGATGGAAAGAAAAGTGGTGACAGAAGAGAAGAGCAAGCTGTTCTAAAAAGTGACTATGTGCATTAGCAAAATAGAGGAAATAACAGGAAAGACGTTTTTAAAAATATCTAAAATCAAACGATATTGCATATATGTTAATAAAGAAACAAAGTATATGAAGAGAGATGTATGGCAGTCGAGGCTGAATACATATTTTGGGTGCTATCATTAAGTCCAAGGTTAGCCCTGCAACAGAATGCCCAGGACATGGGAGACGTTTTAGACATTATGATGATGAGCACGTCTACATGACTTTTACTGGGCAGTTGCTTAGCTGACTGCACAGTAAACATCTTAATGTGTATCCCTATTAGGGTGCGCGAAACTAATAAACTCTGCCGCAGTATTTATGACTCCTACCCTGCTGTGGAGTTTTTTCTGTGCACAGCAGCACTCTTACAGACACTGACTGGGCCAGCTGGGGCATGAGAGTGCTTCAGTGCTGGGGCTGCCTGCCAGCTAGCATTGCACTCGTGCCCCAGCCAGCCCCTCCACAGCACATTGAGCCCAACTGGAGCAGGCCTAGGCGGCAGGCTGACCCCCTGCACTCCTGCCAGCCGGGATGCTGCAACCCAGCTCAATGTGCTGCACTCTGAGTGTGCATGCAGATGCATGCCTGCGAGCTTCCTGAGCGCAATAAGCTACGGAGTAATAAGCTCCACAGTTTATTGCTGCCCACTAATGGCACCTGTAGATGCTCCCACTGTGTCGAACCTAAGTGGAAAAATCATTAGGATCATTGAAAACTTTTTTCTTACTGATAGAATGCTAATTGTGAGAATAACCTCCTGAGCACAGATGAGTTCTGCTTCAGTCCCAGTAGCTTTAAAGTCAGAAGGCTACACATACTATACCTTACTGCAATTCATTTCATGGAATTTGAAAATGGTAAATAAAAGGGAAGCCTAAGACATTGTTATAAGGAAAGAGGGTTAAACAATAGGAAGAGAAGAAGAAAGTTAAATCTATGGAAGATGATGGGCAAGGCTCTGTCATTCAAATCTTGGTTACTGTCTATATTATTGATACAGGCAACTTGGTGGACGGTATGCTTATCAGTGTACACGTCCTGTGAAGTTCATACAAGTAGCAGTTGATATACAGTATTGCATCACTGCTTTTCAAAAAAGAAAGAAAAAAAGCAGAATGGCAAAAAGCATTTCCCACAGTCCACTTCTCTCTCTTCATGTAGGGATTGATCTACCAGAAAAAGAAATCAAAGCATCCTCCTTATATATGGCAAACAAAGTGGAAATTGATGCCATGTTATCCTAATTATCTCACATAACCATAAATGGGTAGTAGGTTTACTGAAGAGTAGAATTTTATTCCTTAGCAAAAGGTCAGGAATTCAAAACGCTGCTGTGCCATGCTGTTAGGGTCTTTTAGAAGAGATCTCCTTAGATCTCCTTAGTACTGCGGAAAAGGACCTGGGGGTGGTAGCAGACCATAAGCCGAATATGAGTCAACAGTGTGCCTTTGTTCCAGAAAAAGCCTGTAACATACTGGGTTGAATTAACAAGAATGTCACTTGGAGGCAGGGAAAATGATCTTCCACTCTGTTCAGATGGGCTACCGTGGTCAGTCTGGGTCACTTGCCCTTCAGGAAAGACTTGGATACATGAGAACGATATTAGTAGTCAAATTGGAAAGAGCCCAGAGGAGAGTAACAAAAAATGATTAAAGGTCTAGGAAACATGACTTATGAGAAAAAAACCCCAGTGCATTCTGGTTTCAAAAAGGGCAAATAGTATATACGGAGCTGTATTGAAAGAAGTTTAACTTGCAAAGCAAAGCATGTGATGTTCCCACTGGATTCATCACTGGTGAGGCCACACCTGCAGTATAATGTCCAGGTTTGGGCACCGCATTCAAGATGTGTCCAATTAGGAAGAGTTCAGCAGGGTGACAAAAATGATTAGAGGCCTGGGAAACGTGATTTATGAAGAAAGGCTGAAAGAACTGAGATTATTTAGTCTGGAGAAGAAAAGACTGAGGGGATTTGATAACAGTCTTCAAACACGTAGAGGGTATTTATGAAGAGGGTGGTGATGGACTGTTCTCTGTGGTAGCTGGGGATAGAGCAGGAAATAATCAGTCTTCAATTGCAACAAAGGTTGGGTAGTAAAAAGAGTTTTCTAACTATGGGGGTGACTCGGCATTGCAATAGGTTACCTGGAAAGGCTGCGGGATCTTTGGAAGTTTTTAAGAGCAGGTTAGACAAATGCTTGTCTGTGACTGTTTAGACAGATGATCCTATCTGCAGCAGGAAGTTGAACTAGATAACCTCTTGATCTCGCTTCTGGCCCTATTTTTCTAACATGTTTATGCCAGTGAGGTTGAACATTTCTATTCATGTCTGGTGGACTTTGAGATGAAGATTAAGTATTTCCAGTCACTTTTCACAAAAGAGGAAGTGTTTGCCCCAACTTTTCAGTTAAAGAGCAAAAAGCCTCATTTAAAGAGCAAATCTTTTATAAATATTGACTTCTTCAGAGTGCAGAGGTGAAGAGAATCATCCACTGGGGTTGCATTTCTTCTGTCTTGGTTATTGCCGTTTTCTTATTTTAAACAAAATGATGATTTTTCCCCTAACTGTCAGCCCTGCAAATTAAACCTGGGATCTGGGAATGAAGCTGTGTTTTCTCACATTAGTCTTCTCTGTCCCTTTGCTGTCTGTATAATACAAGTTCTTGTATTTGTTCTTTTTATCTGATTTTCTGTAGGTTAAATGAGCTATTCATTATACTTCTGTAACCCTTCTGGTATAAGTGGAAATCCAAGTGATTGAAGGTCGGTGTTCTGTTGATATTTAGTGCACCATAATAAAATCCAATTCTCTCTTCCTCTCCCTCTCTCTTTGGGATGAATTAACATTTTGTTGGTAACAAGTTTTAACTGATTTTTATTCCTATTACTAAAATCGGCAGATGAGACACTGAATATACACAAGGGAGTGTGTCTGTGAGTGAAAGGTATATGTCTTACAGTGCAGAGTGGTAATGCTTTGCCCTACTCGTATCTATTACAGGTCATTGTTTTAGGATACGTCATGAGTGCACGGCAGAATATATTGCTTTTATATAGTGCACAGCTTTCTGTTTGGTGTAGGGCACGGTTTCTGTAAAGAATACACAAGGTCTATGAGACCTCACTTTTCAAGACTGGCTATGTTCTTTCTACACAGTCTTCATTTGCCCTCCTCTTTGATATCCACCATGAAAGAGGAAAATTCCTGTAGCACCAGCCTGCCAAAATATCAAAGAGCTTGCGGTCACAAACTTCCATTCCTTTTGAGAAACAGTGCTCAGTGGTTACTGGAAGAACATGTTTGTATTATCTTGTAAAGTGGCCATTGGGATTCCCCAAAATAGAAGGAATCCAGATGTTAAAATTATTCCAGACTTAGCTGAGAGTAAACCCAAAATTGAAACATCTCAACTTCAATTTGTATGGCATGTTTCCCACAGTATAAATGCTAGCCAATTAACAAAGGAGGGTGGGTTGAGCTACAAAGACATGGGTTGAGCTACAAAGCTGTAATCTAGATCTGAGTTTTCCTAACATGGTTCATCTAATTAATGAAAGCAGACTTTGGGGATTTTTTTTTTTTTTTTTTTTAAGTCTGAGGAATGAACTGTACGGTTGCACATCTGATATGTGTTTCTAGCACATGGGCAAAGTGTGTGCCACTCTGCTTTCTGCTGTCTAATCCAGCATCAGATAAGATAGTTTACAAGCTGATTCCAATTGATTAGTTGGTACCTGTCTTTGCTACAGTGTTGAATACCCAGGATGCAAATGCTACGGCTGATCCACACAAGGGAAGATTCTTTTCAGATGTGTCATATAATATATACACCTGCTAGACTTTCACGAGAGCTGGGGCAAATTCAGAAGGATCGTTGTGCTTTAAAACGTCTGTACTTTAATTTTTTCAATTTTCAGGATTATTTTACGGAAATGAATTCTTTTTATAAATAAAATTGGTGTTTATATGTAATTCTGAAATGAATCAAAGGATATTATTTATAAGTGTTATACAGTAAATTGAACATAGCAGCACTGGGATTGAAAATACCATCACGATTTGACTCGCCTCACTAACTTTCTGAGAAGAAACATCCATTCTGTTAGGATAAAATGTTCACAAACAATGATTAAGTTTTTTTTTTTAAATGTGACATTTCTGTTAACAGAACAAGCAAATCATATCTACCTGCTGTGCACATTCAATATCTGGTTTAGGAGTTAAATAAAAATCAAGCTATACAGCATGGGTCCTATTACAAAGCAAAAGTGTACTATGTAGTACAGCCACTGTAAACATTAGAGTTTTAAAACATTAATACTTGGGTCCTTATCAGTAAAATTTCAGCAGGTAATGTCTGTTCTTCCTTCTAAAGTTGAATGCAAAATTTTTCCTTAAAACTTTTTTTTTTATATACATTTTCCTTGATCTTCCCTTTAGTTCATGGAAAATTCCTGAAACAAAGGAAAGTAATAGGCAGAAATAGGCCTAATGTGCTAGTTGTGTATGTATATGCTATTACTAGTTTTAGGAAAATAATACAGTTTTTATTGGTATGCAAATGATGGTAAACCTTTAAAAATTCTTAAGTGATTTATGAGCATAAATCCCAGTTTCCAAAGTGACTTACGGCCTGATTTTTAAGGGTATTTTGACACCTTAGGAAGCAGATAATCAAAAGCACCTAAATGTCTATCTCCTCCTTACATCAATGAGAGTTAAGCGTCTAGATTTTTTCTGAAAAGCATGATTATCTGAACATCTTAAAAAAATAAGGTCCCTGGACACTTTGGATCTCAAATTTCTTAGTCAGAGAAACTTATAGCTTAATTTCGTCAGTACCTAAATCAATTTAGAAAGTGAGAAATAGGCTTATAAATCATGTAGGTGCTTTTGAAATTTTATCTGAATTTCATTCAGTCACGCATTTTTAACAAATGACATCATGCAGGGTTATCTAGTTTAGCCAGCTGCTTTATGTAATGTGTAGTTATTCCGGTGTACTACATTATTGATGCATACTACATTATTCTGCTAACTTAAAACAAAAAGTAACTGGTTAGTTTCAAGAGCTGGTTGACTCAGGTGATAAGCTGCCATTTTTAAAACTTCTTTCTTGTAGCATTGTATGAAATTTGTGCATTTATAGTGATACCAATTTTGTCTTAAAAAAATGAGGCTGGAATGGACTAACTGCTTATCTAGTGTAATCCCCGGCTCAAAGCACGATCATCCCATCTAAGCCATTCCAGACAAACATTTATCTAACCTGCACTTCAAAACTTCTAATGACAGAGAGTCAACAGGCTCCCTAAGTAAAGTTTTCCAGTGCAGAACTATCCTTGTACTTAGAAAGTTCCTCTTAATATATAATCAGAAACTTCCTTTTTGCAATTTAAACCCATTACTACTTATCCTGTGATCAGTTCACAGGGAACAGTTAACATGGTTTTAACAATGACCCATTTTATATTTGAAGATGATTATCACATCTCTCCATCCCCACTTTCTCTTCTCTAAACTAAGCAATCCCAGTTCTTTCACACTTTGCTCATATAATATTTTCTAGATCATTCGATATTTTTGTGTTCTACTCTCCTGGTCAAGTACTCACAATTGCAGATGAAGTCAGCTGGGCTTTGAACATGTATATATAGTTATATAATACTAAGTACTCTGAAAAATCGAGTATTAGACATTTGAAGTGGGACATCCAAAATTAATGGATATTCCTCAGTCCCTCTGTCTCAGTTTCTTATTTGTAAAATGGGAATAGTAAGCCACCTTCTTTTTACAATGGTGCTGTGACAATATTTTCACGAACATTTGTGAAGCACTCAGATACTGATGAGCATCATAGAAAAAAGCCCATGATGGATTTAATATCACCTTCAGAACATAGTTTGAACAATGTGTAGTAAAAATGATTTGTAGAGATACACTTGGATAATAAGATAAAGCAAAATATTGTTAGGCATATTAAGCAGAATCATAGAAAATAAGAGTTGAAAGGGACTTCAGGAAGTCATCTAGTCCAATCCCCTGATCAAAGCAGGACCAGTTCCAACAATGTCACCCCAGCCAGGGCTTTATGTAGCTGGGTCTTTAAAACCTCCAAGGATGGAGATTCCACCACCTCTATGTGTAACCTGCTTCAGTCCTTCACTGTTGTCTTTATGAGAGAGTTTGTCCTAATCTCTAACCGAAACCTCCCTTACTGCAACTTGAGAGCTTTGCTCCTTGTTCTGTCATCTGCCACCACTGAGACCAGTCCAGCTCCATCCTCTTTGCAACCCCCTTCAGGTAGATGAAGGCTGTTTTTATCTTCCACCTCAGTCTTCTCTTCTCCAGGCTAAATAAGCCCAATTCCTTCAACCTCTCCTCAGAAGTCATGTGCTTCAGCCCCGTAACAATTGCTATTGTCTTCCACTGGAGTCCCTCCAATTTGTCTGCATCCTTTTCTGTAGTGGGGGCCCTAAACCAGAAAGCAGTACTCCAGGTGTGGCCTCACCAGTGCCAAAGAGAGAAATTATCACTTTTGTCAGTCTGCTGGCAGCATACCTCCTAATGCAGTCCAGTATGCCATTAGCCTTCTTGGCAGCAAAGGCACACTGCTGGCTGATATTCAACTTATTGTCCACTGTAACCCCCAGGTCCTTTTCTGCAGAGCTGTGCCTGCTGCTTAACCAGTTGGTCTGTGCTGGTGCATGGGATTGTTCCATCCTAGGTGGAAGACTGCACTTATCCTTGTTGAACCTCATGAGATTTCTTTTGGTCCACTCTTCTGATCTGTCTGTCTGCCTGACCCCCAGCCCTACCCTCCAGCATATCCACTACTACCCCCAGCTTGGTTTCATCTGCAAATTTGCTGAGGGTGCATTCCATCCCATCTTTCAAGTTGTTGATGAAAACATTGAACAAATCCAGCCCAGGATTGACCCTTGGGGCACTCCCTTGATACTGGCTGCCAGCTAGACATCAAGCCATTAATTACTACCCTTTGAGCCTGATGGTCTAGCTAGGTTTCTGTCAGCCTTACACTCCATTCTTCCAACACATGCTTCGTTAGCTTGCTTACAAGAAAGTTGTGGGAGACTGTATCAACTGGTCCAACTTTAATTTATAGTCATCCTTGATTCCTTGGTTCTGACAGTTCCTAACTTTTGAGTGCTTTACTTTGCAATCTGAATAACCTTATTTTAAAATATTTTTGATGCAATTCTGTCTCTGTTAGGCCTTTATATTCAAGATAGATTATGGTAGCACTGCCACTTATCCCACTAGATTTTCAGCTCTCTGGAGACTTCTCTTTAGTCTCAATGTGCATTTTTACGTGTTGTTCCATGGGTTGTGGGGGGCATCACCTCGTGTGTCAGTGTCCCTAAACTTCAAAATGGTTCGGGGGGTGCTTTTTCTAAGGCACGTTGAAAGAACTTTAGTTAAAGTGTGCCTCCACTGCCATTTTGAAGTGTGGGGATGCTGATACGAAAGATGCAGAGACTATCTGGAGTGTAAAACTACCACGCTCCAGCAGACACTATTTGAGTCTGCTCCAACATGCAGTAATTACAGGGTTTCAGAGAGGTCTCCTGGCTTATCTATAGGCACCCAGTCTGTTCTCTGGGACTTTTAGCAAAAAATAAAAAAAAAAGAAAAGGAAACAATGATAAGAAATATTTTACTAAGAGTAAAATAGAGTAGGTCTATTCCTTGCTGGAGGCGTGCACACAACTCCCATTAACCTTATCAAGAATTGTCTGCTCTCATCAAAGAAAGAAAATAGCGCCTTAAAAATAAATAGCAATGCTGAAATTAAACTATTGCTTTAAAATTTATTTTGCTATTTAATTAAATGGCTGCTTTCTTTTGCCTAATTATTGTTGCACATGTTCTCATTACTGACATTTTGAATTGTTCCTCATGACTCTTGCCTGCCTTAACTGAGGAAGTAATAAGAGTTCTTTGTAGAATTCAAACCAAACTTATGAAAATGTCACCACAACGATAAGTCCTAGATGTCTTTGATCATCGAAACTGTTGATATGGTGCTCTGGTTCTTTTTGCCACTGCTATATCTGTATTTTATACAATGGTTGTTTAATACAAATTTCTATATAGCCCTGAGAACAGAATCAAAGGCTTTGTTCTTTTAGCTGAGTTCCCTTATTGTTCTTCTGCAGTCATGCTGTTTCTGCATCCTCTCTTTCTGGATCCATGAATCTTAAATCCTTCCTGCCCAGTGACCTGGCTTCCATAGGTCAGATGTGGGGAATTTCCCCACCTAAACTTGCCTAATGACTGGTAGTTAAGGAACTCTCCTGCGTGGTGGAAAGTGTGGATTTGACATTCCTGAGGCTAAGGACAGTGTAGAATTCAGGTCTTCTGCTTCTTAGTTCAGTGCTTTATTACCTAGATTATACAAAAGCTATTATATCACCATTGCATTTTTTGAATGGAAGTGGCCATGACTGGTATATTTTGGTCTTCATGTGTGGGTAGGCTTAGAGCATATACACATCAGATTTATCTGCTAAGGAGGCAGAAGAATGTGTGACATGCATCCCAAATGGGGTTAGGTGTGGAAAAGGTGTTGAGCTGCTTGGCTCTGCTAACAGTGTGGCAGTTCTAGCCCTGTATAGAATAATTAAGGTTGCCTAGACATGCACCTTGGTTTTCTCCTGGAAAGTTGTTGGAAGCCAGTGTAAATTTTGGAGCACTGGCACAATATGTTTCTGGTGACCCATGTATATCAGAAGGCCACTTTCTGCTCTAGCTGTAGCTTCTGGATGCTCTTGAAGGATAGCCTGAGATGTGCATTGAAATAGTCTATCCTTAAGATTATAAAACGAATTATGATGGTAGCCAGATCCAAATCAGAAAGAAAAAAATGCAGCCTTCTCACCAAATGTTTTTGGTAAAAGGAGTTCCTAGCAGCTATAGAAACCTAAGAATCCAGGGGCAGCAAATGATCTAGAAGCACCTCAAGGCTTCAAATCAAGGGGAGACTGAAACACATTGAGAATAAGTGCCCCAAGCATTCCCAGGTCATGATGTCTGCCAGCCATCGCCACCTCTGTTTTGTCTAGTTTCTGCTTCAACTGGCTTGCCTGCATCCAGTCCTCAATTGGAGCTGGGTATGGGGTATAGAACCTGTGTAGCCCAGGTCAGATGGTAGCGGTGGAGCTTGGTGCCATCAATATACTGATGGCATCTCACTCCAGCCTTCCACATGATCCCATCAAGTCACTTCAGATATGTGTTGAATTGGAGGGGTAACGTGGTGGAATGGTAGTGGACCTCACAGGAAGGGTCTGGAGGGGAAAGTGAATGCTAACCCATTCCCACTCTGTAGGGCATCCTTGCTGGGAAACAGAGGAACCAATTAAGAATGGTACCACAAATCCCTACCAGGTAATATAACCATATTACGAGCACCTCAGAGTTAAGCCTATCAAAGGCTGATGAAAAATCTAATAAAAATCGGTGGTCCAAGCAAAGGTCATCAACCAAGGCCACAAGTGCCATCTCTGTACTATACCCATGACAAAAGCCAGATTGATAGGGGTCCAGGGATCTGATAGCATCGAGATGTGCCTGGAATCATTGGACAATCACTCATCGGATGATTTTCGCCAAAAAAGGAATGGTTGGATACAGGACAATAGATGGTTGGGTAGTCGACATCAAGAGAGGGCTTTTATAGTTGGGGCTGAACCACGTTATACTTTTGCTTTATATCCACATTACCCTTTCTTTGCCATGGTACAGACTAATAGTATCTGTAAGTGTTTATGCTTTATGATGAATATAGTGAAGGAATGCAAACAAACATGAAAGTGGAATGAAGTAAAAAAAAAAATTAGTACAAATATTTTCCAAATGTTGTCTAAAGTAAATAGGCAGTTGTCTGCTGCATAAGATTTGAGGGTTTTCTACCAATGGCATAGTGGGAAATAAAAAAAAATCTTTAAAATGTCATACATATTTTTTAATGAAACGTCTAAAATGTCAAAAGTTTTTAAAAAGAAAAGAGTGCAACATCCGGTTTTTAATGTCTCATACTCTTCATTAAAATTTGTTCCATAGTTAAGAAAGAAATCTATGCAGTGTGCAAGACATTTAACAGCCTAGTCTTCTTAGAAAATCATTATAGCTAATTAACACTTTGTGAATGAAAAACGTGCTGGGAATAAATGTGGACTGGGCGGGGGAGAGGGAGGGAATATGCTCACAACAAAGGCGGAATCTATGGCCTGAATAGAATTATGGTTGCCCGTCTACATTTATGAATGCAGAATGTAAAGAAATGCAAAAGGTTATTCACATCCAATACAAATGGGTATATATATGTAATGATACAGTAATCACATGTGCGCAAAATTGAGCAGGCTTTGAAAATGACCATAGTTGAGATGAGATACCAGCTATCTAAATAAAGCAGTGTAAGAGTGTCTTGTAGTTGTCATTGCCAAAGCGGCAATACAGTAATGGTTGTATATGATGTACAATCACTTTATTACAACAAACATTTTCACTCTTATCACCAAGGTACAAAGATTATTCTAGAAAAGTCTTACTTTCCAGTTTTCTGGAATCATTGCAGGTTTTCTTCCTAATTAATTTGTTCTTGTGAATGTCTTTTATAAACACAGAAAAAGCTCATGATGAATCCCATTTTTTATATAACGGTTATGAATACTTAAATCACTGTTGGTTTGATCAATTATTGCAAAAGAAACAAAAACACATAAGAATATATCCTGAGCTGATATAAATTCCTTGCTGTAAATATGTTTTAATTCTCATCTACAAAAGCCAGTCAACTATTTAAGTTGTTCGTACTTGAAATTCATATTTAGCTATTCATTCCAACAAGAGAGTTATGTGAGGCTTTCTTTACTTGCAATGGACTGAGTAGGACCAGGAGCAGAGAGTATTGGGGAGAAATACTACCATTGGCTGCATGAGTGAAGAGGCCCATGCCAGGGGCAAATATAGTCCTGAGAAGAAGGAAAGAGAGTTTCCTTAGTAACAGGTCTCCTACATCACCAGTTCTCTCCTCAAAGACCACTGCTGCAGTGCAAGCTTACTTAAACAGTTGGACATATTTCCATAACAGCTCCTTCCGATCAACCACTGTGCAGTTTAGCAGTGTCATTTGTTGTCCAGGCCTCTTTCCATAATAATGAAAGGGCATATTATGACTACGAAACATTTTGTAGTTTTCTGCTGCAAAATGCTAGAGGACTGAAAAAGTCATAATTTTTAGGTGAGAAGTATCTTCATTATGAATTCTTAAACTAGACTTGCTGCTTTCCATTTTGCATGGCTGCCCAGGAAT
Source organism: Caiman crocodilus (assembly GCA_030014935.1). Lineage (NCBI taxonomy): Eukaryota > Metazoa > Chordata > Crocodylia > Alligatoridae > Caiman > Caiman crocodilus. Next base: position 16,610,321 of record JAGPOW010002742.1, on the reverse strand, counting down.
AAGTTAAAAACTCCTTGGCACTTCTGAAAGAATTACAAGGTAACTCCAGTGCTATAACTATCAGTCATCTTCCTGAATAAAGCAGGTTATAGTATTCAAGGCTATTTGAGCTCTTGCATATATAATCACCACCATTATGGCTATCTATCTTTGGCCTTGTACAGACCTTGAGTTTCTCTTGGGAAAACAGCTGCCCTCCCAGGAGAAACCCTGAGTGTACATATAATCAGACTTTCCCCCCAGAATAAAAATGACCGCTCTGGGGAGAAAAAAATTACTTGGAAACAACCAGAGTTAAATCACTTCCAGAAGATTTTCTCCTGGGAGAGTGAATGTTTATACACTCTGTGGCTTCTTTCAGAAGAGAACACAGTATTCTAGTATCCTCCCCCTGCCTCCCAGGGAAACTGTGGCTGCATGCACACATTCAGATCATTCAGGATAACTCACCTAGGATTGTTTTCCTGTGAGGAAAACTTCCCTCTATAGACGTTCAAGCAGAGAAGCAAGGTCAGGGAAGGGAGTGAAGTGTTGACATAATAGGGAAGAAAGCGGGGAAGGTCCATCCTATGCACAGTAGGACTGCATGAAGCTTTGGTCACTGATTTGATTCAGCAGGGATTTGACCTGATTTGGCGGCCGAATCTCCGAATCCAAATTGAATTGAATCAAGAATCCCATTAACCTCTCCAAATCGAACCAGAAGCCTCTGATTCAATTCAGAGAGATTCGCTGATTCGGACATAAACACAGCTTTGTATGTTTTTTCTACCTAACTCAAGGTACCAGGTAGCTTGTAAATGCTGAGATGGTGGGGCAGATGAAGCATCCCATGGGAGGGGTGTGGGAGGGGGTCCCAGCATGCTTGGTGGCAGGCCCAGAAGCGGACCAGAAGCACTTCTGGTCTACTTCCTGGTCTACCACTAAGCACGTGGAGGACTCCCCTCACCACTCCTTTGCTCAGTGACTGGTGCCTCCTGAGTCTGGGGGGGAACCCAGGCTCCCCCCACAGCCAATTGCTGAGCTGGGAGGTGCAGGGGGAGCCATCACCAAGCCCACATGGGGGGGGGGGGCATGCTCCTATGAGATGCTCCATTCACCCCATCATCTCAGTGTTCACAAGCTGTGCCTAGTACCCCAAGGTACATGGAAAAAACATATAAAGTTGTGTCTATGGCTTAATTGCTGGTTTTCTGAATCAGAATTAAACCTTCAGATTTGGATTCGGCCACCTCAAATTGGGACAGTGATCCAAATCAATTCAGTCCCCCAAATTAGGCTGAATCCTAATCGAATATGGCTTGCTTCGCACACTTATAATGTACAGAGCTCTTCACCCTGAACTCTCTGTATTGTGTTCCGGCCCAGCAGGGTCCCATGCTTTCTGACACCAAAGTGCTGCAATCAGGGTTGGGGTTACTGGCGTATGGGGGAGAGAGATAGGTTGGCTGATTGTGATGTGTCCTGAGTGGACTCCATGCCACTGAAATAGCTAGGAGCAGAACACCCCCCCTAAGTGCTTCAGTGCTGGGCTTTTCCAGCCTAAAACACTCGGGGGGAGGGGAAGGGGCGCAGTATGCTCTGCTCCCTGCTTGGCTGAGACTAACACACACTCTTCCTGGCCCTGTGGGAGAGGGTGCATAGAGTGGGATGTCAGGTTTCTCTCACACACTCTTTATTTGTCCTGCCTCACAGGACACAACAAACCCCATAAATGACAGCTTGTGCAAAGGATACAAAACAGTAAAGAGTTAACCCTGGAGTTCCTTTGCAAATACTGAGAGAATACCCTGGTTTGGTGGTGTTGGCATTAGCCTGGTATCTCTTTTTCTGTCTCTCCATCTGTTTTTCAGTCTTTGAGCTTTAAATTCCTCTGGCCAGCCAGTTATCTCCAGCAGCTGGCTCAATCTTCATAGGCCGCCATCACCCGCTTGCCATCTGCAGCTGGGCTGCAATCCCTGGTAGGCATAGCCAGCTACACCCTGGAATCTGAAGCCTGCTACAGGGAGCAAAAAGAACCAAAGCACAGTGGGATTCTGGAGGACAGTCGGCTGCCTGTAGAGGCACTCTTTCTCCTGAGAGAAAGAGGTTGTTGCCAAGTTATATTTTTCCCAGAGTGGCCTCATTTGCTTTGGGAGAAAAATTATAAATGTCTGTACACTCATGATTGTTCCTGAATGAGCAGGGGCTTTCCCTCGAGAAACTACATCTGTCCAAACCCAGTGTTGCTTGCTGGACGCTGTTGCACCAGCAGGAAGCAGAGCATGCCCCCTTCAAAATCCTCACATTGTGTTGCAGGGAAAAAAGGAGGCTGACTATGGGCAGTCTGGGTCAGCCAATCCATGGTTGCCTTATGCACTGCTGCCATCTGTTGCCAGGCAGACTAAAGGAGCCTGCAAAGCACACTGAGATATGTACACACTCCCTTCCCATCTCCCTCTGCCCCTCTTCTCTCTGGCTGCACAGTGTCAGCACTGCAAGCTCTCCATTCTTCAGGGCCTCAGTATTCAAAGGTCAGTAAGTGCAGCTGTAGGTAAATTTTTCTACCAGGAGAACAAACCTAGGACAATTCTCTCAGATTATTTGAATTTGTTCATGCAGCCTTATGTACCAGCAATGTAGTGATTATTAATTAGTAGCCTCATAAAGCAATTCGGGATACCTGGAGTATAAAAGATGCCATATAACACCAGTTTTTATTGTCTTTGGTATATATTGGCTTATATGTTGTTGACGCAATTCCAAGGAAAAACGGTGAAGTTGATTCTAAATTGTTCCAGATAATAAAGTTATATTAAGTTCACCGTCATTTACATAGAAATAAGCCTTTCTTTCCTGAAAGCAAGCTGCTTTCTTTTTGACATTTAACTTTGCAAATTTGAGATTAAATGAGAGAAACATAGCATCTGTGACGTTACTAACATAAGTGATCTGACATACAGCTAAAGGACAAAAAGATAGCTTTACGGTACAATAATGAAAACTAAACAATCCAAAGTAATACAGAAAATATGCATTCCCAGGAGAGTATTTTGCGGGATGACAAGTAACTTCATTTTTTACAGCTTGAATTTATCTCTCAAACCTTTTTAAGGTATGTGCACATAAGATGGCAAAAATTGATCTCACAGGCATGTGGTTTGAAAACAGGACTCCAGGATCTGTTTCCAACTATGCTATTGTCCTGTTATGCAATTTTGAGCAGATGAGTTTCATTTTGGCTACGTTTCTGCCCCTGTAAGAGTTCTCAGCCTATGCTTAATAGGGGTTATGGTGTTTTTAAGCTATATATTTGTGTTCGACAGATTCCAAGCTTCTCAGCCATCTTTGGTGTATCATGGAAAGCCTTGGAGGCATGTCTAAATTTATATTAGCCTGTCCCTTATGGGCTATGGAGCACAGTGGTCCTCAGAACGTCTAACATGCTTAATCATAACTTTTGAGCTAGAAGAAGGTGAACTGTTTTTGTTTATGTGGATAACTATATGGTCCTGGTTGAAAATGTTCCTTTGTTTTAGTTTAATTGGAGACATCCAGTTCCCTTCTACACAGACTTCTCATTCCCCTAGATTTGCACTTTACTCAAGCTCCTCTTTTTCATTCTTAAGAGGTGGCTGTGAGAGGCCTCTGCACTGATTTGACTGTACCAGCACCTGCCGTCATTTTTTCTCCAGTCTGAAACCTCCCATATTGGACTGTAATGTGTGAAGTTTCATATTAGGATCAGACTGCCTGTAGTACCACACAGGGGGTGCGTTTACACATGCATTTGATCCGAACTAAGTTTACTCTGGTGTAAGGTACTCTTGAGTAAGCACTTTCAGGAAGGAGTCTACAAATGCAGGGACAGTGGGGGAGGTTTGCTGCTCTTTGCATCAGGTTTCCTGCAGGCCTGCAATGGGCCCCTGATGCCACCGGGAGGAGCTCTAGGCACCCCCTGGGTGCTAGCCCAGGGGCTGGCAGGGAGTACTGGGCCCAGAAGATCGGAGTCTCCTGGCTCCATGGGGCTGCCTGCTACTGGGGTGAGGATAATGTCCCCCTGTCCTGGCAGCAGGGAGCTCCTGGCCTGGCTCTCCAATCAGGGTTAGGGAACTTGGAAAGAGCTGCAAGGGAAGGGGCTGCTAGTTGCCCCACTGGTGGATGGGGGCAGAGGTCTGGGACCTGTCCCACACCTGCAGTTCTTTCCAAACCTTGTGCCTTGATCATCCGACCAGGGTATGGGGCTAGGACCTTCCCCCGACCAGGACACAGGACAGTTCCCAGCCCCTGCCCTGCACACTGGGTGGAGGCTGGGAAGCTTGTTTCTTGCTCAGCTTTGGAAGGCCAGAGCTGGGAGCGGGAGGGTGGAACAGGTTGGAGAGCTTGTTCCCCACCCTGTTCCATGAGTGCAGAGCTGGGGGGCAGGAACAGGCTGAAGGGCTTGTTCCTTGCCCAGCTCTGTGAGTGCAGAGTTGAGAAGGGAACAAGCCTGCTCTCACAGTCCTGGAGCTGGGTGGGGGATAGGCTCCCCTGCCCCTGCCAGCAAGGAGCTCCCAGTGCCACCTCCGTGACTGCGAGGCTGGTGTTGGGAGACATTTATTTCCTAGTGTCGGCTCTGCAAATGTGGGGCCAATGCTGGGTGACCCTTATCTCCCAGTGCCAGCTCCATGTGCCCCATGGTTGCGGAGCAGACACTGGGAGATTAGTCTCCCGGTACTGGCCCTGCAGTCATGGAGCCAGTGCTGGGAGAATAAGTCTCCCAGCCCCCTGCTCTCCGATTGAGATGGCAGAGCAGGGACTAGGAGATAACCATCTGCCAGCCACTGCTCCCTGATCACAGTCTCCAAGAATGGGGCTTGGCGCTCCCTGCTTCTGAGACGGGGGCACGTAATCCCTGCCCAAGCTCCTGTAGCAGAGCCTGCCCCGGCAGTAGGAAACTCCCAGGGGCAGGAGCCATCTCCCAGCCACTGGCGGATGCCTGACCAGGACCAGATTTTGCTCCCAGTCACGTGTCTACATGAGCGCTACTGAACTGTTACTAATTTCTAGTAAATTTACTACTTGCATTTGCAGGTAGCAAGTTTACTTGGGATTAAGGAAGTTTACTGCGTGGTAAGCATATGGACATGTAGATGCACATGCTTACTTCGCAGTAAACTATGCTAATGTGAAGTTAAGCGTCTCATGTAGGCATGCCCTAGAAGCAGAAATAGGCTATTGACCAAAACAAAAATGCCTTTGCTGAGTCTGATTAAAGTTCTGCTTACTCTAACTCCACCTTCAAGCTGCTTAATAATTGATAGTTTTGAGTTTATAAGAATATGTTGTATGTAACGATGAGATGGCAATGGCTAGCAGAAAGTTAGAGAGGGAGTAGTAGAGGACTTTACGTTGGTGAATAGTAGTTATTGATGTCTGAAAGTAGTATAAAATAGAACTGCGAGGCAGCTTCCACTCCCTTCCTTTATTTTGGAAGTCAAGAATACTGTTGACCAAATAAATATGAGCGACAAAATCATGACTTCACTGAAGTCACTAGTCATTTTCACATGTTTCAGTGGGACCAAGCTTTCACTGTAGAACTGTAACCCAACAGATACACTAGTATGAAAATAAAAATAGTTAATTCCAGTGTGATGCTTTATTACGAGTCGTGTCATATCGTGATATCATAGTTGTGCACTGTATTCTTATACTGTAGATACTGTTTCGTTTTTCTATTTTTTAGTATTGTATAGATAAATACCGTCAACTGCTATGTTACTCAGCTATACATCACAGTAAAATATAAGCTATTAAAGTATCACAGTACAACTAAAAAAATGTAATGCTTGTTAACCGAATACTGAAATAATTTTAGTACAAAAAATAGTCCTTATAAGACGCTTTGAAATAACTGATTAACTCAAGGGATGTGATGATGTGCATGTTTTTATATTGGTATCAATACAATTCAATAAAAATAGCTGCTTACATTTTTATGCTGATTTTTATTTCTTAATTTAGGTCATGCTTGGTTTCGTACCTGTTAACTACTCCAACACACTAGTGATGGGTACATAAACATCAAAATGCCAAATAAATACATACGTACACATAATATGTGTCTACAGGTTAAACTAGGGTCACACATGTCCTGTTGCAAGAGATTTGTGTACAGCTGAATGATATTTTGTGGTGTGTTCTTGTGCGGTAATTGAGAAATTTTCAACAGAAGATAATTCTGGCGCACAGATGTAACAGCAGAGGCTCCCTTTCTTAGGGTGTTTGACGTTGTGATCTGTTTACGGTGTTGTGGGGGAGGAGGGATGGTGTTTGTTTTAAATATATTTGCATCTGGACTCTACTTGTATTTTGTTTAAATTCTGTTTTGCGTACAGACAGCCTTTTGATCGACTACCAGTTTACCTTCAGCTTATTACAAGAGGACGATCGCCACCACACTGCCATAAACTTCATAGCAAATCCTGAACAGGTGAGAGGATATAATTAAACAACCCCAGTATAAATTCCCAGAACAAAAGAGATGCTTTTGCTCATTGTATTTGATTATGAGTTTAGTTCTGTCAAAGTACTGATCAAGCATTAGAGCTAATCAGATCTGGTGAAATCGTGGAAGACTTCTGTTGACTCCAATAGAAGGCCACTTCTCCTCTGTCTTTAGCTTTGTGCAAAGATAAACGGATAGCTCCAAATTCATTCTACAGATGGCTGATACTGCACTTTTCTTAGCCGCTCCTATCAAGTGTTATATTTCTGCTGTCATTTTTCAGGCACAATCCAGGCAAACTAATATAGGTTTATGTTATTTTCCTCCCTAATGAACTATCATTTTTAGCGACTTGCTGAGACATTCCCTGTTGCAAAACATTTGTATAAAATTGAATGGTATTTTGTGGTGTGTATTCTTGTGACCTCTTTGAGACATTTTCAGCAGAAGATAATGATGATATTATGGCACAAAGATTTTACGAGGAAGGCTGCTTTTTAAAAGATGTTTGATGTTTTGAGCTGTTTAAGGTGTTGTAGAAGCACCCACTTTGAAAACCAATAAGACTCTGAACCTGTGACCTTAGTTTAACTTATTTGGCTGAGAGTGATTTAAAAGAACTGGTTAGACATAGTTGGGGTGGCTGTACATTTGAAATTAAATAAAATAAAGGTTTGTTGTGCAACTGAAGGATCTGAGTGTTTGGTAGTTACGGTGTTAATAGTCGTGTCCTACCCCCATTCAAGTCACAGAGAGGTTTGCCATTGATTTCTGAATTTCATCCTAATATTTACAGTTAACAATCAAGGAAGGAAAATTTAAAAGCTGCATGTCCATCAAAGGTACAGTTAGCTTGTTATAACTTACATTAGCTGTAATACATGTTTTCTCTCTGTCTAGTCCAACAAAAATTTGGATATATCAATTAATGCATCAAACAACTTTAACCTCAATATCACATGGTCTGTTGGCTCTACAGGTAAGGAAGCATTTTATTATTTTTCCCCATATGATCTCAAGATCCTTTAAAGTTTTTTTTTTTTTAACATGATTGTCTTTGTTACTAATTTGAATAATAAAACTTTATAAAATGTATTCTTTTTCTATTAGCATTATACCATTATTAATTATATTACTTAAAGCTCAGATAATAATTTGCAATCTGAACAAAGCTTCATTAACATGTTAACTTTCTCTCCTATTCAATTAAAATTACTTGGTAGGAAATGCTTGTACTCTATTTAAATTTTAAAAATGGCAGCGTTATGAAATGCTGTGATTTTAATTAAGATAAATTACTTCCTTAACTACTGGGAAGACTGAGATTTTAATTTCTTTGTTTCAGTGTTCAAGCTAAAAAAATTAATTATTAACCTTAACATTGATATCAAATAATAAAATTCTTCTGTGTATGCTGATAAAAGGAACTGCTTATCTCTTTTTCCCCAAACTTTAAACCCCATTACTCTTTTTGCTTTAATAAGGAAGAAGAAAAGGTTTATTTAGAAAGTTTTTATGAACTGGTTCTGTTGACTTTCTGAAAATATATCCAAGGAGAAGCAAAATGCTTACAAGTTAAACTATACATTTAAATGAATAAAACCAGGCGTTTAAAGAAGCCCAAGAACTTCTGTATTTTGTTGCATCTATCTGTATTTTTGTGCGGTATTCAAAGCTTTATTTTAAAATACCTTTGCTAGCAAATTCTGTATTTTCCATTATCTTCTATTTACTTCACCAAGTCAGCAGTGCTATGATCAAACAGAATTGGTGAGAAGCCTGATGGTTTACAAGAAATGATGTATGTTTATCTGGTGTATTATTCACATTTCTAAGAACGTTTGAGACACGATAGCAATATTTTAAAATGTAGACAAATTCACTTTCCACACTTTAGTAACTTATGAATTTTTATTGAAATGGGATGTAAATTACTAGAGGAAACTATATTAGCTGTGTAGTTAACCAGGATACATTTGCTATAAAATTCCTATCCAAGTATATCGCCCCTTTATTTTATGATTCATTCATAATCTTTAGAAATTGCAGTAGGAGTTAGTGTGAATTTTCTGTGTAGGTGAAATATTACTTGTTTAATGTGTATAATCTATAGAAAAGGTTGCTGAGTCACTGGCTCAAAAATAAGGAAACACCAGTATTAAAGTTGCCTGTAATAAACTACTTCGGTTCTTTTTATGATAATGTAATATTCATTTACATTTTTAGCTGGAACAATATCTGGAGAAGAAATTCCTGTTGTTTCTAAGGCTAACATCAAAGAATACCGAGATAGTTTTTCTTGTGAAAAATTCAACTTTCGAAGCAACCCAAACATCACATTCTATGTATACGTCAGCAATTTTTCATGGCCAATCAAAATACAGGTGAGTGTATATATTGACCTCCTGAAACTGTACACATTATTCCGGACACTTATATTCTCCAGGGTTAGATGTGCCGTGTATATATATTTTGTCTTTCTGCAAATAGGAATACTGCCAAGTGGCTAACCACTTAACAAGTAATTATTCCTGGTAATTTATATCTCATTAATTGCAGCCTTTTGTATTCAGGGCAGTTTTGTTTACAAATGTTTATACAAAAAAGAACAAGATTTTAAAATACAGTCTTATTTTATAGAGGAAATATTTGTGAAGAACAATATGTATATATATAATGTTGTTGGTAGATTTCTGGAAAATCATTATTTTTTTCTTAGTTAAATGTTTAATGTCTATTCTATGCTACAGTTCTACAGCTTGTATAGTAGACATGAAAACGTTTATTGGATTAGTATTCATTTTCTCTTTTTAGATCTAGGCTTAATGCTCTGACTTTCTTGTGATATCAGCAGGAATTAATGAAACCGTTTCTTACAGGATTGGGCTGTAAAGTTTGAGTTTCTACCATGGTTCATGTATTGCTGCTTAGTTTTGCTAAAAGTTTCAGGGAACTTTCTAGCTACCATTGATATGTCTCTGTTTGTGGGCATCTTTCTCCCATTACTCACTTCATGGAGGTTACTGAATGAACACCTTCCAGACAGCTTCATTAAAGCACTAATCTTTGCAAAACTAAAGGTTAAAATCATAATATGGTTTTGGGCAAGCAATCCAAGTAGGGCCAAACTGCCCTGAAGCTCCATCCTATGACAGCCCAAACAGGAACGTAAGTGTAGGCATCCCACAGGCATTTCAAACTAGGGATATTGGGCTTATCAGGTGTATCCTCACTGACTGAGAAGTTCTTAATCACCTCAGCTGAGCCTTCAGTCTAGATGCTGGATTAAAACAATTATCTTCAAAGCATAAAGGAAAGTGGTGCAGAAATATTTAATTTAGTTCGTATATTCTGTCAATTATGGGTTATGCTAAATGTCCCCTAACTGTACGTTAGATATATTTTCTCTAAATTAACCCTTGCTCTTTAAAAGGTGTAGCGTTCAGTATAGAGCTGTATCCCATAAATTTTTGCTTTGCCATGAGAGATGCTTTCTTTAAAATGTAATCTTTTTTAGCTTTTTACCCTAGTTGGTTATTTTCTCATCTGCCAGACCCTCAAAGGAGGGGATGAGTTTGTTTCACCTGGTACTGGGGACTGGAAAATGTCTAACCTGTGCTGTGCTGGTTGGAGTAGTGTGCTGTGAAGTTGGAGAGATGTAAGGTCAAACTGCTCCGGGCGAAAGGGGCTAGAATCTGGGTCTCCTACTAACTGAGCAATTACCTAACTGCTAGTCTATTGGGCTAAAACATGGGAAGGCCCTCTTTTCCTTCCTCGTTCTCCTTCAGTATATAGCAGCTGCTAGTCGTGGGGTTTTGCCAGGCTACGATTTGCAAAATTAACACTCATCCAAGTATGTTCATAGGTAGCAGCTGCATACCTCCCTGGCCAAAGCACACCCTAGCCTGCCTTGCTGGAGCTCACATGTTCAACAGCTATGTGGATATAAAATAGAGGAGAATCACTGCATGTAGAATAGGGCTGTGAACTGAGTATAAGTGCCAAAAATGGCACTACGGCAGCTGGGTTTGAAAAAGGAAACTAGGATTCTGTTCCAAAAGGGCAGTCTCTTTGGATGATTGCTCAAGCAAGAACACCTAGTTTTGGCAAATAGTTTATTGCACAGTGTCATCATGCACCTGTAGAGTATATATAGGTGACATGGTAAAGTCACGATACTGTATATTGCTTAGTATCATCATACGATACCTCAAGATACTGTGAACAACAGACTAACAAAGCCACTTTCCTGTGGGAGAGGAGGTTTCCAGAGGATATTCAGGAGTTTTACACCAAAAGACATACAGGCGTTGCTCTGGAGTACTAGAGCTCGAAACAACTTGTTCCACATTCTGAGCTCAGTTAGACAAGAAATAGTTAAGACCAATATATGCTAAATTTTATTGCAGATCTTACTCTTACTGTCCTTAATGTTTCTGAAAAGCTGCAGAAAGAACATGTTGTGCTTTTCACTGTCACTGTAGCTCTTTATGTAAGTCTTTTACCTGGATAAATTTTGACCTCTGATTCATGCTCACAGCTCCCAGGAAACTCACCAGTAGTTCCATATGCACTTCGAGGACAGATATAGGCCATAAAAAAAAAAAAAAAATTAATGATAGATGTTTCATTATCAAGCAATGCAACTTAATTAAAGAAAAATCTAAGATTGGGAAATGCAAACTATTTCATAAGAAGCAAATTAGCTTTGAAACTGCACTAGGCATGCTTCTTTCTTATGCCTTTTACTCGCACTGTTTAATGCTTTATGTCATAAGAGAGTAGTCTAGGTTGTCAGGATCTTCCAGAAATGAAAGTTAGTTGCCTGGAACTATAGTTCTTTGCGAAGGGCTCTGAATATTAACACTTAGTGCAGTGATGCTTAAAAATTCACTCCCTTTTTTATCCCTCACCTCAGTGTTCCCAAATGTTCCAACTATGTCTATAAAAGGGAAGAACATTGCCATCTTCCGCGGCCACCACAAAGTCACATTTTATTAGGCCTATGACACAGAGGGGGAGTGGGAAGGGCATGTGACTATTCAGTTCATCACAAAGAACTAGTTTATGGGTAACATGTTTTCTTTTTTGAGTGTCCTCTGCATATGTCCACTGAGGGCATAGGGTACCTCGTTAACAGTAAGTTGGACTCAGTCTGTAATTAAACAAGGATGGAAGCACTGAATGCATGTCTGCTCTGAATACGAGGGCAAATGTATAAGGCTCTGTAGAGGTATGTACCAAAGTTCAAGATGTTTCTAAGGTGTGCCATTGGTGTAACCCCCCACTCTAGTGGAAAGTGTTGTAATCCATTTAAGGAAAAGATCATTTGCTAAAGAAAAGCTCTAAAATACACTGACTAATGCACCTTGAAGGTGGACCAAAATGAGACAAATGAAACGCAGAGGGAAGAATCCCTGAAGGGAGCAGGAAAATCAAGGTGGCATAGAGAGCATCCCCATCTTGTATTCAGCTTTGTGCCCTCCTTGCCACACAAACCTCAGTGAGAATCTGAAGAGAGATCTTCATAAATAGATCAGCTGGGACTTCTCGAACATAGGGATTTCTGCGGCAGGACCTTCATCAATCTGAAGTGCCTCCTCATTGTCTTTCTGATTGCTTAAGGTATTGCTCTGATGTATGCCCTTTCACCTTTCTCCGCCCCAAGGAAATAAAACAGGATGCAGGAGGGACCATTGTTATGTTTCTGGCATAAATCACAGAGTTGTGATACTTGGACCTTGTGAATCTCCCTGTCTGATAACCCATTATCCTATTCATCCGTTTCACAGAATAGTCTTAATGTAGATCTTATACGTACCTACACCTTGCACCCTGCTACCTGGACACCAACTAGATGACGTCTACAAAGAGATTATTTTGCTGAATGCAAGACTTCTCGCTTTGTAGTTGAAAGCCTTTACCCAGACTGACGTAGATGAAGAAATGGAAGTGTTTATTTAAGCTGGAAGTGCAGTGTAAACTGTTGTCTGCAGCAGACCCCATTCCAGCTCTACTAATTATTTACTTTCTCTGAAGCATTTTGGGATTCACTTCATGTGATAAAAGTGGTCCTAGCAGTGTTACCTGCAAATCAACCTCCTGTGAAGGATATACCATTCTCTTGCATGCTGTGATGCAAGTTCCTTACGGGACTCTTGATTCTTAACAGTGTCTGGAGTATGCCTGGGCAATCACTTGAATAGTTAGTTACTCCATAGCAGTGGTTCTCAAGCTTTTGTGATTCAAGGTACCTCTCAAAAAATGCCAGATCTTAGTTTTCACTATTTTTTTTTTACTGCAGAAAAATAATAGAGAAATTACTTTGTTACAAAGAACTCCAGAAAGCCCACAACAGGTTAGAAAGTTTCTAAAGCTATGGGTGTCTATTTGAAATCTCAGGGTTTATCTTGTGTATCATGTTTGCACACCAACCAGTGTTATCATTGAATGGCATGCCATGATACCCTTGACCAGCTCCCAAGATATTCCACAGTCCTGTGGCACCTTGATTGAGAATCGCTGCTCTGTAGTAATTGTAGTTTTCTGAGGTGTGTTGTCCTCCACCCCCGATGAGCAGGAGATTTACAAAGGAACTTATTGGTAAAGGAATTCATCCTAGACTGCATGTGCCCTACTATGTATACACCTGGTTATAGAGAGCAAGGAGACTCCTAGGTTACAAGTAGAGGGTAAGAACGTTGTTGAACTAATTTTAGGTGGCTACTGGAGCTCTTAACCCCTGGATTGTTGACACATTAGCACCTGAAACTAGTTTTAAGCCCACGTCAGGCAGCTTAAAATTATACCACTGCAGGGAAAGTTTATCTCTGATCCATATTACCCAGCTCGTGTTCCTTTCATGTATGGCTACTCCCCATGGATGGGCAACCGAAGTTGCAATTCTCCAGCATGCCAGGATACAATGTCCACCCCTCCCACACCCTTCTGTTCTTTGTGGACAAACTTTCCACCCCCTGAGCTCCAGGGCTGTGCGAAGCTTCGGTCCCTGATTCTACTCAGCGACGATTCGGCCTGATTTGGTGGCTGAATATCTGAATCCGAATCGAATCAGAAGACCCTTTAATCTCTCTGAATCGAATCGGAACCCCCTGAATTGATTCAGAAAGATTTAGAAATTCTGACATAGAGGCAGCTTTAAATGTTTTTCTTCTGCATACCTCTGGGTAGCAGGGGCTCATGAATGCTGCAATGCTAGGGCGCATGGAGTGTCCCACAGAAGCACGGGGGCTCCCCAGTGCACTTTGCAACAGACCTGGAAGTGAACCAGAAGCACTTTGGCGACTGGTGTCTCCTGGGTCTGGAGGGAGCACCCGGGGTGCCCCCCAGAGTGCTCCCCACCAGACCCGGAAGTAAACCGGAATTACTTCTTTGTTCGGTGCCAAGCATGTGGAGGCCCCCCGCACTCCTGCAGGACACTCCATGCACCCCAACATTTCAGCATTCACAAGACATGCTGGTACCTTAAAGTATGTAGAAAAAACTTTTAAAGCTGTCTCTATGTCCGAATCACTGATTCTCTGAATTGGCACCAAATCTTCAGATTTGGACTTGACCAAATCCAATCAGGGACAGTGATCTGAATCAATAAATTGAATCACTGTCCCTGATTTGAGCCAAATCCGAATCAAATAGGGCCCGCTTCACACACCCCTACTGAGCTCTACTGCCTAGGGTTCAGTTCTGACAACAAGCCAATTCTCCATCCTGGCCCTGGGGATCTACCCTGTTCAAACAGCCTGCAGGGTATGGACGAGTCCAGGAACGGAGTCTAGGGAGGTAGACTGGGGCTTCCTGCCCAGGGCAGGAGCAGTAGCTCTTGCAACAGTGGCTTTTCTTACTGCTCTCACCTCCTAGCCACCTGGGAAGCACAACCAGCATCCTCCACACCCCAGTGACCAAATCCCACTTTATTAAAACATGAGACCTTCTTTATTTTACTTCATTTTTCTTTTTAATTTTTTTTTTTTT
>JAGPOW010002742.1:16564787-16581257 GCA_030014935.1 Caiman crocodilus | reverse complement strand
TAGTGACATTTCATGCATTATTTTGAAAGGGCAGGATGAGCCTTTTCGTTCTGATAAGATGCAAGTGTGCCACTTGGCTTGTTGCATCTGAAACTTGAGATAACTAGAATAGTGTTCAATGATTTGTGCAAGTAATGGAACTTTATCTCAGTATATCTTCTGGTTTCCTATATGAATAAGTAACCAAAACATTATTGCCTCCACTTCTTACCTAAAGCGTGCAGTATCAGGCAACAAGGTTGCAAACAGAAAGGTTTTCTGCCCCAGCAATGTAAGAAGATTATTAAATTGTCCAAAACTGTAATTGTTAAGGTATAAGCAAATACAGGCAGATTTATGCTATACAAATCTGCATGGGAGGGCAATAGTGTAATGAAGAACGGGCAAGAGGGGCATGAGCCCAAGGCATTGGACGAGTGCTTCACCCTCCCATCCTCCATTTCCCCTACCCCCCAAGCTACATCATCCCTACAGCAGCTGCAGTCCACCTCCAGCAGCATGAAGGCACAGAAGCATTGGTGATGCATGTTGTGGGTGCGGCAGCTGCCAGTTCACTGTTGCAGGGGTAGAGGTCACCTCCTTTTTGGGATGATAAATTTGTTTTATAGACCATTTCAAAGAGTAATAAGGCTGGGAAAGACCTCAACTCGGCTAACTGGGGATCAAACATGCAACATTGATGTTATTAGCCCTGCACGCTAACCAACTGACCTAAACTGGCTACGAAAAGATAGTGCTCAAGTAGCTGCTTGAAAACACATATCAGTGGTAGGAAAAGGAGATATCTTCCCCCTCTGCAGAGGTAAACCTCTGGCCACAGCTCATGCCCAGAGCACAGTAATCCAGGCACAGCTGGTGAACTGTGAGACAGCTGGGGCAGGTGGAGCGGCACACTGGGACTGGCCTGGTGCAGCTGGGGACAGCAGGGCCACATGGGGATTCTTCGCCACTTCTCACCCCTCCTTCCCTGCTGCCCTGGTGAAGTAGCCCTGTGCCTGCCACTGCTTAGAGGAGTGCAGCCCCATGTGCAGGGGGCACGTCGCTGGGGCAGCTGGGGGACAAGAAGCGTTGAGGAGGTTCTCCGTGCGGCTCTTCCAATCCCTGCAGCACCAGGTTGGAGGGGCAGAGATGCAAGGTGGCAGTGAACAGCAGGC
This sequence comes from Caiman crocodilus, assembly GCA_030014935.1. Lineage (NCBI taxonomy): Eukaryota > Metazoa > Chordata > Crocodylia > Alligatoridae > Caiman > Caiman crocodilus. The sequence goes on along the minus strand of JAGPOW010002742.1, from coordinate 16,580,103 downwards.
CCCCTACTCACCACTGTTCCCTGCTGCCCTGCTTCCCCCCCCCCAAATGACCTGGTGACGCTCCTCCTGTGCACAAGGCTGCAGTGAGGGCAGCAGCACAGGGCTCCTCAAAGCAGTGGCAGGTGCAGGGGGTAGGGAGGGGGAGCTAGAAGTGGCAAGGAATCCCCATATGGCCCTGCTGTCCTCACCTGCGCCGGGTCATACCCCCCAGCTCCAGGTGCTCTGGGAAAGGGAAGCAGGACAGGAGCTCAAGTCCATAGCCTGTGCCTGCCCCAGGTACAGATCTGGGGGGCATGGTTGCCCCCTCCTCCCTGGGAGTACATGTGGCAGCGAGGAACTGGCCCTCCCCCTCCCTGAGACGAGCTACCTGCGTCCCCTTCCCTGCTCCGTTCTCCCTGTAGCCGCGCATTGTGGCCCCAGCCCCAAGATCCACCAGGCTAGGCAGCGGCCCCAGCCCTGCCTAGCTCCCTCCCTACAGGGGCCTCAATCCCCCTCTACACTTACCTGTTGGAGCTGTTCTGCAGTCTGCCTGGGGTCACACGCATATCTCCGTGTGTGGCACCCACTGTCTTTCCGCCTTCCTCCCAACTGCTCTTTACCCGTGCTGGGGTATCAGTACGTTTGCCCTGCTGCTCGCTTAAACAAGTGGTTATTGCAATCCATTCTAATTGTTCAAGCGCTTCTACTGCTCATGTGCCACTCGGGCAGTAAGGAGATCACCCTGAGGTGCTTACTGTGCATACTCAGCTTTTTGTTGCGTAGGTATAGTGCATGAGCATAATCAGGAGATTGATCGCGTCATTTTGAAATTGGTGGGGCGGTGCCGGAGCGCCCCATATTGACTGGCCACCACTGCAGTAATCAGGGCTGCCAACTGAAGTCTTTTTTTTAATGAAAACCTGCTAAGCTTTTACTGATAACCAGACTTATTTTATTGGCATATGTTGTACGTAATGTAAATGTAACCCTTTTGCCAGACCCTGGACAAGACCTGGGTTTGTGCCATATCAAATATGTTTGGAGATTTACTAGTAAAAATAAATAAACACATAAATAAAATCTTGGGTTGGTAGTCCTACCTGATTGCAGCATTGGTTTTACACTGTGCTGCATCCCCCACTCCCTCCCCCAGGCTCCCCTAACCACCGTCATGCTCTGGTATCCCTGACTGCAGCCTGCATCATGCTACCCCCACAAGACCATGCCCCAGTCCCCTCATCCCACTGTGGACCCCCCAGAAAAGACCACTATTTTCCTACCTGCCACCATGTGTCATAGGCAGATGGGGGATCACATCAGGAGCAGCACCAAAGCCTCAAAGTCCTGAGCCATCATTTAAATACCAGGTGGTGCTTCTAGGCTCCATCTGTGTTAATAATGACTGCTTCCAGATGTGGGGGGAAAAAACCCAGAACCCAGCTTTAAGCTCGGCATACCTCTACACTGAGCACAGTGCATGCCCAGGAGAGGCATTGTGTTAATTTGACCCTGCTTGCCCAGCGTCTGTATAGATCGAGCACTTCAGCAGGGCTTTTTGGTGCTTTTTTTCTAATAGTTGTTCCAATCAGCTATTTAGATAAAAGCATTGTAAAGCCCCACTGTTGCGCCCCATCTATACAGCTGTTGGACAAGCTCGGTCAAAATAATGTGTTTCCTCTTCCAGCAAAGCGCTGTTTTGTTTTTTCACGTCTATCAGCATAGTGTAAACGTCTTGTTTTCTGGCCATAGACCTTCAAAGGCTCTGTGCGTTTGCAGAGCTGTTTTTGCTTCCTGATTCATAGACAGTGCAAATTTCTTATGGGATTTATTCACGAGCATTCTCCACCTGGTTATTTACAGAGTTTCCATAAATTTATGGATAGTTGATGACCCTGGAAATAATGGCCAGTCACACCTTTTGTGGGAAGCTATGATAAACAGAAGCCTAGATGGTTGCACAAAAATAGTCCTACGAGCGGCATCTATTTTAGTGGCAGGTTAGCTAGTGTCTAATAAAAAGAAACTAAGTCAAGCAATATTGTGTGCTGCAGCTAAGTGCTAGCTATAGGAAAGCCAGTGTTTACAGCTGCCAAACTTTTTAGGGTCTCACAGATAACCGTGTACCATCATTTTTACCTAATGGTTAAAGCAGGAGTCAGCACTAAGAGCTCCCAAATTGTACAGAATCAGTGCCTGCTGCTGGATAAAGCACTTAACCTTTCTGGGTACTTATTCGTCTACCTGTAAAGTAGATGATAGTTGTATGAAATTTTTCAAATGGCAAACTTAAGGTCTTTCCATTTGTTTTCTCTTTTTCAGCCCTTATAACTAATATTTTTTTCTTGCCAGTAATTTTTTCCTGCCAACATTCTTGACAATAATGTGGGGTGGAAAGATATTTAAATGACATCTGACATTTTCATATAATCACAAGACAGAAGAGCTAAAGTTTTAAAAATAAACCATCAAATATCACAAGAATTGGCAACACCAAGGATGAATGTTTCAGCTGCTACCTTGGTACCTTTTGCATTTGATCCTTCTATATGCATCTTTCATTCTGTCCCTCTTTCCCAAGACCCTGCCCCATGAGTTCTCAGTGGATAGGATGCAGATATGGGTCCTTGTAGTCATCTAGACAGGATTTTTTTTTTTCTTTTTCTGTTTAAAATATATTTGTTGTGCTCTGGTGTTGATATTTAGAAAGACACTTTGAGCAGGCCTGGCAGCTCTGCTGTATAATTCTCTTTCCCTCTATGTATGATTTTGCAGGCTACTCATTCCCATATTTGCTGCTAGCAGGGTGCAACTACATGTGCAATTAATACAAAGCAGTATCATGACCAGTTTATTGCTTCTGAGCACCATGTGCATGAGACTGCAGCATGTTGAGCCACGTTGGAGCAGCCCCAGCTGGCAGGGTGCCCGGGAGGGCAGCCTGCCAACCCAGGGCTGCTCCAGCCCAGCTTACTGTGTTGTGGAGGAGCTAGCTAGGGCTAGCTCATGGGCAGTGCCTGCACTGAAGCAGCCCTGTGCCCCAGCTAGTCCTATCAGAGTGTGCACATGCATTGCTGCACATTAAAGAACTCCACTGCAGAATAGTATTTGTATTTACAAATACTAACCTTCAGCAGAGTTAGTTTACTGTGGCCTATCAGGGCCACACACGTAGACAATAAGAGGTTTACTGCAGAGCTACTGTCCTGTGTAGACTCGCCCTCAGTTTTCGGAGCCTCTTGCTGAGTTGGAGCAAGTGTTCAACAACAACAGCAAAAAACCAAACTGCATAAAGTAAAGCAGCAAAGGAGTTATTTCTCTCTCTCATTTTTATATTGGTAGAAAGCAGGGCAGGATGGCACCTCAGAGACCAAACTGGTTCAGAGAAGCAAGAGCTTTTGTGGGCAACAATGTACTTTATCAGATAAGGAATGGACTGTCATTTTATATTGGTTGTAGAGTTTGATGATAGCAATAATATGAGAGCATATGTTATATTTTCTGATAAAAATGTAATTTTTATGGTGTGTCCTATTAACTGTTCATCCAGTGCACTATTAAAGTAGCCATCGGTGTGGTTGGTTTCAGGAGAACCCTGTAATTATCAATATAATTAAATGAAAAAATCAACAGGGAATGCTGCAGAGCAAGCTGCTCAGCAATTTTCTTTCCAAAGAAGACCTGTGAGATTTATGCCTTTTTGTCTAGGGATCTACCTAAATTGTGCCTGAAGTACACTGTGCAGCACTTCCTTTAATCTTGATCTTTTTGCCATGCTCCCTCCCCTTCCCCTGCTGATTGGCCAAGGGGCCTGGTAGACTTGCTGCCCACTGGTTGACCAGGAGGCAAAAACTGCAGTTGTAGATATGCTGCAGTTTTTGCCTCCTGGCTGGTCAGCAGCAAGCCATTGGGTTGCTGGGTCCCCTCAGCCAATCAGCAGTGGGAGGCAAAAACCACAACATGTTTAAAACCATGGTTTTTTGCCTCCCAGCCAATCGGGACCAAGCGGCAGGGCCACTGGGGCTGGGACCCCTCTGCTAACCTGCGGCAGGTGGGAGCATGTGGCAAAAAGCCAAATTAAAGCAGCCACTCTGCAGTGCTCTTTCAGCACGATACAGGTAGATCCCTACTTCTACCTAGGTTCAAGTGGAAATCTTGACTTTGAGAGCAATATTCTTTGTTTAGCAGCAAAACATGCAGTTTAATATGCCTTTACAATTTGATTTTTTTCCCCCTATTCTGAATAATACTTGCAATGCCATTGTCAAAGGTAAGGAGCTTCTTTCACTCTAATTCACTGACACTGAGGAGGCATGTGAACAGCCAATGTTAATCAAAGAGCCAGAGTAATTGATACATCCCTAGGGGAATTGTGGCAAATGTACTCCAGTTCAAAAGAAGAAAAAAAATACAGTACATTGTTAACTACATGTACTGCGATAGATAGCACTTGTGTTGCATTATTCACAGTTGCAGGAAAGGCATACCCAATCCATGTAGTAAGAAAAAAAACAACCCATAATGCTTTCTGCACAAGCCTGTGGGTGAGAAGTTAAAGAGACACTTGTGGCTCTAGAGCTCCAGTCTGAGTTTCACTGGCCTAATTATTACTGTTGCTATTTGTAATTAACTTATACACAGTGTTTTTTAAAATATCTTTCATTATTAAACATTTAAGAGCGCTTGTTCTACAGATGTGAAAAAATAGGAACACAGTGTGTCCCTCCTGTCGTAAAAGAAATTAAAAATTGAGAAAGTTAACATTAAGCAGTATTTAAATTGGACTAATGGGGTAATATACATAAGGGTACACGAATGCATACATTTTTTTTTGGTAGCTGTACTTCCTGAAATGAATGGAAATATTTCTATGACGCAAGGTGGGAGGAAAATGTATATCCAAATGGTTTAAACTCTGCTTCTCGTTTTAGACTCAGTTGTCCCTTTGATTTTGCTAAGGCTTTACTTTCAGAACACCATACTAGCATCACTGTTTTGTTACTCCTTTATCCATATTCCCCTGTAACTGTACCACAGTGTCTGTGCAGTTGTGGGGGGCATGCAGCGGCTTTCTTTGAAGTGCTTGTGTCAGCTCTTCAATGAAAATACAGCAAAGGATATGCTTTCTTCCCCATGTAACAGGTATATTAGACAGCACTCAGGTGGTTAAATCCCATGTGAATCAATGAGAATAGATTTTTCCCTTAGCTGTTACTTTTTCCTTTAGCTATTGGGGAAAGGGGAGAAAGCTATTTAATTCACATTGTACCTGTAATAACTACTGTAAGCTGATAATGCACTTTTTGTAAAATGATTACACTGATTTTTTTTTAAAACTAATAACACTTCATTTATATTCTGTGGGCATTAACCACAAAACTGCATTTGTTTAGAAAATACTTTTTAAGGCTGAATTCATCTGTGGTAAGGATGGTGGTGGTAAAAAATCAATTGCAGCTGTATTATTTGCGAAGTAATCAATTCACTTCTCCGTTCTAACTAGAAGAAGAATCCTGAGGGGCTGAAAAAAATTACACTAATCTAATATGCTTGGGTTTTGTCTTTGCTTTACTGTGAAGACTAATACTTATATTTTCTGATCTACTTCCTATGAATTTTATTTAGAATTCATATAACTATGGGCTACTTGAATACTACTTAAATGTTGCTATAAATCAGCCTGTTCTTTTTGTTACCCTTTGCCTTACTTCACCTTTATTTTTATAAGTTAAAAAGGGTATTTAAATGATTTGTTTATCTTCTGTATTTGAATTTTCATTTACCTGATATAAGTATAGCCATAATGCAAAAATAGGTCAGAAAGGCTTATATGTATTATATATGCATGTAAATCATTATGATTTGAGTAGTGTTTCGATTATTTTATGTATGCCCCAAGGAGATTCAGAACAGAAGCCTCAAGTAACTTTTTATGTCTTGTTCCTCAAGCACCCTAGGAATTATCCTATCCTCAAAATATTCCATGTTTATTGTTTGATGTATTATTTATTATAACACTGTGCACATACATAGACTACTGAAATCCATGCCCCCAATATCAAAGGCTTAAATCTAGGGACCAAATCTTGAAAATGCACATGTTGCACTAGGTTACTTTTGTGAGGGGTCTCACTGAAATCGTAGGAACACAGGATATAGGACTGAAAGGAATCATAGGAACATAGTACATAGGACTGCAAGGGGACATCAGTTCTCATCCCCAACTACAGGCAGCCACATGGTATGACTGCACTGGTGAATTTATCAATCTTTTAAAATCACTTTGGCTCCTTACCCCTTCCTTTTCCACAAGTCCTCTTGTAGTGGTTTTTACAACTCTTGTGTTTTTTCCTCCTCTTTTTCAACCTAAATGTATTCCATGACCATTTTCAATCACTTGCTCTTGTGTCACCATTGTCTTTTATCTTAAAAGGTCTTCTACCCTCCTGGGGTGCGTCCAGATGCGTGCGGTACCTCACAGTCCTGTGTTCTCTGGCTTGCAAGGGCATGCTGCCTGAGTGTGTTTTGCCACAGTTTTTTCCATGGGTTTTTTTGACCCCTGGATATTGAGGGGTCAAAAAACCTACGAGGGGAAAAAACTTGAAACAATGCATGCTCAACCAGCACACACTGCTGGAAAGCAGAGCTCGTCCACCCAGAGTCATGCTCCACTGCCAGCCAGGCGCCGCGCGGCAGAATTGCTGGGGCTGCAGGCCCAGGAGGCCCCCAGGACCCCAGTTGAGGCTGCTCAGCGCTGTCATTACTTGTCCCTGAGGAACCAAATGTCCACGCATGTCTGTATGTGCCCCTGGTGTTTATCCCTCTCCACCCCCCAATTTTTATGGACAGAAATTTCCTTGGTTATCCTTGTTTTGCTCAGCTAAGCAAGTCAAGCTCTTTTAGTCTTCTCTTGTGAGAGAGACCTTATATTCTTCTGATCTTCTTAGTAGTCTTCCTCTGTACCGGTCCTAGTTTAAATTCATCTTTTTGAACATGGGCTACCGCAACTGTACTCAGTAGTTCAGATGAAGTCTTATCAGTGCCCTGTATCATAGCATTAATACATCCTGTCTCTACTAGAAATACTTTTGCCTGATGTGTCCTAGGATTGCAATTACCACTTCCATGGCTGCAGAACATTTGTGGCTCTAAGTCACCGTGTGATCAAATGCTACACCCAGGCCTTCCTACTCTTCTGTTGTTAGCATCTGATTAGGTTCCAGCTTGTAGCATAAGTTCTTGTAATTAGACCCTAAAGACATGACCTTGTACATTTTACTGTTAAATTTCATCCTGTTCCTATACTCCAGTGGGACTACTCACTTTAAACCCATGAATAAGTGTTTACGTGAACTAGTCCTTAATAAAATGAATGTTTCATGCTGTGTTAGAGGAAACATAGGAGCATCAAACTGGAAGGGGTCCTCTAAGCCACTGAGTCTGGACCCCTGGGTTCACAGGCAACTGTTAGTAAATAAAACCCCCAAAACCACCCCCTCCCACATGCTCACATAAGTGCAAGGAACAACAACCAGTACACTGAGAACACAGGGATGCCAAAGATACAGCTTGCAGACTGGATATGACCCATGGAGCCCTATTGTCTGGCCCAGGGTCCTGTGTGGGGCTAATCTGTTGCGCCTGTGGAGTACATGCTGCACACAGGGCTGGCACACACAGTGCAGCACGCCTGATGAGTTGACACCCCTGCCCTATTCCATGCAACAGTTAGAGCAAGGGAAGTGTCAAACAAGGACACTGCCAGGGATGGCCACTGAAATGACAGGGAAGTTGTTAATATATGCTCAGAAAATTTTAGGAAAAGGACCACACACCATGCTACATGAAGACAGTCCCCCTGTCTGTGCCAATCTCACCACAGGTAAAATGCATTTCTGATGCCAACTTTAGCAATCAGTATGGCCCTGCGTGGAAGAGTAATACCTGTAGCTGAGGACCTCAGAGTTTTCTAGTACCAGCAGAAGGAACAGCGTCCCTTAGGTAAATACTCCATCCTTGTGTAGCTCTTGTGTAGACGTGTCGAGTATGAGCGTATTCTCTGACAAAGGGTATGTACATTTAGCCTTGTTTCGGGCAGTCTAAATGACTGCTTGTGCAAGTGTTTGCAGGGCTTAGGTCACCCTAACAATGACATGCTGGATCCAAAATTAGTTCTCATCAGATGAGAACTAACTTTTAGATTGGCATCGGGTTACCCTGACTGAATGAGCGATATCCTGAGCTAACGAACCCGTGTATGCATTCACAGCACAGCTCCCTAGGACTGTGCTATTTCACCCTCCCAACCCTGACCTGGCTGTTTTCACCCACTTCCTTGGACAAGTAGCCTTCCCCCACAACTCTGTTTCCACCACCAGAGGCCCCCAAGACCTTAGGTAGGGCTGCTAGGGCCAGTCTAATGCTGACCCCAGCCTTCCCTACACCACCTGGGGTAACCTGCTGCACAGCACAGGGCTGGTGTATGGGCATTCCCTTGGATAACTAGTCCCTGGAGAACCAAACATCCATACTCGTGTGGACATGGCCATGCTCACTGGTCCACTTCTTGGTGCCTGTAGAGCAGCTCTGGCTTGACAGAGATGCCAAAGTGAACTTTCTTTCTAGATATTTTTTTGCCACATCTCTATTTTTGAGCATTACTGGTAAAGCTGCTTTCTGCTGCTCACTCTGTACCTAGTGGCTAGATACAGGTGGACGAAAACTCTCCGCGCAACACATTTCGAAAGCACAAATGTCTTAATGAGAAACCATAAATAAACTGATATTTTAAATAAATTTTTAACAAGATGCCAGCTTGATTGAATTTAATCTCATTATATAACCAGTGAAAATCCATATTTAATAGATATACCTAGATTCCCTTTTCTGTACTAAATGCCAGTGTAAAATTATACTGTCTAATTTACAAATGATCAATCAGATCATTAAGTGTAATTTTATTTGTGAGATGCTTTCCTGAAATTTATCATTTAAAAATGATGAAGTATATGATATTATGAAGTAACTGAGTAAACACAGCTGGTTTTTAAGGTACCGTTGCTTTCTCACCAAGTTCACTTCCATTCTTTCCTCCTTTGGTGTAATAAAGCAGTATTGGGGTTGCACATAAGAGATAAATGTGGCTATTTTAAAAAAATCTTTTTACATTGCTGCTGTTTTGTTTTTTGATTTTTTTGTCTGGGTGATTTTTTACTTTGGATATAGGAAAGCTTTTTGTGGAGGTTATTGTTGGTTATCACATATGAATTTCAGGTTCTGTTTATTTTGGAAAACTATGACCAGAGAAGTCCAAATCACAGTCTAAATCAGAAAGATAGGAAGGGAGATCCTTATCTTTACCTTTTAAATTTACTTTAAAAATATTACTGCAGTGATTGCAGTTACATTCACAGACTAGTGTGCAATTTCACATAGGGAATCTGCTGTGCTAAAATTAATCATGTTTTCCATAAGAAATAATATCTGGTCCCTGCTGTAGGACGTGGCATCATGATTGTAAGAGGTTATAGAAGAAAAGAAAATCAACCTTTAAAAGATTTTTTAAAAGGTTTCTGGAAGTTGGTATGTATGGAAAAGAGGAAGTTGTCTAGATTAACATACTAATGAATATTCTTTTAAGATATACTAGTAACAACTGCTTTCCAGTTAACATTAATTACAACACACATTAAAAATCAGGTAACTAAATATCTCCTGTGGTATGGAAAGAATACCTGATTGTGGGCTATGCTTCTCAAATACTAATTCCCCACCACTTGCAAATGACTTTAAACTGGGTGTTACAAGTAGCTCATTGATTATATACCTTTTCCAGTTATGATTTTTGTGCAAAAAAACCACTAATAGAGGAGGGTAGCATATGGCCCTAAATTAGAAGAGATTTTCAAAATGTGGGAAGCAGTATTTGCAATTTAGTCATACTGGATTAAGTCTGGGAATCTCAACTTCTGTCTGAATTTCTGATTGATGGGTAGTTGGCTTGCTCTGAGTGGCTGAAGGCAGAAGCTCAGGATGCTTAGTAGGCAAGGTGTCATGTTTCCCCACAGAAATTTGGCCCTCCTAGGTGGAATAGTTAAGTGGCTCAGCTTTCTCCAAGCATTACTAACTTCATACGTTTGCCCATTTTTTGTCAGTTCTAGGATGGATTATGGTTGTTTGCTTTTATCTCCCCATTTCTGTGTCTCATTTTTTCCTATCCTATGGACACTTGAGCAGTAAAAAGCATCTTCCTCTGGGCTTTAGGGTTCATGGTCTCCCTAAAACCTTTCACAACCATCACCAAAGACAACCGGTTTTGGAACCCTCATTGGAAATACAGAAGATGGCAGTTTCAGGCATTCCCATCACCCTCCTTCCCCTCACGCCCACACAGTTCTTCTGCTGCAAAATGTCAAGATGGAGAAATAGGTAGATCTGGAATTATCCAAAAGGGATTCATAAGGGGACGAAGTACACTTCCCCCAATCTGTTTGGTAGGAAATCTTTAAAAAGTCTCTTTCACAGAGAAAGAGGCATTAAGGATTCTAGCTGCTAGCATTTGAACAAAATCCTACATAAAACAACTTGAGTTATTTCACAACCAGGATTTATGATTCCCTGGTTAAAGTGAGGGCTAACAAACAAAGTTTGTCAGTAACACTTCTATAGTGCTTTCCATCCTAAAAAATGTAAGTAGTTGAGACAGTATTTGTACAATGACTACCAGAAACCTTTCACAGCAGCAAGTTAACTTTCTGGCGTTGCTCCTGAAGCCCCACAAGTTGAGACTGCCGCGCTCGCTAGGCGCTAAGAGAACTTTGGCCAACTGACGTCGTTGGACCAAGCAAGTCAGACCATTGGACCAAGCAGCTTTTTTTTTTAAACCAAAAATTGGGGATTTTTTTTAAGTTGGAGAAAACTAGGATCCCTGGTGATGAGCATACATTCCACCAGAGCCCAAGCTACTTCCTTAGCATCCACCCCTTTGCTAACCATTAAACCATTACAGAAGCCTCTGGGGCAGATGTTGACACTGGCAGAGCCAATCTGTTGTTGCTGTTCACCTTGCCATAAAATCCTTTGGAGGGTGCCATGGGTTATGGGTATATAAGCAAGTATTAGGACATTAGTGGAGGCTCAGGCTCTTCCTGCTGACCCTCACTACCCAACCCCTTTATCAGGAGGTAATCACTGTAATAAAATTGTTTTTGAAATGGGGTGCCACTCATTTCACAAAAGTTTTGGAGGGGCTATCTCGAGTCTAAAACAGGTTACAACCAGGTAACAGGTTGACCAGACAAGATTAGGTTTTGTCACCAGGTGACAGGTTACAATCAGTGACTGGCACATCTTTGCAGTCACCTGTGAGTGAGAAAGGACAAAACAAAGGAATTGGAGTTCTTCAAGATGTATTGCCCACATGCACATTTGAGCCTTGCCTGCCTTCCCGTCTTATTGGGGTAAACTAAGTATAGACCTCTGCAGCTGAGAGGAGATTGAGGAGCAAGGAGCATGCACCATCCTTTATCCCCACAGCACAAGTGCTGGAGAAGGGATTCACCTGGAGCTCCCTTTATGGGCATGGCAAAGACAAAACATCCCCAGAAAGAATGCAACTCCTAAAATTAAACTGGAGTAAATGCTAACACCTTTTAACCGACCAGTACTTAAACACTGAAAAAATATGCTGTATTCAGACTGAAGGGTAAAGCCATATAGATGGGGTTTGATATTTTTAATGTGAAACTCTTTCCTGACATATTTCATAATTTTTTTCATTTGTGATAAAAAATAAATATAAAAAGTGAAATTACTTCTACTTGTTTCTGAAATAGGATCGGACAAAGGCTACCTAAAAGAAAATAGAGGGGTAACGCGTTTAGCCTTGCCAGTGGAGCTTTGGGATTGTTAAAGATGAAAACGAACCTAGTATTTTTTCCCCAAGGAAACTCACTGTTGTGCATGTAGCTGATGAATTAAATTCATCAGAATAATGTAATGAATATTTGCCTTCCTAAAGTCTGAGGGTCTAGATATTTTACTATAGTTACAGCTAGTTATTTTAGTGGCGGAATGCTGATGTGTAAGAAAAGATGTTGTAATTGGCATTGAAGTTGGGAAGGAGGAGCTGTAATTCCCAGTTTTAAAAATACTCCTTTGTATTAAACAATGCTCATTAGAAAGCAATTGATAAGACTGAAACAAGAACTAAATTGTTCTGTTTTTCAGCCTGGAAGTTTTGTATGAATGCATTAAAAGCAAATGAAATAGGTCTTTTACCGATTGACTCTTCTTCCCTGTTTCTTCACAAGGACTGCTCTTGCAGTTGGTCTATACATACTCATTAAGTGAATTGATTTTTTTTGCCCAGCTACTTAGTGGAGGATAAATTGGTACCACTTCCACTTCTCCACGTTTCTTAACTTGAAGATTTTGGAATAAACAAATGGGAGAAAAAACACATGGCAATTAAATAAGTCCCTATATTTTGTGTTTTGATTCTATTGACAGAGCTAGAATCCCAATTATGTGAGACATTTCAGCAATTAATCGATTTTTATTCTGAGTTCCCTTTCTGGGTTAATCACACTGATAAGATGGTTTTTCATATACTCAAGGTGTACCAGTGCTAATAGAATGTAATCAAATGCTACCAGCTTTTTAGCAGCAAAGTTGCTTATTTGACCTGAAAACAAAGATTATTAAATTAAATGCTCTTGTAACTTTTATAAAGGGCTTATTAAAATTATTGTTGTAACAGGTAGTTGATCTGCAGAAAAATTTGAATTACATTTATGATTAAATAGTGGTCAACTGAAGTTCCAAAGTGATAAGTTCATGAGATAAATATTGCAATAGAGCAGTATTTTATTTTACAGCAACATAGAAATGTCTGGATCAATGTATTTAGCTTTCTTGTGACCTAATTTATTACATGGCTTGCATAATTTATTATATGGCCTGTATTTTTATTAAAAAGTTTATTGAGCAGTTCTCATACCCAGACCTGTAAATTACAATACTAATTGAAATTGTTAAGCTGTCCCAAAGTTTTGAATGTGGAGTTCCAGGAATTTTAATGGAAATTAGCTATCCAGATCCCTTAAATGCCTATGTCATCTGTATTTGTCAGGCTTCCTGTGCGGGATGGGATTTTATGTAGTTGACAGTTAATTAAAAATGAACAGGCTGCTTGACTTAAAGATATTTTTAAGCCATATCCCAGGAATTCAGTATGCGGCCATTCAGTAATAAAGTGTAAAGAAGAAAAGGTAGATTATCAGTGCTGCCATCTCACCTCCAAAGTTACAGTTTCTGTGCAGGAAACGGAAAGAAAATGGAAGTAAAGATGTTCAGCTCTTGTTAGAGGTTCAGTAACAAAACTTAATCAATTACCTATTTCCAAATACTTCTGAAACTAGTGATGATTCTCTTTTTGTCCCTTCCCAGTTGTCCTTTTGGTTGGTAGGGTCACTGCAGGTGTTTTAGTTTGTTGTATGACATCCATTGGTATATTTTGAAGCATGATTTGGTCTGCGGTGGGGTCAGACTCTAAGGCTAGGAACAGACATTCAGAAAGGCAGAGCCTGAATTGATTCAGTCTTTGCAGGTAAGTCTAACCTGGCTAGGCTAAATCAGGTTTGTAACTGGACAAATCTCCCAGAAATGCAGGCCAGAAGCAAGGGGGCACTAGAGCAGCCCTCCCTTCCCTTTCGCAGAGCTGAGTTGAGGGAAACATTGCCAAGCTCTGGCTGAACACTATGATTAGGAAGGGTTTGCCCCCTCCTGAACAGCCCATCAGAGAATGTTTATCACCCCTAACTCAGAGTTTATCAGCCCATCAAGAAAACAAAGGGATATTACTAGCTACCTGTTGATTTTGCCTTTGTCCCATGTGCCACAGTAGGGACCATAGCCAACGTGTGGTCTACTAGCGAATGCTGAGAGGTGTCTGTGAGGGAGGGGGGAATACCTGCTGAGCAGAGAGTGGGGAAGGGAGGTGGGGAGCAGAAGCCAGGCAGATACCTATAGAGACTGCAGGTGAACAGATGGAGGGGTCAGCTGTGCTGTGGAGCAGAGAGCCCTGCCCAGTCCAGAGAGCATGCCAGGATGCTGGGGGAGTCTGGTTTTAAATTAAACCAGCAAGGGGTCTGGGACACACATTGCATAGACCGGTTCAAGCCAAATCAGTTAAGTCTGATACTGCATATAACCAGGTTTATCTCAAACTGGTTTCAGCCATTCTCGAACTGGTTTATGTGCACTGAAGATTGGTTCTGTTACAGGTTTAACCCAGTTTCTGGTCACTTAAACCAGTTTATGTGTAATGTCTGTCCCTAGCCTAAGACTTTTACAGAAATTTGCCGTTGCAGTTAGTGAGTTGTTTTAGCCCAAATGTACTAATCATCTTTCCCTACTTAGTCAAAAGCATGACTAAGTCAAAGGATAATATTCTGTAGTGAGAAAAAGAAGAAAGTGCCATCTTACAGAGAGGAAAAGACTTTGTGTTACTGAGGATAAGAAACGTAGCTCTCATTTCTCTTCTTGTTCTTTTCTGGCTATTTATATATGATGAACTCTTATAAATAAGCAGTACTCTTTCACATGAAAGAAACATTTTCTCAGCAAATGCTTTTGAAGACATTGATATTTGATCTGAGGAAGAACTTAAACTTATCATGTCTTGGCTGAGATATAGCTTGGCCCTCACTATTTTGGAAACAAAAACACATCATCAACACATACTTATATTTGAAAGCAAAACTGGAAAGTAATAAATATAATTTACATGTAAAAATGCAAGTAATTTAACTTACATTTTGGTTTAATCATAATTATGATGAATTAGAAAATGTCCTAAATAATGCATTTTTATACAGTCCAACTGGAGATATATAGAGCATTTTTGTGACCTTTAACAAGACACAGAATATTACGTATCTGTTGAAATAGGATCCATTTTAATGCCTGTGCTGACCTAATGCTTTTATCAGGCACCAGACATTTTTGGGGGTCAACTGCCAAACTTCCTACTATTACCAGGGATAATATTTGATTAACCCTGGACCACAGATAACTGGGTCCAATCAACATTTTCAATCCTGAACTTCAGAAGCTTCAGTTAAGCTGTTTCTTTTCAGGAAAGGTTCCAAGAGCCTGCAAGATGCTCAGCAAATCCCATTATTAATCAGATAAGCATTGCTTTTATTTACTGTCTTATCAGTAAAATAAAATAAAATCATAACCCAAATGCTATAGGGCCAAATTCACTAGTGGCATGACGGGGCCCAACTCCATTAATTTGAGTGTATATTACATCAGTCGGGCCAGGTGAATTTGG
>JAGPOW010002742.1:16546846-16557839 GCA_030014935.1 Caiman crocodilus | reverse complement strand
TAATTACCCTTCTGCCATGAATAGTATGGTCGTATACCTTTGGCAGTCTCATAACAGCATTGATGTCAATGGGGAACAGCAATTTTTTCCTATGGCAGTAGCTATGTGAAGGCTTCCCATTAGTCTACAGGTGTTTTATTCCAATCCTAATTTTTCTGCGGTGAAAGTCAACATAGATCATTGCCATGTTAATTTATTTCAGAACTCTCATAACTCGTTGGCGTGTTCTTTTGTTTTTAATAGATTCCTTGGCCTGTTGGTTTGCATGTCAATGAAGAAATGTTTAATTACAAAATCATTTCACTACTTCATATTTCACTACTTCATGACTGATGATGAAAGTCTGATATACATATGAAAGGGCTGAGCGGATTTCAAGTTGAGCACAGTAGAGACATATTAATGGGTAGAAGCTTATTTTTTTTTGTTCTTGGTGGAGTCACTTCTACAGCCCTGATGGGGGTTGTTCCACCCTGTCACCAAAAAAAATCTAGTCGTTTTTGTTGTGTTCATGCAGTGACAATTAAATGACCGAAAAAGGAATAACTACATGTTAGCCTTTAAAACTGTCCCTCATACACCCACCTCTGGCCTGCATTAATAAAACCCTGAACTCTGCTTTCTTTTTTACAAATAATGGGATTAGTTTCAAAGTGTAACAGATATAAATGTCTTGGGCTCAAAGGCAGAACATTTTGCCAGACAGGAAGGAAAATAACTACAATTGTGCCCCTTAAGCAACCAAGGTTTATTATACTAAGAAATAAAATGAAAACCTGAGAAACATGTCGAAGTGTCTGGCATTTTTTTAAGATTCTTTCCTGTCCCAGAGGTAATGGTTCCCATTATGTGATTAAAGTGTTAAATGGCCATTTTTAATTTTAGAGAATACTGAAGAATCAAATTCTAACTAAATTGACAAAGTCATATTTTGGATTATTCTCTGCAGCTTTAACATGACTATAACTATGTAGCTAAGAGTTGACAATAGCCAGTGGCTTCGCACTGTTTCTTTTCACATTTTATTTATGAAAAAGGATTTGATGCAGGTTTTCATAGCTTAGTATTTACTGATTCACCTCCCTTGAAATATGAGGAGAAAGTTTTGTACTTTGATAAAGGGCTTGAAAGTTTGGCTAGTATCCTTGTTCTTCCTCTAAGTGCCTTTATATTGCAATTTTTCATAACAGTACTCCTCAAATACACTCTCTTTCTTTCTCTCTCTCTATCCCACACCTCCTTCATAAACGGTAAAAAATGGAAACTATTTTCCTTTATCTCCAGTCAGGGAGGTTCACAAGGCTCAGGGAAGTATTGTGTTATAACAGGACGCTGACAATTTCCAGTGAAAAGAAGAGTGGCTCCAACTTGGCAACTTGAGCAAGAATTAATTCGGTGGTTTGATTGAGGTTCTGTCAAAAGGAAGTTGTGAGTTTAGGAGCCAACACATTTTATTAATGCACTGACTACCGCGTCTAAAAAATTTCACAAAATCTTAATATTCTGTAATTTTGCCATATTTAGTCTACAGGAGTGTAACATCATAATTCATTTGTGGAAGCTTAAAACTTAACTTGCTGTATGCTTTTCCTGTAGTTCGGTCGTTTTTGGGCATGGGAAGCTCCCTATTCCAAAACTGGACACTGGGAAATAAAAGAGGCACTTCTGCTGCAGAAAAGTTTAGTTAGAGTTAGTTATTTTATGCTGTGAAAGGTGCTGTGGCTAAAGGATAATCTTATAATATGGACTAGTGAGATATTTTCGAGGTTCTGATTTCTAGGGCAGACCCTGCTGCATCCTTGGGTTTATGGATATTTCCTTGGCAACAGGCTAACTGCACTGATAACAAGGAGAATGGGTTGGGAGGAAGTTCACCTTCACACGTGAGAGAGAATTTCCAGCCGGCTCCCTGCGATGAGGGGCTGTGTTGAGGAGGGGACTGACAAATCCATTACTGCTCTGAGCCTACCGAGCCAGAGTGAATGTGCCCATGTGCTGGACGGAGGATTTGAGCCATAAGAGATGTAATCTTTTTGTTTGCTTAAAGAAGAAAAAAACTTCAATCCAGTTACTTGGTTAATCCAAACCTTTTTCATTAACAAGTGGTTTTAATCTCATCAAAACAACTGAGAAATTCTTAGTTTTTCTTCTCATCATTTTTTAAATTTTCCCTTACAAATCTGCCTTTGCAGCAAATTGAAATAAGTGAAAGCAGCTAAATGGCAATCACGTTTGACTATGTTTTACGTGCCTCTTTACTGGAAAGTTGACACTTTGAACATCACTGAACTGCATGTCTGAAGAACTGTAAATGTAGCTGAATGTTTTGCAGTCAGATGCATGACAGAGGTCTTGTTAGATAATATGCGAAGAGGAGGAAATTCATAACTCACTTAGTATACAAAAGAGGATTTTTTTCCTGCGTTCTAGGAATGTATTCGGTTCAATTCATTTGCATGGATTCTGGAGTGAGATTTTATGTTATTAGTGTTTATTCTTTAGAGCTTCTAATACCTTGCAATTGTATCTTGAAAGCAACAAAGAAAAAAAGCGACTGTAGCTCAAACACTAATAACTTGAAAAACTGAAAGATCACATTGAGCTTAAGTATTTTGTATTCTTATGCAATAGTGCTGCTCATCAACATTTATACATCACAGTTTAAATTGAATTAAATTAGATTGAATCTAAATTACCAGGTCCCAAGTAAATTGGATTTGGTAATTCGCTATTAAGTCAATCTGCAACTGATGTCATAATTTAGATTTGCTTTTTATATGAGAATGATGCTAGGAATTATTCTTCACTTTGCAATTTCAATTTGTGCCCCTGAATAGGTACTGTGCCTTTACTAATGATCAAATTTGAAGTACAAAAATAGTAACTGCACTGGATGTTAATAACTGTGTGCATTAAGATGCCATTACAAGTCCATTACAATTGGCCCGTTCTTGAATTTGCAAGACAAAGTTGAAACTTACTGGCTGTTAGGAATACTCAGACTGTAGTAACTGGATCACTGTAGACTGTCACTACAAACCAGGCAAGATACAAAGAGCACAAGCATCATCTTCAGTCATTTTTGTAAGTATTTCTCATACCATACTCATATTTTGAGCTTTGTATTCTTTTTAGGATTTTTTTTATGACAGGCATTCTAGGCTGAACTCCTGGAAACTTCTAGTTTCCATTTTATTACCTATTTCCTTTTATGGCTGTGAAAAGGGGAGTAGACAATTTGACACATCCAGGCATTCATTAGACCAGTGTTATATAATACAGGAGCAACATATGTATAAAATACACTCCACTTCTAAGGTCCCTTATGCCTTTAGCGGGCTTTCATAATATACCATATTACTATGAGTTGTTCTTCCCAGTTGGAACTATAAGTCTTGGACATGAAGAATCACAGTGGGGCATAATAACAGGCTTCATGTTATGTCTCGATAATGGCACTGTTAATGCATGGTACTGTTGTGTAACCTGCTTATTGATACTTAGGTTTTAAATCAAGCTCCATTATTATGTCACTTTACCAGTAAATGCAGGGTTGGAAAGGTCTTCAGGGGAAAAAAAAGTGTAATTTTCTTTGCATAGAGTCCAGCATTATAACATTTAGGTGGCTATTATCTCAGTCTTAGATTAAACAGCGAGTTTCTGTTTTAAATATTTAACTGAGATATCTCAGTAGATATATAGATACATATGTAAAATATATATAAAGCTTTGTTACAATTTGGGTGAATCTGTCCCTTGTGGGTCCCCACCAGATTGTTAAAGTATTTCAGAACTCAGATCTCATGTGCTTTTTGCTGGTTGGATCTGGAGAGAGGTCAATCATGGTCTCAGATTTGGGCCTTCTTAGCATATCTTGGGATGAAGGTACTCTGTCTAGAAACCATTCTGTGTGATGCAGAATTTTACAGTCCTACTGTTATGAACTCTGAAAACATTGCTAAGCCTCCCAAATCTCTTCAGTCACAATTTCATGATCCCTAGGATTTTGCTGAAGCTATGAATCTTCTACTAGAAATCTGCTTCAACTTTTGGAGACTACAGTTAGGAACACATACTTTTTCAAGGAATTTCTAAACCAGTTACTCTTCACTAATAGACAAGCACAAAAGACATGTAGATCCATGGACAAATTAGAAACACTTGCACTCAGATCCATCCTTTCAATATCCTTCAATAGCCTTGTCAACCTTTCAGGGTCCCAAGACCCCCCTCTTCTCTTACCTTATCTCTTCCTCAAATTCCCAACTCTTCTGAAACGGCCAGCTGAGATGGCCTTCTTTGCAATAAGATTCAATCCCCACCTCCATTAGGTGAGCATCTCTGCTGGGCAGGGGTTCTCAATCTCTTTAGACTTGAGGCATCCCTGGTTTATGTCGGGGATGATCCTGCCTTGAGCAGGAGGCGGGGTTCGATGACCTTATCAGGTGCCTTTCAGCCCTACTTTCCTATAGCCCAAGCCAGTCTGGAGGTTAAAAGGGAAAAACAGTTACAATCACAATGGCATTCACAGAACAAAATTGAATTTACAGGCTGATTAGAGAAATGTCTCTGTTTACCATCTTTGTCTTCTGGCCTGGGATCCTACAGATATACCAGTCCATTGTCCTGCTTGAAGTACCTGTGAAGTATAATAATAACGATGGCTCATTTATTGCCACTGAGTCTAAGGACAAGTATGTTGGGTTGTGTGCTTTCCCTAGCTACCTATTAGCAGAGGAGCAGCATGGAGTTTGGAAGGACTGCAAATATAAAGGGATCTTTGACTTGGATCAAACAGGACTTAAAATGAGAGCAATCCCCTACCAATTTCACCTGCATATCAGGTTTTAGAAACTCAAATGCAGCAGTATGACATAACAAAAATCTTCAGAATGAAATTGTAGAAAATAGTGTAAAATTAGAAATATACATTATTTTAATTTAAATTTCAGATTACTAGTAGCCTTTGAGAGGTAATTTGAGTTACTTTTTTAATATAAACCATTTGGTTAAAACATAGGGTTGTTTGAAATTAGTTTAAGGACATCTGTCTTAGAGAAGCCCTTGTTACTGGAATGTTCCTATAAACCGACTTAAATATTACTGACTTAATCTGACTTAAATATTAAATATTAATATTACTGACTTAAATGTTAAATATTACTGGCTTAAATATTACTTTCTATAAACTGACTTTAAGCCATGTTGGCTGGCATTCAGAAGGTTGGCATGCATCCATGGATGGAGGTCAGACTGATTGGCCTGTAGCTCCCTAGATCTTACCTCCTTCCTTTTTTGAGAATTGGAAGCATGTTGGTTTTTTTCCAGTCTTCCAGCACCTCACCTAAGCACCACAAGTTCTCAAAGATATTCTGGAGCTTGGGTGAGGTGCTGGAAGACTGGAAAAGAGCCAACGTGCTTCCAGTCTTCAAAAAAGGAAGATCCAGGGAACTATAGGTCAGTCAGCCTGATGTCCATCCCTGGAAAGATCCTGGAGAAAGTCGTCAAGGAATTCATCTGCAACAACCTAATGGAAAGCAACCTTCTCAATGCCAGCCAACATGGCTTTGTCACTGGAAGGTCTTTGCTGCTCAACTTCATCACCTTCTATGAGGTGACACATTGCCTCAATAAGGGAGATGAGATTTGATTTTATATACCTGGATTTCAAGATTTCTCCAGGGTCGGACCCAATGAGTACTAGTTGATTGGAGTGAGTCAACGTGGCACAAAGTGATCAGTGGGGTCCCTCAGGGATCAGTTCTCGGGCTGGTACTCTTCAACGTGTTCATTAATGATCTGGATTTGGGCGTCAGATGTGGACTGGTAAAGTTCACAGACTGAGGGGGAAGGAGGCCACACTAGAAGACACGTTGGGGATACAGACTGACCTGCAAGGTGAGTGGACCAAAATCTGATGACATTTAATGTAGAGAAGTGCAGGATGCTCCACCTTGGGAGGAACAACCAGCATCATACTTATAGGCTCGGCAGTGTTACTCTCGCTAAGGCCATGACTGAAGGAGACTGGGGAGTCTTGATTGACCACAAGATGAACATGAGCCACCAATGTGATGCCATGACTGGCAAAGCTAGCCAAACTCTGGCATGCATCCATTGATGCATCTCTAGCAAAACCAGGGACATCATCCTCCCGCTTTACGTGGCCTTGGTGAGGCTTCAACTGGAGTACTGTCTGGTTTTGGGCCCCCCGGTTCAGGAGGGATGTGGATAAGCTTGAGAGAGTCCAGAGGAGAGCCACCTGTATGCTCAAAGGCCAAGAGAGCATACCTTGCAAGGAGAGGCTGAGGGACATGGGAGTCTTTAGCCTGGAGAAAAGAAGGCTCAGGGAGACTTGGTGGCAGCCTATAGGTACATAAGGGGAGTGCATCAGGATCTGAGAGAACAGTTGTTCACCAGAATTCCCTAAGGAATAACAAGGCCCAACGGCCACAAACTCCTAGAAGGCCAATTTAGATTGAACATAAGGAAAAACCTCTTTACAGTCCGAGTATCCAGGGTCTGGAAACGGTTCCTCCTGGAGGTGGTGCGACCACCTACTCTAGACTCATGCAAAAGGCTTGAGGATGTTTATCTTTCTGGGATCATTTGATCTGTGCAGACTTCCTGCCTATGACATGGTGGGCAGATTTGATCTCACAAGGTCCCTTCCAGCCCTTAATGTCTATGAAATCTATATTGTGAAAATCAAAGCTGTGGTTGAGATAAATTGTGTAGGAAACATTATGGCATATGTATTATATTTTTGTTTTGATTTGTGGACTGTAGTTTGCCTTTGAAATTAGTTAGTGTCCCTAGATTCAGAAAACATCTTTAAAAGATGTGTCAAATGAAATATTGATATTTAATGAATCAGTGTAGGAAATGTACCAGAGGCTATCAACATTCAATAACAAAATGGTTGACCTGATATTGTACTTGAGTTCTCATGTCTTTGATTCACGTCAGGATTTAAAATTACAAAGTAATGAATGTTCAGGAAACCTTGCAAAGTCACCAAAACTTATAGACAAAATTTGAATAAATGAAACACAATGGAAAATAAGGCTAAATTCTTCCTCTGGGCTTTCAGTCCCTTAAAAAGAAAGGGGGCTTTAAATATTTTATTATAGTAGGGACGTGATTCACTATTGTTATCCCTTTTTTCCTCATTGTTATGCTATTTATATTTCTTTGTAAAGGGAAAAAGGTAATGAATAGTGAGAAAATAATAAAAAAACAAACCCCTATTGAATATGACTGGAAATGAAAGCACAATAATAGTTTATACTTTTGATATTTTTTGACTCGTTGAAACAAGAAACTGATACTGTAACGATGCATCCATTTAAGTGTGATCTTGAAATACATACGTTCTTTATTTACAGTAGGTTGAATTTTGAGTGGATGTTCAGTAGATGCAACTTATTTACTTCCATTCTCTCTCTCTCTCTGTCTCCATCTTTCCTTGGTGTAAAGCCCAATGCAAATGTATATACTGAGCATATCTACATGTTCATTAGTATGGCATTGTTATGGTGGATTTAGTTTAGTACTTCCTTAGTGAAGTATTAACTGAATGCACAGTA
The DNA here is from genome assembly GCA_030014935.1 of Caiman crocodilus. NCBI lineage: Eukaryota > Metazoa > Chordata > Crocodylia > Alligatoridae > Caiman > Caiman crocodilus. Next base: position 16,550,250 of record JAGPOW010002742.1, on the reverse strand, counting down.
ACTACATTCACTGCGCAGTAGTGCTGGCACATAGCTTTTGGACCGGGCTGAGAATGTCACATTGAGCTGGATTGGCCATTTCACATCTCCCTGTAAACCTTTTACTCTGTTTAAAGGGTGGCTCTTCTGTGTGCTCTAAATTCTATGCGCTTGTTTAAAATTGGTTGTACTTCCTGAGTGTGCAGGCTAGTGAGCTAAACTTGTGATTATTTGTGATCAAGAAGTTAATGAGATAAAGGTTATTGAAATAAAACACACATGTTAAGGTTGTCAGATTCTACCTCTGTTTTTGTGTATGCATAGGAAATCAAACCATGGCTCTGATTCAGGCCATAAGGGTTTCAGTCACTTGATGTTTAGCCATCTAACTTACAGCATCTTTTGAAGAAGGGATACTGAACACTGTATTAAACAAAAGTGAAATGCTAGAAATAGGTGTGAGTCTGATATTCAGGGCCTGCTCTGAGGTCTTTTCCTTGCTCCCCAAGTAAAACAAAATTCCTTTAACTTTTTAGAGGAGATCTAAGTGGCTTTCTGTGGGCCTGCTGTAAATTGATATGGTTGAGGGACCCTGGAGGTTACATAGTAACCTCTGAAATCTACAAAATACATCATTAAAGTGCAACAGTCTAGGTAGGCGGCAGAAGCCAGCATAAGGATGGCTCTAATAGGTGATCCAAGAACATGACTATGGAGGTTGAGCTAAGCAGAAACTAATAAGCCATGTGGGTGGGGGAAACAGTGGCGTGGCAGGGTGCAAGTCAGTGTACAATCAGGATACAGCTGCTGCTTGTGATGAAGAAACAGAAGTGCCAGACAGCAAGGAGCTGCTTTTAATGAAATGCAAGTGCTGTAAAGAGATAGGAAAGGAAGGTTGAGCTGGAATGGCATTGGGGGAAGTCCCAGTCTTCAGGGATTGTTGGCATAGAGATGGAGAAAGAGACCCATCCCAGTATTACAAATGCTAGCATTATTGTAAACCAGCTTTTGAGACCAGTCTCATACAATAAATTATTCTTAGAATCACATAAAATTAGGGTTGGGAGGGACCTCAGGAGGTCATCTAAGTCCAACCCCCTGCTTAAACAGGACCATCTCCAACTAGATCGTCCCAGTGTGGTCTAGCCTGGTCTTAAAAACCTCCAAGGATGGAGAGTCTACAATCTCTCTAGGTAGCCTATTCCAGAGTTGTGATACTCTCCTAGAGAGACGTTTTTTCCTAATATCTAACCTAAACTTCATTTGCTGCAACTTGAAACCATTACTCCTTGCTCTGTTGTCTACCTGAAAAACTGAAAAAAGCCCCATCTCCTTTGTAACCACCTTTCAGGTAATTGAAGGCTGTTATTAAATCCCCTCTCAGTCTTCTCTTCTCTAGACTAAATAAGCCCAGTTCCCTCAGCCTCTCCTCAGAAGTCATGTTCTCCAGACCTTTAAACGTTTTCACTGACCACTGCTGGATTTTCTCCACTGCTGGACTTTCGCCAATTTGTCCACATCTTTTCTGCAGTGGGGGGCCCAAAACTGGACACAGTACTTCAGATGTGGCCTCACCAGTGCTGAATAGAGGGGAGGAATCACTTCCCTCAATCTGCCGGCAAAACTCCAACTAATGCAGCCCAGGATGCCGTTAGCCTTCTTTTCAGCAAGGGCACACTGTTGGCTCACATTCAGCTGATTGTCCTCTGTAGCCCCCAGGCCCCTTCCTGCAAAACAGCTGCTTATCCAGTCACTCCCCAGTCTGTACTGGTGCATAGAATTATTCCATCTTAAATGCAGGATATTGCACTTGTCCTTAGGACATTATCCTGCATTTAAGATGGAATAATAACAATATATAACGATATAATTCATTATTTTGCGGGGTTCCCATTTAGTAATACTATCACTGCAGAATTATTATGAGGAAGTTGCTGACATCAGTGTTGCCACCACGTCTCTGCCACCACATTTCTGTATCCAGTGGAAGCTCTGTGACCTGATGACATGGCTCCACAGGCTAGATCTGGACTGCAGGCTAAATCTGACCAGGCCTACTGACCATGCACAATACTAAGATTTCTTCCAATTTTATGCTGTGTTTTATGTAGAGTGTTTCCTTCCTGACGAAGAATATCTACGCACTGTTACGATGTTCGTTCTGTTTGTTCCCTAGCTATTAGAGGTTTGGATTTCACTAAAAACTAAAACCAAAAAATGAGCATCTAGCCTGTTTTCTGCCTCCTTCTTATATTGAGGCTTGGGACTGGCATCAGGCATCATAAGATCATTAGGACTCCTATTTAAAAACAAGCTTGCATTCTAACTCAGCATCTTACAAATCACAAAGTTATGCATAAATGTTTGTTTGCAAAAATATGTGGCACCTGATTACATGTGAGAGATGGAACCAGCCATGGATTAGCTGTGCATATAGGATGTTTTGGTTTTACATCATGTACCTCTAACTCCTATGAAGAAGATAGCAATGATGGCTACTGCAGTACCTCCAACCCCCTCACTTTTTTTTGTGGATTTTAATGAAACCTCCTTAAAAGAAGTTTATGCTAGTCATAGCCTTGTTGATAGATTTTCTGGTGGATCTAGTTGGAGAAATATTGATAGCTGAGACATTTCGAAAAACCCGTGTGTGTATGTGCATAGTATGTATTGATCTATACTATTTTGCATTACTGTTCTGTATTGAATTTTGCAAGTATTGAATTTCTAAATTAAGTTCAAAGAATCTGAACGCTATGGTTGAGATTTTACACACGCAGGAGACAGGAGATTCAGAGTCAGGGTGTCCACAGAAAGTTTAATTCTGCCCTCCTTTTCCCAGTATTATCTATCCGGTTCTTTATTATTAGTATTGCTGCATTATTAACATGAGTATCTACAAATGCAAAGTTACAAGACAAAGTTATGGTTGCTGGCTGAAGCATAACATAGAGTGTTTTCATTTTTCTGCATGTACTGTTAGCTTTAGCATTGCATCAGCATAGTTTTTAAACTTTCAGTTGACACAATTAATACTTTACTAATTTACACATTCCCATTCACTTGCATGTGATTTAGGTTTTGGGGGAAGTGTTAGAATACAGTGAGATTTGGGGTCTTCCTTCAATGTCACTTAACGTATGGGCTTAGACTTTTCTTTCCATCTTGGCTTTAGCATCTAGAAGTGTCTGGAAAGTAGACAAATCTGGTGACCTTTCTTCTGAGTCTCCTGAGCCACTGTTTTCAAATTTTACATTTTCTGAGTAATGGAGACGGTCTTGTTTCAGTGTTTGCAATAACAGATTCATATCATTATATATATCATTATTCACAAGTTACTAGAGAGCAGGTTTAGGTTGGACATTAGGAGGCACTACTTCACAGTTAGGGTGGCTAGGATTTGGAACCAGCTTCCTAGGGAAGTT
>JAGPOW010002742.1:16528349-16543799 GCA_030014935.1 Caiman crocodilus | reverse complement strand
TCCTTTAATAGGAAATCTTGAGACATCTACTAAATATATTCCCAAATAGACTTAATGCAGAAGGACAGATGTTTCAAAGGTCCAGGGTATCGCGGTGGATAGCATAGGTGTACTCTATAAACTTATGGGACTAACTCTAGCCCAGAATCTCCTTCAAGTTGTCATCCACACTTCTACATTCTCCAGCAATTCTTCTCTATTTGAGTCATCAGAAGCACAACTCCTAGTTGGTCTCTTCCAATACGTGTACCAGGTAGTTGTCCCCAACACTCTCCAAAACGTTCCTGAATTGCCTGTGCACTACTGTACTGCCCTCCCAGCTTACATTAAGGCTATTGAAGTTTCCCATGAGAACCAGGGCCTATGATATGGAAACTCTTGTGGAGGGTCTCTGGAGATACAATTATAGATGTGCTCATCAGGAAATGATTGTATTTTTATCTTCCTATAATAAATCTTGTGACTTTGTGCTATAATTTTGATCATAAAGAATTTCATAGTTCTCAAAGGTTTTGGTAGCTTAGATCTAAAACAGCTTTACTAAAATACTTCAGATTGTATAAAAATCAGATCTGCAATAGCAGGGCTTACCCCCATCTAGCTTTGAAATATCTCTATACCATGAAAAATGTATAGTGCTAATCTTTATTGACTCAATTCCAACAGAATTTTCTTTTTCAGTATAGAGAGGTCTTCTGTATGTTTCATACCAACCTAGAAGTTTAACTATATGCCCATGGCTTTGACATGGTTGTAAAAGAAAGTTGATGAGATTGGGCTCTTTTGAACCGTCTAAACTATGGTTTCCCAATAAAGTACAAAGTTGTAGCACCGTGTTTTGACATGGTTGTATTTGTACTATTGACACACCTGTCTTCTAACCGATAACTCCATCTTAAGACTTGTTTAATCAGAAGTGTAGCATCAGAGGTTGCTGTATTCTCATCTGCAATAAATTCCTACCTGTTTTTACTAATATTTTACTGGACTCGGCATCACACACAACAGCGTTTGGCCTACCTGTACAAAACCTGTTTCCTGGCTGACTGTAGCCTAAGCCTGCAACTACTCTGACCTTTTTTCAAATTTATTATACTTTCCAATATAATAGAAGCTTCAAATAAGTAATAAATATGAAATGAAAATGAGAGTAAAATTAGCAATACGGTTGGATCATGTTAATCTTCACCATTGAATTTGCATTATTTTTCACAAAGGTTTCAGTTGTCATCTTCTGGGTTTTGATCACCTCTTTGAAACAGGCCATTTAAGTTGTTCCCCATAAACTCAATCTGCTGCTTTTTCTTAGGCTATATATTTTCTCCTCCAGCATGGTGATCATTTTAAACCAATTTCTACATTTATAGAAATCACATGGATTGGTTTGTTGTTTTGCCATCATTCCTTATAAGCAGTACATATTTTTTTACTGGAATGGAAGAGTTGTCCTGGAGATAATCAGTCATGCATTTTTTAATATCCCTTTAAGCTTAGGTCATAGGAACACCTGAAATGGTGAAGCTGTAGAGTACCTTCAGTCTATGACTTGTTTCTCTTCACCATCATTGCAGTAGTAAAATTTTTCATCTAGAATACTCATGATTTTCAAAAGTCTTTTATATTTCAATGTCTTTTCTCTCTTATACCTTCTGCTTTATCAATGCCTGGGCTCTTTTATGATAGAGAAGACTCAAGAATCTAAGTTGTGACCATATCTTCCTTCTTTATAAAGACCCCTTCTTTGGTCAGGGGTGGCCAACCTGTAGCTCTGGAGGTCAAGATTCACCTTGAATCTTTACCCAAGCAGACATACATTAACTTCTGAAGAACCACACGTGGCTTTGGAGCTGCAGTTTGGCTGGCCCTGCTATAGGTAGAGACCTACTTAAATTGCTCTTTTGCAATTTTTGCCAAAACTGAAAAAGAGCAGTTTCTGCAATCACTGCAAAAAAATGGCATTTGCTGCAGTTTTCCCCAGAAACACCCAAGGAAAAAAATTAATAAAAATAAAATGCTGGCTCCCCAGTGGGAGCAAGCAATCCTCACAGCTGCTGCTGCCTAGCCTGGCTGCCGGCCGGGGGTGGAGAAGGTGCTGGCTGGCAGAGCAGCATGAAGGAGAGCCACCAAGATGGCGACCACTCCTTCGTCCCTCCTCCCCCACTGGAGCCTCTGTACCAATCAGCAGTGAGAGGCAGGGTTGCAGGAAGGACAGCTGTCTGTGCCAGCCTGCAGCGAGGGTGGAGCCACACAAAGGGTAGCCCTCTCTGCCAATCAGTGGTGAGGGGTGGAGCCTCCAGGGCTTTCCAGTGGTGAAAGGAAGGACCACCATGAAATGCCTGCTGAAGTGGGCCATGAAAAACCTTTCATCTTGTCCTGATTTAGGTAGGTCCCTAAATATAGGTGAAATCTTCCCTTCTGTGCCAGTGGCTGGCTGGAGGATGAATGATCCAAATTAATCCTGTTGCAAGAGGAAAATGTTTTCTTTTTTTTTTCTCAAAATGTATACTTGGGTCAAACGTGCCCACAATGGCTTCTAATCTTATTGTAATGACTTGACTGTCAAGGCAGAAGACTCTTCTCTCTCTCACACTCTTATCAACAGCTGGGGAAGGGGTTGGGGGAGGGCAGAGCTGCGTCAAGGAGTCTCTGCTGAATGGGGAAGTTTCCTTTTGGCTGTTTTACAAATTACAGGGGAAAATCAGCGCCATGCAAAAGATCAGAAAATGTAATTTCTATAAAGTGTCATTAGAAGAATAAATCTCGTGAAAGACAGATACCTTTGGGATATTGTAGGCCATAGACGTCTGTGTAATCCATTACCCCTGCTGATATAAACCTTTGATTTGTGGGTTAAAACCTGAGGCTCTCTGGGTAACCTCATAAATATGCTAATCCAGGGTAATCAAGAACAAGCACTATTGCAAATACAGAATTTTTTTTCCATAGCTCCAACGGCTTTATAGCATGCTCTACTTTTATAACAGTAATGTTTGGGAAATTACTCTCCTCATGTTTAAGAAAATGCTTTGCCCTTTCTTTGGCATCTCACCAATGTGAGTGTAAAGTTTGACGTAGATTATTTTGAATGACATGATCTTTATGCAAAATTCATTATATATATATTGATTTTTCTAACAAACTAACCTTTTTCTAGTCAGCAGGAAATGTGATATAATATTTTTAATTCTTCTGAATTGTATACTGGTAGAAAAAAATGAAAAATTATGGTCATTATTTTTGTTAGGTCAGAAACTGGCCACTGGGTTAAATAAGGTATTGCTCTGGTAAAACCAGCTGTTTCGTGCCATCTAGTATGTCTAAAGAGATAAAGGCTTAAAGGATTTTGGAAAATATATTACCCTTTCCAGCAAGACATTTTCATTGGATATATCTAAAAAATACAAAGCCCATCAAACAGTATGAACTTTAAATACCGTAGTCATCAAGTGAATGACTATAATCATTGAGATAATCAAATATAGCCTTTTTGGGGAAAGGTTGAACAGCATTGCTCCAGTTTTCTGTATGATAATAGAAATCTTCTCATGTTTTATAGATCAAAAAATAGCAGCATTCTGTTTAACTTTGTGGGTGCAGTTTGTATGCGTTAAAAAATCTTCACAAGGCAATATATGTCAGAATAGGTATTCTATACCAAATCCTCGAAATAAACAACACAGCTTTTTGCTGAGTTATAAAAGACAGAATTCCTGACATTTCAAGAAGCCAGCCACAGCAGCAATGCTCATTTCTACTTTACTTGGCATAATCCCACTTCTGATCCTTGTCTAAAGAAAATACAGTTGCTAAAAAATGAAGAGGAAATAATTGGTTGGATCTGAATTTATTTGTGACTCAAGTCCATATGAAATACCTGTCAGAAATGATTATTTTCCTTATTTTTATAAATAGTAATTACAATTTTATACCAGTTGATTGAAAGACTGTATTCTAAAATTTTTAGATGATATTATCTTCGCGCTTGTCAGATTAGCGGTATAATGTAGATGCATCTCCTTGTGTAAGTTTCCAATCTTCATTTATGTTTTATATTAAATTGGCGTTCATTACTTTATGATGAGTTGACATTTTTCAAAAATGACTTGGCTCTTAGTTCAGAAACTGCGATTGTATTTTGTTCTCAGATTTTGTGGTAAATAGGGTGCTATTAGCCTCTTCAAAGTAGGTAATGGTTCGACATACATTTTCACTTTGAATTTCTTTAGCCATTTTCATTTTGAATTCCTGATAGACTTTAAGTACATTCAGAGTTGTACAATAGCTACCCATAAATATTTGTACAATGAGGCAGTGCTTCTGAAGAACAATCTACTCAAAAGATAATGAGATTGAAATCGGGTCCTTTAGGATGTGAAGCCTGAATCAGTTATATCTGTAAGATAATGTTACGGGGGTAAAAATGCTTTTCTTTTTCTCTCCCTTGCCCTGTTTTTTTTTTTAATTGTATTTTTGTTTAGAATCCTGTAGCAACAAACGGATCAAATCCTGGTAATTGACGATATGTCAGTCAGTCAGAGCAATCTGGACTTCATGGTAAATTGAGCTCATTTGAACAAAATGCAGTTTAGTGCAGCCTAATAAAAGGTCATATACTGGCCAACCACTTTATTATTCCAGCAAGGGTTGACCAACTGTGCCTTTATCCTTCCAGAGTGTCAAGGGCCACCTATGTTTAAAACTGAAAACAAGAACTTACCGGATTTAGATGTACATTAATGTAGCCTTAGAAACTTCCCCCTGTCCCTGGAAGCTTTCAGTAGGAGTATGCTATAAACATGTTTCTGTCATGTGAGGCACGACTAAGGAAATGTGCTCTTATTATCAGGTGGACTGTGCCTCCTGGAACTGTAATCTTACATTCATCTGCGTGCGCTCCGTTTACTTATTCAGGTATTCGTAGGACCAGGGTGCTACAACTTGCCTAGCAGTACAAGGAGAGTTGTTTCTGCCTCGTCAAAGAACACAGACCCTATATTACGTGCTTAATTAATGTAGGTGGGCAGGTTGAAGAAGTCATAGAAATCATTGAGGAGTAGGGCTGGAAGGGACCTCCATATGTCCTTTAGTCCTGTCCTTTGCCTGAGGCAGGATCATCCTTATCCAAACTATTTTATATAATCTAAACTCTTCATGAGGCTTCCATCAACCCTGACACAACACAAGATGTAACACCCTCAGTGCCACAGGTAGAGCAGAGGAACCATGGCTGCCAATGTCCTGCTTCTGTAAAGCCTCGTTAACACATGCTTGAGAGAGCCCAGGTAGAAGACCATGCCCCCCATCACAGAGGAAAGCAACCCCCACGCCCCAACTGATGTCTATACCAATCTGATCATGGCGTAAATCCCCTTCCTGACTCTAAATATGGTGATTGGTCCAACCCTGAGTGGAGGGGCAAGATCCTCTAGCTAAGAACCTCTGGCTTTGGTCCCAGCAGGAACATTGATACACCTGTCAAAGTCCCCAGCCTTGGTGGCAGCTAACAACACCCAGTGCCTCTGAGGGAGAGTTAAAGACACCCTGACTCATGTCACATCCAACCTAAACCTACTTTGCTGAAACTTTAAGCCATTAAAGAGGTCTGCATCCTATTCTGCAGCAAGAGGGAAAAAGTGTTTTCCCCCTTATTTATGGCAGCCCTTCAAGTATTTGAAGACTGCTACCATGTCCCTTTTTTAGGCTCCTTTTCACACGATGAACATGACTCAATAAAAACAATAATATGTTCTTACTTTAGGGCTCTGTAGCACTGTGGTAGCATATGTGACACTGCTCTATAGGGTAAAGTTAAGTGCAGGTGATATTCTAGAGCAAAACTTTAGGATAAGGATTAATGAGTTGTAATACTGGCATCTATGAGCTGGATTCTGCAGAAATGGATGAGTTTAAGTCAGGAACAGACAGATATTTGCTATAACTGGTCTAAATAGCAAATTTTTGTTTTAGTGAGGATGTGGTCTGACTTTAAACTCGTTTTCACATGAGCAGCAACCCTGCAGTGTTCTGTGGGCATGGCTGCATAACATAATGCCATAGAGAGATGCCAGGAGCAGTATCACCTCATTACCTTGGTATGCCACCCTGAATAATATGTCCTTTATCTTTCTAAAATATAGTATCAGGGCAGATTGGTGCATCACTCAGGAGAGCAAAGATATCGCTATAGAGCAAAGACATGCCGATGCATGTTTCCTATTTTTTAAAAGCTTAGGGTGTTTTTGTTTAGTTTTTTAACCAATGCCTCTGGTTGGTCAAGGGGCCCCAGAAGTCCCACTCCTCACTGGACATTTAACAGATGGCCCCAAATTGGGGACTGTTAACACTTCCATTAGCGGCTTCCCGAGGCTTGATCACAGGATTAAGGCTATGGAAGCCATTAATTGCCACATTATTAAGCAGGTTTGGACACAGTTAATGATGTCTGTGGGCTTGATCAAGCCTGTGGAAGCCATAAACCATGTTCTAGATGGCTTGCTAATGCAGCAATCCTCTGCTCAGACCTGGGAGGCCATTAATTACCACTTTAGCAAGCAGCCCAGATAATGGCTTCCACAGGCTTGATCAACCCTGTGAATAATAATATAATAATAATGCTTAATAATATGGCAATTAATGGCTTCCATGGACTTAATAGGGGGAGGAAGGTCAGACTTGTTTGCAAGCTCTTGGGCTGGCCTGTCACTGGCTATTGGATTAAGCCTACATCAGAGGCAGCCTTTGATTTGCTCCCTCTCCCTCCTTTTCCCCTTCCCTCCCCCCCAGGCTTTAGGACTCCAGGGCTTCCTCCTGTTTTCTGTTTTGCAGCTTCCTCCCACTCCCCACATTCTCCCCACCCAATTACTCACCAGTTTTTTTGCCTTTTTATAATCTCTGTGTTTTTTCTTGGGTACTGGGCTTTTTTGCAGGGACCAACCAAATCAATGGTTTCCGTGAAAATCCCCAAATTGCCAAATTTGGTAGGTCCCTATGTACATACACTTACATGGAGAGAAAATTTCTGATGGTGGAGGCAAAGGCATACCAAGATGCAGTGGCTGAAATGTGAATATAGATAAATCAAACTCCAGCAAGTGCAAATAACTGTTTTCCCATGTTTTCAATTTCATGAACAAGCAGAACTATATCAGTCATATTATCATAGTGTTTCTGGTTCTCTGTCTGCATTTAGATTTAATTTAAAAATTTTATAATGGTTTTTGAATTCCCTCCAATCCACCTGACTGGTTTCCTGTCTCTCCTACTGCTGCGTCTATATCAGTTTTCTGTCTGACCCTTTCATTTTCACTAGACTTTTATACCACATCCAATACCCAAGTACCATGTACAGAATCAGACTCACTTTCACTTCACGCACTGTGTTATCCTTTTAAACTTTGAATCTGAATCTTCTCTATTTCTGTATGTTTCCACCTCAGTGACTTTCCATCTTGCCTTTTTTTTGGTCTCATTTTAAAATGTACCCTTTTGCTTTTGCCTTTGCTTTTGCCTCTTAATTTGTCTTTCACTCCGTTATGGACATATGGCTCAATATTTTATTTTTTTTCCCTTTATTCATTATTTGCATACTTTTCCCTGGATTGAATTATGTGGCCTGAAACACATTTTTCTGCTCTAGTCATTGCTCTTATTCACCTGCAGGTGGGCCTTTATGTAGTATTTGTGAATACTGTGTGTGTAGATATACACACATGAACACATACTTAAAAAAACCCAAAAACAGCATTCAGGTCGGTTCTAATAAACAAGTTTTAAGATAGAAAAAACCATTCATTAGAAGGCTCCAAGATAAATGGCCTTTCATATTCCTATGGTTCCAAGTAGTAGAAGTAGAAGCAGAGAATTACTGAAGGTATAAACAGGCATTTATTGAGAAATTTTTACCACTAGAAATCTTTTCAGAAGATGGAAAAATAGTCATTCAGCCTGCATCCTCCCTCTCTCCTTTACTCCCTGCACTTTTGCTAGGAAGGGTGATCCCAGTGGAAATAGTGGAGTACAGGGAAAAACTCCCAGTGCTTTCTTAGACTGCAGAAACTCTGGTTTGGGCAATGGGCAGGGGCTGTCTCTCCACCATTTCACTCACAGACTGGAGTGAGAGGGAAGTGGAGCAGTGGAGCCCCCAACACCTTTTCCAAAAACTGATGTCCATGGTCTTGGGAAGGTTAGGGTTAAGCGGTAGATCTTTGGAGATCTTTCTCGCAGGAGCATGTTTCTTCCAGGAGAAACTTAATGAGTACTTGCCTGCTCTTAGCTTCTACCAGTTAAGCAGAAATTCTCCCCATAGAAAACAATGCCTGTATGTAACTGGAGTTGTTTGAAGCTAGAAGGGACAGTCGGTAGCACTGACTCCTTGTACTCCTATATAGAGGCAGGACTCTTGTGTATAGAGCTTACCTCTGAAAGCTGTGTATCAAATCTTGACTTGAAGATTTCAAAAGTTTTTAATTTCACCAATCCCATTGAAAGTATATTTAATTCTCCAGCTTGTTACCATTATGAAAGTTTTCTTAATACCAAACCTAAACATGTTTTGTTTTAGCATAAGCCATTAGACCAAGGTATCTTCTGGCATAAATCCACTGAAGGCAGTCTAATTATATCAGTAGAGTATTCTTTCTTGGTTGAGCATTTCAGACTAATAAAGACAAATGCTTCTCTTTTGTATTTGAGAGCATCCTTGTTAATATTTAGAAAATATTCTTTACAGAAACTATAGACCAGATCCTAGTCCACCTTTTCAACCCTAAGGGTGCACCAGAAGAGTGGGAATGTCCCTGGAGAAATGCACAAGTAGCAGCGGCACACCTTGTGCCGCTGCTACTTGTCTCCAGGGAACTCCTGTGCCATGCGTTCTTGGTCGTATAGCAGGTTACCCCAGATGGGATAGGGGAGGCTGAGATCAGCAACTGTGCTGGCCCCAGCAGCCTTACCTGCAGGCCTCTGGGAGCTGCAGGTCCTAGGGGCCTCTGGGAGCTGCAGCCACTGTTCTCCTGCAGCAGGAAGCCTGGCCATCAGTTAGACTGTGCCTCTGGCTGGCCAGGCTCCAGTTTTGGGTGGTGTGTGCTGCCGCCACATGCACCACCCCACTTTTTTTGGCATGTTTTTTTTTTTTGCCATGGGAGCTCCCCGCGACAACCCCCGCTCCCCCCCATCCCTCCCTCTGTGCTGCTGGTGAGGAACACCTGCACATGCAGTGTATGGTGCCACAGACAGGTCTGTGGCGCCACATACTATACATCCATAGTCATCTGGATGTGCCCCAAAAGTCCCCCTATTCCACCTTGATTGGCTCCCTTAAAAAGTGTTAATGTAAAAAGTAGATATGTCCTCCTCATGCTCCCTTTTGTATGTGCATGGTTTAATCTGCTGCAGACTTAAAAGTGGTTATGAAAGGGTTAACGCTGGACGCTGCCCCCTCCCTCTTACTGGCTGAGAGAGAAGCTGGCAACCATTTTGCTGCACAGCTTCTCCCTGCTACTACTCCTCCATGCTTCTATTCCACCTAAGAAAATTAGCTTCCCAGCTAATGGCACTCGCATTTTGGAAGGCTGAGTTTTGAGGAAGTGTGTGGTATGCAAATAAATATGGTACTAATTGCAATAGTCATTATTTAGAAAGAATCTATGAAAGATGTCTAATCTATAGAAATATGTATTTCATGTTCACCTGGTTTATACAGAATTTTGTAGGATACATCCTTAGTAGATGTATTCTCACATCTGCCACATTCTCTCAGGTTTTGTTCCAAGTGGTAATATAAGGTATGATTTGTGTACTTTCAATAGGACAATGTTTTTGGATGAGGAATAATCATATTTCCTACAAAGTCATGATGAAGTTCATGACCATGTTAAGATTCATATAGCAAAAGTGAAAGAAATGATGCAGTATTGTTTTCTTTTCCCCCCTGGAAAAATAAGGTATTTTTTATTTATAGTCATACAGAAGATTTTGATTATAAATTATATGAAAACCCATGCTTGCTTAGCTCTCAGGTGACGAATGTGCAGCAGAATTGTTTTCCACATAGCTATTAACATTTTAGGGTTTTGTTTTTAATTGAAGTCTCTATTTAAACCTCTCGACCTCATTTCTTCACATACTTCACCCAAACTTCCTTTCTTCCTCAGAAATAATATGTATTATAACTTATTGCAAGTCTAAAGTAGTCTACATCCTATTGTTAGCAACAAAAATAAATTACCACAGTGTTTGGTCGGTCTCATCCTTTCTGATGAAAATGTCGTACACAAAAATACATACTCATTCACGCACAAATGCTTTCTTCCATTAGTTCATATTTTCCTGCTAGCTGTCTTTTTCGTCCTGCTATAGTCAGAAGCGTCTTCATCAAAGGGTTATTCTTTTCCTCAGCAAAAGCTAAAAGAGGATGGATGCCAACATAAGTTAATCTTTATGTTCTGTCAATAGTCACCTCTTCTGCTACAGAACATGCTTTGTGGCTCTGTGGGAGTGTATAACAATTTTATCCAGGAAGAAATTCAATGACTGTTTTGATGATACTGAAAAAAATAATAATTTTGTAAGGTTTAAATATCCATATCAGCACTCTTCAGGCAGTTTACTCTGGGTTGTGTCTGACCATATCATGTTATATATGTTGCAGTGGCTTAGTAATTAGACCATTTACCAAAGTTTCACCACGTATTTATTTTCATTTTTCTCATTTGTTCATTCTTAATATATCAGCAGTCAGAGATAAAAGAATGGAATTAATGAAAGCTGAAAAGTGTTATTTAGTTACTGTCTGAGAGCCTGAGAAGGTAGGAGCTCGCCTTTAGTGGTTAATTTGAATTCTTCTGGAGTAGTGAACAAATCCGAATTTTCTTTTTATCTGAAAATTACTTGAATGTTTTGCCTGGCTTAAAATGTGTTCAGATTTATTGATAGTGTATGACTTCATGCACTTTTGTTATAGTCCTTAATTTCCCAAATTACTTTTTGTTGGATAGATTTACAATTAGATATTTCAGAGTTTTCTTCTTGATACTGCCCACCTCTATTTGTCAAACTGTAACACACAATTCCTATTTTTCAAGGCCATCCTTATTAATCATGTGTTCGAGTTGTCTAGGTGATATTTTTAAGACATCTCATTTTTACAAGGAACTGGTTTAGAAACAAATGGACCTACTGTTACACAGGATAATATCACCGCTTCACACAATGACCAAGATAAGCACCGCATGTTTCCATATCGGTTAATATATCAAGTTTCTGGTCCCATATTAGCTCATGTGTATGCAGGATGGTAAAGGCCCAATCTTCAAAAGATGCCAGTATTTTAAAACATTTATTTCTGACTTCCTTATGTAATGTAAAAGGTACTTAGTATTTCATTCTTTTAATCTAAAATTATATAATAACATGTAACTGGAGGACAGTGAGCTGTTGGTAGTGAACGTGTCCTTGAATGTGACATTGTTCTGCTTATTTTCCTCCCTTTGTGCCAACCAGGAAGCAAAAAGTTAATAGAGACTGTCCATAATTCTGTCAGAGGAGTTCCCCAGCACTGTAAAGTCTTCAGCAGGAACTTAGCCAACAAAACTGGCTCTTGCAATCCCCTCTTCTCAGACCTTGAAGCCAGGAGTTTGTCCAAGACAGGTTAGAGGGATACCCAGAGTGCACTGCACTCCAATAGTTTTCAGCTGGTTTACTGTTCCTTGGGTACCTTTGACAGGTGACATAAGCAGACTGACATAAGCCACCTTTAAGGTATGCTAACATGTGCTGGACCTGGGCTGTGGAGGAGAATCAGGGACTTGTAACCCGAGGTGACCCTAGCAGGGTGTAGGGCCTGGGGCAAATCAGCCTGTGCATGGCCCCGCCCCCAGATGCAAGGAAGCTGGGGCAGATTTAGCAGTGGGGGCGGTGCTGAGCGGCCAGAGGAGCCAGATTTGGGGGGAGCTGGAGGGTGCTGAGCAGCTGGATGTGACGCCAGCAGTAGCATGAAGTTGCCGTTGAAGTTGCTGCTCTGCCCAGCTCCGCGGGGCTCCCCTGACTGCAGGGCCCGGGGCAGTTGCCCCATTTTGCGCCCCCCCTAGGGACAGCGGTGCTTGTAACTTTCCCTGGTGTCGTCTCACTTTTAGTTAGAAACCTGAGTCTAGTATTTTTATTTTTGGTTTGAAATTATCTAAATCATTAAAAAAATTAACTAATTTTAGATTAAAACACCAGCAGAAAATTTTTTCTGTTCTATTTGTGACCATTTACATTTCTGATTGGTTTAAGTGTGCATTTATATCAATAGTTGATTCCTCAGTACATTTTTCATCATGTGACTTTGAATAAGGATTGAATGTGGCAACAGCAAAAGAAGGCAGGTAGTCAGAGCTCAGTCCCTAGCAGCAGATTTAAGTCTCTAGTCTAATGTATCTCTTTGCAAACTCTGGATCCCATCCTGAGCCTTTATAACAGTGCAGTTCAGAGGGTATCTGAATCTATTCTGTATTCAAACTCAGGAATAAATTGGGTTTAACAAAATATAAATGTGCTTTCAAATATTCTGCATAATCTTGCATTTAATTACATTTAAAATTGTTTAGTGTTTCATGCAGCTAGATATAGATTTGCTATAAAAATGGGTTTCTGTATTGCCGCATATGGAATGCTTTCATAAAGGTGCCTCACACGATCCACATATGTGGATTGCCTTTTATTACTATGTTGTCCTAGAGTTATTCCTTTCCTCTGAGGGAAGGAATATGTGCCCCTGTTATTTGTCCCATGGGAAATGCACACCCCTGCATGTGTACACTCATGGGAATGGGCCCGCAAAGTTCAAATTAGAGAGAGAGTTTTCTAAATTAGTTAGTGTATAAGGTGCAAATCTACCTTCCTTTCTTTTAAAATTGTACTGGAGTTTGACTATATCTTTAGAAGCTGTCCAGATTTGGGATTGTCTACATTACAGTCCTATCAACAGCTGAAAGGCTAATTTCCAAATTTACCTCGAAATGCAAATGTCCTAATTTCTTTAAGACTTTCTGATGATACTGGCAAAGACAAAAGGAAAACTCAAGGGTTTTGGAGGTAATTAGGATGTCCTGTTACAGGTTTCTTGTCACGGGTCATTTTGCAAAGCAACACTTTGTCTCCAAGTAATATTAACCTCTCATGAATAATTAAGCTTTAGTTTTATTTCACAATTTTAGAAATAAGGGGCACAGGTATGAATTCACACTTAGTAATGTTACCTGAGAATATGATAAAACAACTTTCTTTTAATCCAAGGTACTGTTTATTTCAACTATAAAAACAGCATGGGGCAGAGGCAAGAAGATGCTTTAAAACAACAGAGCGGGTTTATGAATTTCTGCCTTTCCTGAAGTTCTTCCCTTCTGGGATAGAAACCTGGCAGGTCTAGCTACTCGGTTTCTTCAGGTCCCTCCCCCCACCTCCCCGCAAACCTTGCCAATTGATAGCCATGTAATTCTGCACAGTTCCCTAACAACAAATGTCTTCTCTCTAAAAAAGGGAGACATGATTTAATTTAGATTCTTCTTCATCCTTTCTTACCTCAAATTTTGGCCTTGATTATACATATCATTCCCGTACTGTCTACAGGATGTCAAGCTAGAATCTCCAGAGCTAAAATCTCTTTCCCTGACCCATTAACAATCTGTAAGAGTTTACCATCGGGTACTTTATCTTGAGTCATTGTTTTCCCTTTCTGCCCGTTTCTCCCAACAACCCTATTGATTTAACCCAATTTAACCACATAGTAAAAAAATCCCCAAAAGTCATTTAATATACCGTATTCATACATTATTGCATATCCACCTACCACATTGTTTCATCTCAAACTTTCAAAATAATATTTTAGGCTTAGTTTAATTTACAAGGGTACATGCTGGTCATATGAACCTCCACCTAAATCTTTCACTTGCTGTTACATGTTTCTTACTGTATAATTCCTGCTTTCAGTGCAAAAGAAACTTCAGTGATAAATTAAGATTATGCAATTCCATCTTGTGATCAAATGTAAATTACAGAAAAATCATACAAAAAAGTTCTTAATCAAAGGTAATATTTATCTTTAAAACATCTTTATATTGTATACTCTTACTATTCAAGGGAGCAATTAAGTTTGCAAAAAATCATAAAAATTTGAATACAAAGATCAGTGGAGTTCAGGTTTATTGTATAATGCTGGCTAGAGCTCTAATCCCCTGACAGCTCAGTATGGAAAGATGTTTGATAAGATATGATTCGTCATCTAAATAGAGCCTCTGATAATACTCTGTTCTTCAAATGAACAATGTGAAAGCTCAGTTCCTTAAAAAGTTGGTTTTGATTGTTTTTAAAAAGGAGAGGAAAATAATCTTTAACATCGAAATAAAGATTTTGTTTGTCAGAAATAACGAAATGTCTTTAACCTGTAAACTATAGATTTCTAAATCCAATTATACATGGAATAATCTATCTTTAAGTTGTATATTAAATCAGATGGATACAAATGAAATGAAGAGGTGTGTTTTGAGCCTTTGCTTCCATGTAGTACACCATTTAATCTAGATTTTACATATGCAAGTATAATGATAGTCAGTGAAGACTGAGCTTAGACATTCCAAAGTTAAAAGCTGATGCCTTTAACACTATGTGACAGGCTCATAATAACCACATCAACTGATGGGCGTGGCCCATCTCCTGGACTGTCACACCGGGGTCTACTCTCCTGCTACAATTTATGTGCAGTTTTACCTCTGGAGATGATCTTCAGTGGTTCTCCTGGGACCCTGGGTGACTCTGCTGGCACATTTTCTGTGGGGTTCCTCCTCCCCTACACTCCAACCCTTTCTACTCAGGTGTTTCTGATCAGCCTGGATGATGCTCTGATGTGGTGATGGGGCTATCCCCTCTTATGATGAGGCCTACTGACAAGTACAGCTGCAGGAGGTCTAGCTGTGTCTCTGTAGACTTGTGAAAACTATAGCAGAACAAGAATTCAACCAAAATAGCTCAGATGTTGTGGTGGGCAGGGTAACAATGCTTCTCTGCCAAGTGCTTTTTTTCAGTGTGTGGGGTTGCACCATGTACCCTTATCCCATGGACTCTCCACTGAAGGATGCCCCTTTTCTGGGCCTGCATCTGAGACTGTATTCTGCCCAGCCAGGTCCTATAGCATTTAGGGGTACATCCCTCTGCACCTGTGTTCTTCTCATGATTCTTTGAGTCCCAGGCCAGGGCGTTCTGACTCCATGAACACTCAGTGGGGGTGTGTGTAACTAGTAGGGTATTGTGTCAGCTTCTCCCTTTTGGAGACTTTGGCCATGCCTACTGTGCCACCCTCTCCCAGCCCCAGCTGACCTGTGTACACCTATGTAGTACATCACAGGAGCCATATCTTGAGCTGGGGTTGTAGCCACACAACCTACCAGCTGCAGCAGTCCAGCTGGCATTGGCAGC
>JAGPOW010002742.1:16513907-16528249 GCA_030014935.1 Caiman crocodilus | reverse complement strand
CTGGGCTTTCCCACACTTTCCAGGGGTATTGGCTCCAGGGGGAGTTACTGGCTCCCTGCCAGCAGTGGAGTCTACCTCTGGGTGCTCCCCATATACCCAGTTGCTACCTCAAGCCCAAGCTGTTCCACCCGGTATGCTGGTCTAGCATGGCTATACTGGGTCACTTGCAGCTGCAGGGAGAGCTACGAGCTCTGTTGCTCCCTCTTCTCTTCCTTTAGGCTTCACTTCTGGACTTCTTTTAAACCCATGGCCTTTGGAACTGAATCAACTGTCAGCATACCTTCCAGCCACTTTGTGCCAGCTGGTTCACTCCCAGCCCAGCCATGTGGATGTCTATGTAGCAGTAAGTGGATTAGGGGCCTGTCCCACACTACAAGAATAAGGGAGTGAACCTATACAATTGTATCACAGTTATAGCTGGCCAGAGTTTTCCTGGTGTCTTCCACAAACAGAGGAACACTTTCTAAATGTATTAGCTTACAGTTGTGGCAGATTTACTTCTATGGACTCATCACCAGACTGAGATTTTTTAACCAACTAAACAGTTGCACAGATATTCACGTGTCTAGCAATTTATGTACATAAAAAATCTAATAATGATGAATGTAAAAATCTGCATCTGCAAACGTTGGTTTTAATAGGATATACTGTTGCAGATATTTACATATGCAGAAATTAATGTGCACATTTCCAATTTTGTAGGTATTTGTGGTAACAGAAGTTAAGAAAGTTTGCGGATGTGAAATGTATTATCTTCACAGACAGAGGCCAAATAATAGAACAGATGAAAATTTACCTCATGGCATTTTGTGTCTACTCATTTTTGTGCAAGAACAATAACAGTTGCTCAAATATTAATTTCTATTTGTCCAATATTTATTCATCCTTCTAAAAAATGATAGAGATACTATTTAAAATGTCTGGTTTATAATCTTTTCTGTTTGAGGAGAGCTAAGGGACAAAATTGAAATATGCTAGATTGTTTTGATCAATACTGTAATATATGACATTATTATTGGTGCTTGTAGTTTTGCTGGAGACATTTGGAGAATTTAAACATCACGTGGACACAGTATGTTACAGTATGCAAACCAACAAAAGTGCAGTTCACGTATTATGCAAATCGTTTGGTAATCTCCAGCTGGGTCTTGTATTGACAAACAAATGGAGTTCTTAAAATTATGTAAAAAATTATTAATTTGCAAGGGTGAATTCTGATTGCAGAACATACCAATTTCTATAGTTCTGTAGCCATTGCCCATGTAGCTGTCTCATGTGTTCCAGTTTAGTAGCTTTACAGTTGTGAGGCATAAAATAATTAAGTATATGCTCATTTTATGATTTCATCTGTTGAAGGGATCTATCCCAGATGTGGCTGACAGATGTCCTAATCATATCTGTACTTTCTGAAAAAAATAGTAGATTTAATAATTAATAGCCATACAGAATTTGCTGAATAGTTGTAAATCTATTTACCTTCAGATATGCTGTACTGTGGGGGGAAAACAGTAAGGTACCGATCCTTCTTGGAAATATTTAATATAAAATTTACCTTATAGGGCAATCGTTTATCATCAGGAGGACCACAGTTATTGATTGCAATAGTTTTCCTTGACAATAATTGTTTCTGGAATGAGGGACATTTGCAATGAAAGCTGACACTTTGGGTGAAAATAGTTGCAATAATGTAAAATGTAAAGGCTTCTTCAACAAATAGCTTTTTAATAGTGTCACATAAGATGAACTCTGCTGAAAATTGCTTGTGTTTTGTCTCTTGCATTAGTTCATCCCCCATACTATGATATTTGTAACAAGTGTTATGGAAAAGCCAGTGGTTATATTCAATATTAAATATTATTTGCAGAGAATAGTGTCTGCATTTAAAATGTAGCTCAATTATAAGAAGCTGTTGGTTTCTCATTTCACATATTATTGAAATAGGCATTGCTGCTTGAATGCCTGAGACTTGGGACTAAATATACCTCGGATCTTTTTTCAGTCTTTACAATACTGTCATTCAAGTAGAACTCGCATTGACTTCATTGGCTATTTAGGCAATATAATGCAATCTGCTTTGGTTCTTATACAATATTCATTATGACATTCGTTACGTTATAGTATACATTGCAGTTATTCATTACAATATCTGAGTGCATCAGTGAAAGTTGTCTGAGAATTTCAAGATTTCCCAATAATGATTTTTGTTGTTATTATTGAGGCCAAGAGGTATTTCCAGCATTCGTTCCTCTTCAGATTTTAGCTCCTTCTCTGTCTCATACTTGAAAAAGGCTGATTATAGACCAACCAAAGTGGAGAATCTTGGATAGTCAAGACCCTGTGCTCCAAAATACAGAACTCTCTGTATTTTGAAAGAAAGAGTATTTTAGAAGAAAGTGTCATTTGCCTTATTACAGGTGATCATTAGGAAGGAAAAAGGAAAGATGAATATTTAACTATGTTTCTCAGACATATCACTGAAACATCTCAGATTTTGCCCTACGGAATGATTGAATTATCTACCACTTCTAGCTCCTGGCCAAAATTACAATCTAGTCCTTAGTAAACAGTGATGGAAAACCAAGGGCTCCTATACACATGCAAGGAGGCTGCTCCAACACGTAATTACAGTGGATCGGAGCAGACTTGATTAATCACGTATGCAAGTACTAAATGACTGTGCAGTAAGTCTTGTGTGGCTGCAGCCACTTATTCAGGACCAGGCCACTGATGAAAAAGAAACAGAATGACTTGGGTAGGCTGGCAGTATAATTAGATAAGCACCATAGGCAATTCGAAGCAGAAAAAAAATGCAGTAATAATGAAAATAGAATATATTCTCAATTCAATAATTACATACAATGAAAAACTGTACAAGAGAGGGATCTTAGAGATATAGGCAGCTCAAAATAAAAATACTACTCTTAATGCTAGTTGAAAATAAATTATACAATGTATGATATATACTTATTAAGAAAGTCACTCATTAGAGGAAATTACTCCCACATAGTAAAAAAAAAATCCAGTAGAAAAGCGAGATATGAAACACTACTAGTTCTGCTCATGTTATTTTAATTAAGTAACCCCACCTAAAGCTCCATTTGTAAATGTGTGTCTTGAAACCATTTGTTCTACTATGCACCAGTTTTATCTGGTTTTTAAATGATTATATCCATTTATATTTAAATGTATGTTGTGTGTTTAATCACTAAAAATGCTTCAAAATGTCTCAGTTTAGTGGCATAGAATGTTCTTTGTGATGCTTTTAAAATCTGTTTTCAAAATTTAACTGAAATGGAAATGAAGCCAATTAAATATTACTGAGTTTAAAATAAAAACACTACTTGCATAAGTTTAGTTCCTAGGATTGTCAATTAATATTTTACATTTTGTTCCAGGCATTAGACTTGTCAAACAATATTATTTTGCAGTTATAGCCATTCATTTTTATATGCAAGAACAGTTACATTCTATTGTTTGTAGTTTGACACGGGGAGAGATATTTTCAGCACCTGTGGTGGAAGTTATTTACCCAGCTCCCTTTATGGTAAGTAGGTGTCGTGCAGGTGTGCATACCAGGCTGGAATTGCACTTTAAAGCACTCATCCATGGAGCTGTAAAATCCCTCTCTGTTCTAGAACATCCCAAGGGACTGTTGACTGTGAAAGTGCTGTTATAACTTAGTTTTATTTTTATTTTCAGATTGCCTTCTCACAGCACAACACCATCATGGATCTTGTGCAGTTCTTTGTCACCTTCTTCAGGTAAATTGCTGTTTTTTCGATGTGTGACTGGCTCCATGCAAATTTATGTTCCATGAAAGCATTACCTTTTCCAGTCTTTTGATCTTAAGAAATCACTATGTGGAAACTTTTAAATTTTGTCCACCATCCCTCCTTTATACCAGTGGAACATCCAGATGTCTCTGCTTTAAGGTGACTACAACGATGGCCTCTTGCATATGCACAGTGCTAGAACCTTTGCCTTTATTGTTCAAAGAATAGCCCAAATATGTTGCCCATTGTGCATTGATTTTATTAGCCTGTAATAGAATTCATTGGTCAGCTGTACTAATATGCTTATACTGAAATAGATGTATGGCGGGATACTTTTAAATTCACAATTTGTATGAAATAATTAACAAATCCTCATATTAAAATGCCTGTTTTCTTGAGTTATTGACACGCTGTTAAGAACTTGTAAGGGACAATGAATTTAGATTGTGGCAGGAATTCAGGTTTTTGCCCAAAATTTCTGAAAAGAAAGGTCTTTTCTTTAGTTGAAAACTGGAATACATGGAAACCCATCATAAAAGGTATCTGCACTAGGGCTCTGCGAAGATTTGGTTGCTGATTCCATTTGGCTGACATTTGGCCCAATTTGGCGGCTGAATGGCGGAATCCAAATTGAATCAGGAGACCCTTTAATCTCTCCAAATCAAATCAGAACCCTCTGAATCACTTCAGAGAGATTTGATGATTTGGACACAGACACAGCTTTAAATGTTTTATCTACATACCTCAAGTTACTAGACGGTTCATGAATGCTAAGATGCTGGGGTGGATGGAGCACGCCATGGGGGGGATCCCCAATGCACGTGGCACTGGACCTGGAAGTGTATTAGAAGCACTTCTGGTCCACTTCTGGGTCTGCTGGGTAGCATGTGGGGGCTGTGCCCCCAGCTTGGTGACTGGTGCCTCCTGGATGTGGGGAGGCACCCGGGGTCCCCCCACAGCTGATTGCTGAAGTGGGGGGATGCAAGGGGGTTCCCTGTGGGCTCACCCGCTCAACCCAGAAGTGGACCGGAGTTACTTCTGGTCCACTTCTGGGTTCACTGCCATGCATGCAGGGCCCCCTCCCCCTTAACTCCTGTGGGATGCTCCATTCACCCCATCATTGCAGCATTTATGAGCTGTGCCTGGTACCTTGAGGTATGTAGGCAAAACATTTAAAGCTGTGTCTATAGCTGAATTGCTGATTCTCTGAATCGGCATCAAATCTTGGGATTCGGATTCGGCCAAACTGAATTGGGACAGTGATCTGAATCAACAAATTGAATCACTGTCCCCAATTTGGGCTGAATCCAAAACAAATACGGCCTATTTCTCACACCCCTAAACTGTATGATTACAATTCACAAGTTTTAATATACGTAGATTACCTATAGTACTTTGGAGTTGGACTGTAAATTTAGTCCTTAATAACCATATAGAATACAAAAAAAAGTACATTCATAAAGCCACTTTTTAAAATCTGGCTACAAGGATATATATGATTGCTATGGATTTATTTTACAATAATGACACATTTCTATTTTGGTTGGACACTTTCATCTTTTTTCTGTGATTGGTTTCTATAGTCAATGGGTCACGTGTCTTAAATGGTTGTAAATCTATTGATTTTGATGGTCTTGCTCCAAATTTTCAAACTGATTTCCATCTCTAGGGACCATGGGGATTGTTTGCCTCTTTACCTGGCAGGGATACAACTCACTCAGAAAGGGATGGGAAGGAGCTGTTCATGAGATCTCTCTTCATTGTCCAATGAAGACCAGCTTTTACCAGCCTGATGGCTAATGTGAATGAATCCCATCTTTCTTTCTTCCCCACATACAGAGTGCCACATGGGGGAAGTATGCTTGCCTAAAATACAGTGTGGCAGCTTTTTGGGGAAGCCAGCTAGCTTGATAAAACACAGGTGTCCACAAGAAATGCTACAGCATGTCTGTACTGCGTTGACTAGTGCTAGTCCAGCTCATTTGTTCCTGCTTCTTATGCACTGAGTGCTGAAAAATGTCATGCATTCACTTTTTGTCTCATACTTAGGGGCACCTGGCATCATTCTCAGGCTCTTAGTCTGGTCCATGTTCACAAAAGCATGTCTAGCAGTAGCTACGTGGCATCTTGTGTTCGGCTTGCATGGATTAAGAACAAGTGGCTAGAGGTTTTCTTGGAGATGTTCTCTAGCACTACCTGACATGTGACAATTTAGATACCTTTGAGAACTCTGAAAAGGAAAAGCCAAAATAGTAAATCTCTCCCCCAGAGTGGGAAAGGACAAACAATAGAGGAGACTAGTTTCTGCCCTGTCTATCAATATTCATAGATAAAGATTAAATAAATGATTGAGTGATGGAATGCACTTACATTCTTCCTTGGTGAGTCTTCTAGGCTAGGGACAGACATATCGCATAAACTGGTTTAAACCTGTAACAGAACAGACTTTCAGTACACATAAACCAGTCTGAAAATGGCTGAAACCAGTTTGAGATAAACCTGGTTGAATGTAGTATATGACTTAACTGATTTGGGTCAAATCAGTTTATGCAATGTCTGCCCCAGGCCCATTCCTGATTTAACTTAAACCAGAGTCCCCCAGCGTCTCACATGCCTTGCAGCCCTGGGCAGGGCTCTTTGTTCCAGAGAGCTGAGCTGGCCCTTGCGTTCTGCTCCTTGGCTGGAGTTCTGGCAGAGACGACAGGCACAGCAGCATCTGCCTGGCTTCCTTTTGCCATCTCTTCCCCCCACCACATCAGGGACTGTAGCCAACTTGTGGTATGCTAGCAAATGCTGAGGGGTGCCTGTGTAAAGTAGACAAGACAATGTCTGCTTAGGGCTTTTTGGAACTAATTAACAGGTAGCTGATTATGTCCCTCCCGTCCTTCCTTAGAAAATGTTGTTTAAGAAGAGCTTGAACTAATGAGAGAGGCTTTTGTTTTCTGATAGGGTGCTAAATGCTAACAACTCCCTGTGTAACTCCCTACTATATAAATAAATGCTGTGTAACTCCATGCTGGCTCCCTCACTGGTGAGGAACAGTGACGGGGGTACCTTTCCCTAATCAAAGCATCCTGCCAGGGCCTGGTCAAGCCCCATCAGCTCATCACTGTAGAAGGGAAGGGAGGGCTGCTCTAGTGCCCCTCAGCTTCTAGCTTGAGCCACTGCAGGCATATGCCTGCATTTCTTCACTCCAGAAGGGAAGTCTGTGTGGTTACAAACTGGTTCAGCCTAGCCAAGTTGGAATAACCTGCAAAGATTGACTCAATTCAGGCTCAGGCTTTCTGAATGTCTGTCCCTAGGCCTACAGTGGGGTATTGCTACACTGGCACTTATATAGATGTAGAAACAGGTAGTTAGCTATGTTAATCTGAAGTCAGGGAAAAGACAGGGCACCATATAGACCAACTGAATCAGAGATGTGCTTTTTTTTCAGTTGTTCTACAAGGTGCATCTCTATCTTGCCTTCTGTATAGGTGTACTAGCCTTCTTTGTGTTAGTCTAGCTACAGAAATCTGAAAACACTATAGCTTGTAAAACAAAGAGGAAACAAATGGCAATAATCCAACCAGGAAAAAATAAAAATTTGAATTAGTAAAATGGTACCCTCCTGAGACTGTGTTGTGATATCTGGCTGGGTTGTGATTTTTATGTTCAAGGTTTAGAATTGTAATGGGGTGGTGATCAAAACACATTTTGGAATGAAAAACAAGATCAAATGTACAAATGTTTGTGTCAGATTCTATGATACTCTTTTACAAAGGAACAGAAAACTCTGAAACATCATTCAGAAAGTCTGTTTCTTTAAGAATTAAAGGCTGAATGTTACTGGACAACTAATTAATTTGGAAATTACATCTTGAGATAATGTGAGATTGAAAGCATAAGCAAAATAGTATACTAGAATGAAATTATAGTGACGCTGCTTAAAAATGGGTAGGAAAAAATTTTCTTATTTTGCTACCATATTTGTGAGCTGAAGTTTCCTGTTCTTCAATGGGTTGAAACTAAGGTATTGCAGACCTTTTTGGGGGGAGGATGGTGAAAAACAGAGATCTATTCACCACAGATTATCTGTTAACTAGGTAATTAGTGCACACATATCAGCTGGAAGCTTGAGTAAACAGCTTGGGCTAAGGTTAGCCTTCCCTCCCTGTGAGGTGGTTTGCAGTGGGGGGGGTTACAAAGCATGCTGGAATGCTGGCAGACTGTCAGTTACCTTGAATCTGGAGGGGATCAAGGACCGAAGTTCAATAAACATATTGATTAAGTCTAATACTAAATCCATCCCATTACTTTAAACTGGTTTTGGTCATTTCGAAAGCATTTTATGTGGCCTGAACTTCTGCTGTTTTACAGATATGAAAAAGTTTCCAGTTTCTTATACCGTTTTATGTGTAATTTCTGTACCTAGCCTATGTGTTAGTAACAGTTAGTAACAGTGTGCGTTAGGCTTCAGTATTACAAAGTGGCCAAGTGTCATGCATGACCTTACAAAGTCAAGCCCTATGAATAAAATCTCTAAGCATATTAACATCTGTGACATCATAGTTAGAAAGTTATCAGATAGAATGGATGATCCAAAGGAAAAATCTCCAGGTTTTTTGACAGTAGAAAGATCTTGGCAAAAAGGATATAGTGAGCAGCATCTATGAGATGAATGAGAAATCTATATACTTTAAGAAAGCTTTCAGGATTTGCCCTATAACAGTATAACTAAAAGCCTCTAGCACAGCCACCATTCTGTATGTCGGTAAATTTTAAAGTGAATGCTACTTGCACAGGATCACTAAACTTGAAGATATAGAAGCCATTTCAAACACGAACATATGGAAACCGGTGGTCACTAAAATTGATTTAGAGTAGCAACCAGAGTTAATTGCATCTGTAGCAAGTACTAATATGATCCACTAGAGTGATTTATAGTCAAGACCATTATAGTCTACTGAAAAAATATCCAGACAACTGCAACTTAATGTAATGAAAAAGAAAAAGAAATTAAGATACTAAGTTAATAACTGATGGAGATATAGGATGTAACAAGAATCATAAATAATGTTGGTAAAGATATGTAAGTCATGTTTTCAAGGACTATATAGAATATGAATAATTATATTTAAGTAACATTTAATCTTGGTTTAAGCTAAAGCATGCTCTTAGGCATACTTGTCTGGCTCTTGTCATGGACAAACACACTGTTTTTTAACCTGGTGAACATAACTTCATCCACACCGGCCAGCCATATCAGTGAGGTCTGACAACAGTCTTTGTTGCATTGTAAATATGTTTGTCCGGGGCCACAAGCATGGGGGAGCATGGAGGAGCAAGGAGCCCTGCCCACCGAGGAACCCAGAACAAGGTGAACTCAACCCTGAAAGAAAAACTCTGTAAAAGGGAAAAACTTACCCCTTTTAGGATGCTGAAGACCTGAAGAAACACGCTGAGAAGAAAAGACCTTGCAGTTCATTAGTCACGCTTGTCTACAGCTAGAGCCAGGTGACGTCAGCGGGAGACGCTGCCCAGTGTATACAAAAGCTGACTCCGAGAAGGAGCAAGTGGGGATGCAGGAGAGTCTACAAGGATACCCTATGCTGGGTGCACCCAGCACTGGCAGAATAAAGAAGATCTGACGCAGAGGCTGACATTGGTGTCAACGGAGACTCCAGAAGCGTCCCACACCAGTGATAGATGGCAGGGGAGCGCAAGACCCAAGGCAGCTCAGAGAGGAGCCGAGGAAGTCCGCAGCTGGGGCAAGAGCATGGATCCAAGCCAGGGAGACGTGCTAGGTTCGGACTTGAGTCTGGGGGAAGGTGAGCTGTTCAGCCTGACACCCCTCTCCTTTTTCAGGTTTTTTTTCTCCTTTACTTGACTGCGTTTATGGCTGACCAAAGTAGTTCCTTTCTTTTCTTCTTCTATTGGCCTTTTCCTTTCTTATTTAGTACAGGCTCTCATTGATTACTTTGTTATACAGAGTCCTTACGGTTATAGTAGGGTAATTTTGGTAGAGAAAAAGGATGACTGTAGCATATAGCTCCGACCAGAACTGCCAGACTACTGGAGCATATCTCCCAGGGCAGAACATCCAGAGAACCCTGGGTTAAAATGAAACAGAGGTTGGACCAACAAAAACATAGGGAGCGTGAAGATCTGGAATTGACATCACTGTAGGGCAAGCCGCGTTAAGATCTTGAGGCTCATCTCAAGGGCTGGCGTATGGACGGGGTGTAGTGAAGGTGGAGCCCCACGTTCATCCTCCGGGGGACGTGACAATTCTGGAGAGACCCTCAACGGGAGCCCCTACCACTGAAGATCCATCCAGAGTCATGGCAGGAAAGTTTTGGGGTTCTCCTCAAAGTGACCAAGGGCCTCCCCAAGAATCACACGAAGTCCCATCGCATCCAAGACCACGTGCACGCGCCAAAACAATGTGGGAGCAGATAATGGAATTGAGATGGGCACAATGTTATTTAAAATTATACATTTGAAAACAGAGGTTATGGCCAGATCCTGAAATGTATACTCAATCTATCTTATATAGCGTGT
The DNA here is from genome assembly GCA_030014935.1 of Caiman crocodilus. Classification (NCBI taxonomy): domain Eukaryota; kingdom Metazoa; phylum Chordata; order Crocodylia; family Alligatoridae; genus Caiman; species Caiman crocodilus. Next base: position 16,517,933 of record JAGPOW010002742.1, on the reverse strand, counting down.
ATGTACTGTTGGAAAAGCCTGGTTGTAGTACTAATTATTTTGAAGGAGTAAGCAAGATATTGCAGAAGCTGCAACTGTGTAGTCTGTGATGGTCATAGTACTTCATCCTTTAATTTCATAAGATTTTAGTGTGCCTTCTGGTTCAGCAACAACTTGTCTGAGAGAGCTGAAATGCATTCAGATATGTAAGGATGATAATGTATCAGTACCAATCCTTTTTTTACAGAAAAAGGCACCATCAGCATTGGATGATTCATTGTTTTTAGCTTATTCCATTTAACCTTCTGCCAAACTAGGTAAGAGTTTACTTACTTAGGAGCAGTAATATCTTCTTCATATTTTGCAAAATTTTCTGTGATTTATTTATTTTAATCTCTTCAGTGTAAACACTGTATACTTCGAAGTGATATGGAACCTGTTTCTAAATTGTCCTGACCAAATAAAAACTGTTAATGACCAAAAAAGACAAATGGGGGAATTTTATCACACTTCCTACACCTAAATGGTAGTTTGCCAGCTATGTAAGTAGACTTTGGGGCATTCATGAACAGTTTGTGAGTCTGTTGTCTATGCATTGTAGATGCATACAGGTCCACACAGCTACAGAGCATGTGTGGTAGGCACTGGACAAGCAGGTATGCACATATCTGATTGTAAAACTTGGATAGAAACAGGAAGAGCATTCACATATTTTCACACCAGTAGCTAAGTTATCAGGAAACTTGCCTTTTCTTTCCATTTTGTATCCTTGTTGGTGTGTTTACATGAGATGCTAAAAGTACAGGAGACTAATTCTACTGTGCATTAGTGTGGCAGACAAAAATCATGCTAATGCAGTAGTGTGCAGTAGAATTAGTCTACTGTGCATTAGCATTAAAAAAAAAAAAAAAAGGCATGCACCAGTGCGACTGCACAGTAGTGCTGATTATACCACATAAAGTTTAGTACTTGTATTAAAGGTACTAAACTTAATGCACCATTATAGTTATGGTGCATTAATGAATGTGTAGACGTGCCCTGTGACAAGGTATTTAGCAGAATTTGCAGATTTGTTCTGCTATGGTCTCAAGCTTGTGACCTCTAAGCTTTCAACCAAGTGCCTTAGTGCCTGCGCCACATAGATAGTTATATGTCTAAAATCTCAAACTGTGTAAGTGCCAAAAATAGCCAGAAAGTTGTCCTTTAGACACAGAAAGGGCAATAGGTTCTGGACCTATAACCTTCTGCACTGCAAGCTATGAAGTCAAATTCATAGCTATGGTTGTAAATTGTATGTGAATGTATTATGAAACTGCATCGGTATTAAAATCATTTTAGATATTTCATAATGAGTTATCCAGTATTTTAGGTTTCTAGAATTATAACCTAATTTTTCTAAACAACATTGTTTATTGTATGTAAAAATTGAGTGTGTTAAATTTTCCTTGTTTCCACTTGTTTATGATCTACTGGAATAAGCCTGAAATTAAAAGCCAAAAAAATAGGTTCTAGTTCTGCTGATACTGAATCAGTGTGTCTTATGGTCAGTCTTTCAGTCTGTCTAAGACTAATTACTTATTACTTGAACACCCAAAACTCACACTAAATCTGTGCAAACGTGGGGTTGAAAAGAATGCGGGTTTTGGCTCTCTATCCTGGCTTTCACATTTATCTAATGGAGGTAATATTTTACAGCTCTGAGGATGGTCTGTGGAATGATGTTTCACAGTGCTTTGAACGTAAAGTATTATTTAGTATGTACCAAGTGTTATTTTATAATAAAACCAGTCTTTTTAAGTTGATGTCCTAATTGTGTTTTTAATGTATGTATTGTGCCATAGAGCATCTTAAAATATTTGTCCAAGATTGTTAGCAAACAGTTATTCCTAACATGAATTCCATTCTATTGTGCTTTGCAAATTGATGTTAATTGTTCATAAACTAACAATTTATAACATTACTCAAGTATTGCTTTGAAACCTTAATAGCATAAGAAGATTCTGATGCATAGGAGTGCTGGCAGGAAATATAAGTATTTTCTTCTGTCCTGAGTCACAGACCACAGATCATTGCAGAGGTTGATGCATGTTCCCACAACAGGCATTGGTATACTGTTCATACTATCACAACTTTCCTCTCTAGAAAAACCCAGGTACCCATAACAAATAATACAGGGAGGGTACGTCTACATGTTACATCTCCTTTGTTACAGTGCCGTCATTTAGTAGTTCCTTTTGGAAGTATTAAAAGATGGCACAGTAACAGCCTGCACTGAGCCGTGCTAGAAGCACATGGTTATTTTGTGGTTATTTTGGGCCACTACGTCGCTGTAGCAAAGCGCTATAATGAAGGAACACCTTGCTAGATTGACGTAGTGGTGGTATCATGGTTTTTACCAATGAATGCTATGGCGCATCTTGTGTATATGTGCCTGTCATTGGCTTGTCAACCTGTTTCTCTAAGCTCACAATCCCTTTGTGTACTGTAAGTTGGGTATTTAACTGGTCAAATAAAGTTTGGTTAGTTGACTGGTCAAAATTGGTCAAAAATGTAAAAAATTGGCAATAGGTCCAAATAATACACAGAAAAAGCACAATTTTTTTTGTTAGGAAATGTGTCAAAAAAACAATAAAACCATATGTCAAGAATACTACAAAAAAAAAGTAGAATTTTTTTGTAAAATTGCTATAATCTTTGGTCCAAAAACATGCAGTCAATTGATTTTTCAACCTTTTTTGGAACAGTGTACCTGCAGTGGCTGGACACGGAGCAGTGTACCCCCGGTGGCCAGATGCAGAGTGTGGGGGTGGCACATGGCCAAAGTGGAGTGGCGGTAGCCACTACATGCAAGCTTCCCCCACCCCCCACATCTGATTGGGTGGGCGGTGCCTGTGCAGCAGTGCAGGATGGTGCGTGTACCCCCTAGGGCTTTCTCAAGTACCCCTGGGGGTACACGTAACCTTGGTTGACAACCCCTGGATTAGTCAAATGACAATATTTGAGTATTCAATTGACCATCTTGCCAGCTCTAGTCTACTGTGCCATCTCTTATGTATTCTGCGGTAATCCGCCAGATGGAGAGATGTGTCCATGACTGGCTAAAATGGTGCTTCTCACACTCTTCTTACACTTCTCATTACCCCATCATTACTCCTATAGAATTTTCAACGTCATGCTAAGCAGTTCTGATATTTAAGATTACAGATAGTTACAAAATTAAAGAATACTTTTTATCTTTGGCAAGAAATGATAGGGGGACTAGTTCCACCCCTTGAGACAATCATTATAGTTTCTTATATCAAGTACAACCTTGACAAATCAGTAGAGTATGACACTTGCCAGAAAATCCAGGGTCAAAGTAAGATCGGCATTAGGAAAGGAGCTGGTTAATTTTCAATTGCGGGAAAAGGGATTAAATGACCCTGCTGCCAGCCATGAAGGAACATCCAATTCTAAAGGACTTGAGTGTGGAAGTTTAGCCTTGGAAACCCTCCTGCAACTGCAAGTGAGCCAGTGGAAGTTGCATAGGGGAGCACAGGAGGAATTTCAAAACAGCTCAGCAGCCTGGATAATCACATGGGGCAGCATGTTGTAATACTCTCCATCCAAAAATGTCTGTCTCATGTGCCAGGGCAGTATCAGCGATTTCCTTATGTTTGTTTCAGAATATATGAATTAATTTGCATTCCAGTTGGCAAAAGGATCCCCTCATTATCTATACGTCCAACAGTTGAATTGCTTAGTAGAAGAACACCGTCTCTTTAGTGTCGGACTGCTCTTCAACAATAGCTCTCATCATCACTCTTCCTTTAAATTACATGTTTGATATCTATTTATTTTTGAGTCTTTAAAAAAATAATAAATGCTGAATTTTGCATTGGCCACATCTATGATGTGGATTGCTGATCACCATAAAAAGACAAAGCTGACACGAACAAAAACCAGCACGGTTTTGTTAAGGGCAGGTCCTGTCAGACCAACCTGGTCGCCTTCTATGACCAGGTGACCAAATCCATGGATGCGGGGGTCCCTGTTGACGTAGTCTTT
>JAGPOW010002742.1:16497362-16513807 GCA_030014935.1 Caiman crocodilus | reverse complement strand
CTGGGGTCCTGTGACCCCAGCACTCGTTCCTGCCATTGGCAGGGGGTCAGACTAGATGGCCTGCTCTAGGCCCCTTCTGACCCTAGTTACTATGAAACAAGATCAAATCATATGTGCCATAGTTGGATTATCAGAAAATATAAAGTTCCCATAGATCAAAATTAAAATATTTACCGGTAACATTAAAATCAAGTTATCTCAGCAAAATGGATTTTACATTTAGGGGCTGAACAAGATTGATTTTTACTTAGCAATGCATTAAAGAGTTTTCACCTCACTCAGAAGCAGGGTAGTGTATTTTAATTCTACAGGGGTAAGCAAATGAATAATAAAAGGTGTAAGCTGGGGATTTTTCTCTCTTAAAAATGTATTTAAGATTTCCATTTATGTTGTATAGTTTAGTATGCAATATACTTGCCTCCATGATGCCTCCATGGCATCTTTATAAAGAACTACCATATCCCATGAAATTATTAGAATCAAAATTCCAGTTAAGGCAGCTACTTGATAGCTTGCAGGGACAGGGGGATTGCCAAGGCTAAACTGTCAAATTCAGGTTCCTCACTATTATTTGGTCCTTCAGGGCTGGCAGAGGGTCATTTAATCCCTTAAGTCTCAACTGGTGATTTGTAATGTTTCCCATTCCCTCTTTTTGCTGCTTTCTGTGTAAGTTGATTTCTCTGTTATAGTAAAAAGCTAAATACAGGCTGCTTACCCCTGAAAGAAACAGAATGGAACAGTTTTGCTTCCACTAGTCCTGGTAGAAAAGCAGACTTATGGAAGACTACCATAGAGCTGCGGATTTGTCGTAAGACTCCTTGCCTCTCTTCTCCCATTTCAGCCAAGGGAGTTTTGTTTTGCCTGGCCATGCCCTGCATCTCATTTTTGGTGAGTGATGGTCCCAGGTGGTATTGTATTCAATTTTTCCCTCAAATTATAATATTTGGAGGAAAAGAAATAGAGTGGGGGGGCTGGCGAGCGGGCAGGGCTGGGGTGTTCAGTGCCCAGTGGTGGTGGGCTTTGCAGGGGAAAGCTTCCACCTGCTGTGGGGGAAGAGGGGCACAGTGGAGGGGTTAATTTCCTCCCTGCCCCCCCATGGCTGAGAAGCTGGGGGTTGATGGGGGAGTGAGTCTGGGGTGTTCACTGCCTGGTGCACTACCTGACAGAAAGCCCCCACCTCGAGAGGTTTTCATTCACACTGTGCAGATCCCGGCCATGGGTGGCTAAAGCAGGGGTCCATTCCCCTTCACCCCTTTCCTTGCCCCTTCTGCCACTGCCAAACAGGTTGGAGTGCAGAGACTTTGTTGCCTCTACTCTTTGACAGCCTGGGGTGGGGCCACCAGGTTCATTTTGAGCAGAGGAGCTGGAGTGAGGGCGAATCTGCCCTGCAAGATGGGTTAGCAGGGGATGTGATGCATTCTGGGATGCCTGGCTTATGTCAGGATGGGATCTGAAACAGAAGTTTCATAGATTGGTCTAACCTAAAGTGATTGAATCTGATATTACATCTATCCAGGTCTATCTTGAACTGGATTCTGCCATTTTTAAATCAGTGTATGTGCGCTGAAGTTCTGTTAAAGGTTTAGACTGTTTTCTGATCATTTATACCAGTTTATGTGAAAATTGCATGGAGTCCACTTGATCTTTTCAGGGTTTCACTGCAGTTAGTCTTCGTAAGAATTCCACGGGATACTGTGTTTTGTTAAGTAAAAGTGCCTCCTTGGGGAGACCCCATAGGGTGGGAGAGCTTTGTACTAACCCTCTCAAGTTGCATTGTAAAGGTACAGTCTCATCCTGACTAATACAGATGTTCTATATCGTGCCTAGATTTTGATTCCCTGCATTTTGTATTGCACTTCTTTCAGTCCTGTTAATAGTCTTAAGCTAAAAACTCTGGAGATCAGGGGTATTTGTCTCAGAATCCTTCCCTCTAATAACTTCCTTTTTATGTAACTTCAGTTCACCCTTGTTTCATTTTAAGGCAAACACTAGGTGTGCTAGGGTGGGTGTTCATCTGTGACAAATGGACTTGAAATTACGCTTTTCTCATTTAGATTCATAAAAACCCCAGTTCTATCCTCTTATGGTGGAGGACATGAACCTGTAACAAATATGAGCTTTGAGAGTTCATTTTTTTGGAAATGTAAGCATGGAGTGGGGTGAAGGTTAGTTAAATAAAAAAAAAAAAAGAAAGAAAGAAATAGTAAAGCTTTGCTTTAGGCAATAATGTCATTGTATGTTATGGCAAATGACAAGCTGCTTTCTCAAGCTGTCTGCCAGTCTGCCTTCCTTTCAGATGCAGTAGGTATGGCGTACTGTGAAATGAGTGACATCAAAGAAATGAGCAACCTGTTTACAGCAGTGAAGAAATATTACAGGCCCTTGTACTGAATTGTAATAAAGTAAAGCAGCAGAGGGGGGAGAGTGCCTAGAAAGTGTGTCCTATTGCGCGTTCTATAGTTATTAAAATATTAAATCTAATTATTACTATAGGAGAAAGATTTCTGAGTTCATAAGGAATTCGGCTAATGAATTTTTAAAACAAAATGATAATAAAATAGCTTAATAAAATGTTATGGGATCAAATGAAGCATTTTAGAAAACATTTATAAAATATGTCTTGGTTGTATTGGGGCTTTTTGATTGTGTGTATTTGTATTTAAATTTAGGCATAGACAAAATCATGGAAGCCTAAGTAGTGACTCCAAAGTTAAGGTTTCAGTGAAATTAGCACTTAAAGAGATATAAAATCTCTGTATTTCATATTTTGGTAATTTAGTCAGCCTGAGTCGCCCTATAACTGTCCAAGGTTGATTGCTTTTCCTGTGTAATAGTTTTCATTATTTTTTGCTGTGCTTTCTAGAGATGTTTAAATGCTAAAAAAAGTTTTTCTTTTATAATTTACCCTGTTTTCTTCTTGGGTTCCTCTAGTTCAGTGAGTCTCAAACAGAGTGCCACAGCACCCTGGGTGCCTTGATGCTGTGTGGTGCCATGTAATGTTAGTACTGTTATGTATGGAATGTTGATTCACATGATAAAACCAAGGATATCATATAAGAATCCGAAGTGTCAAACCATTTTGACCTGTTGCAGTCTTTTTGCATTCTTAGCACCAGAAAAATTGTTCTATTATTCTTTTGTAGTAAAAAAACAACAAAGCTAGACTTTTCCATGGTGCACCACAAATCTACCAGCAGGTGCTTTGAGTCTAAAAAGGTTGAAAACCATAATTCTAGTTAATAATTACACTTTGGACATGCAGAAACGGTCAGATGAGGTTTTGTGGACCTGTTTTATTGAAGAGAGTCAGATTAGATGATGATTGTGGTCCTTTGTAGCCTGCAAACCTCCTGAATCTACACACTGTCAGTCTTTTTCCTGAGTCTGACTTCTTGTGGTGGGGACAGGGGAAATGCTGATCTGCAGGGACCCAGCGGCAGCGGAAAGAGCCCCTTGCCCTCGAAGATGCCAGTGGCCCCACCAGATGTTGAGCTGTAGGAACATGGCGGCGGTGGCAGCATCTCCATTCCCCTGTCAAGGCCAGCACCCCTGCAGCACACAGGGACGTGGGAAGAGGGTAGCAGGGCTGGGAAAGCTGTGCTAGCAATCCATGGCCCCAGGGAGTAAGAGGGGAACAAAGCCATTGTACAACAAAACTTACCGGGGATCCAATGGCTTTCCTTGCTGCTATCAGCTGGGGCCAGGGGTGGGCCAAAGAAGAAAAGCTGGCACTGGCTTGGAAGTGCTTTTTATGCATATGCAAGCACCTGGGGCAGCAAGACCCAAATACAAGCTGATGGGACTGGAAGGAAGTCCCTGGAAGCCTAAAGCAGGCTGCAGGACTGGCTGGGAAGAAGCTGAAGGCAATCGGTGGTGGCATCCCCCTTGTGGGGAGTTAACTCCACCTAGCAAAACAAGGGAGTTCCCCCAGACACTAGGTGGGGAGATGAGGGAACCATCCTGGGAAAAGGGCATGGAGGAACAATTGTGAACCCAAGGAAGAGCATTGAGGACCTTGACTGACATCATAGCCAAGTCTGAGAAACATCAATGCAACAATAGGTTGGTGCCAGGTGGGATGTAGGGGAGGCAAGCCCCAAAATCCTTGCATTACCAAGAGACTGTAGCCAACACCACTGAGCTGGGCGTAACATCTGTCCCTGAAAGAGAGGTTTCCACCAAAGATGTGTCAGGAGAGAAACTCCAGTGGGTCAGGTAATTAGTGCTGGGACAGACTGTTGGCCCACAAGCCCGCAGTTGGCTTAGGGCTACTAGACAGGCCTAGGTGTGGAGCACTGGATAGGCACAGCCAGTTACATTTCTGATAAGGTTAGACCTCTTTATACATGGGCTAGGTACAGACATTACACACAAACTGGTATAAGTGATTGAAAACTGGTCAAAAACTTGAACAGAACGTAAGTTCAGTCAACATAGAATCAGTCTGAAAATGGTGGAACCTGGTCTAAGATAGACCTGGATGGATGTAGTTTCAGATGGAATCATTTTAGTTAAGACCAGTCTACCAAACTTCTACACTAGATCTCCTGCTACCCCCTCCCAGCCCAACCTGGCCCAGTCTAACTTTTCTCCTCATCTCCAAGCGTGGTGGGGGGGAACTTAGGCCTCTCCCTGGCAGCAGCCTGCTCAAACGCATTGGAGGGGTGCATGGCAGGACTTCCCCTTCCCCGTTGCCTAGCCCAGCGTAGCTTCTCTCCCCAGCCTGCCTCCTGTTGTCTGTCAGCAGCAGGTGGAGTGGGGGGAAAGGGTGAGAGCAGAGGCTCCTGCCATGCAGACCCCTACATTTGTTCTAGCTGGGGCGGGGGGTTCATCTAATAGGGGTCTCTGCTTTTGCGTTCTCTCCCCCAGGTACTGACAGCTGGCAGAGGGTGGGGCTGGGAAGAAAGTATGCACTGCCCAGGTAGGCCTGGAAGTAGGGGAGGTGGGAAGCCCCCAGTGTGTAGGTTCGCTCCCCAGATGTGTTGGGTCATGCAGGGCTGGTGTGGGGTCTCTGCTCTCCCCCACTTTCCCCCCGCTGCTGACAGCTGGTGCCAGGTCAGGCAGCATGGGAGGGGAGAGCCCTAACCAGACAGCCCCCCCCCAGCTGTCGAACCTCCGCTTTCGCCTCTTCCCTCCAAGTGCTTACAGGTAGTGAGAGGCACGGCTAGGGAGAGAAGCCAAACTGGGCTAAGCAGTGGGGGGAAGGGGGAAGGCCCCCCATCATGGCCCCCACAGCTGTTCTCACTGGGTCTAGGAGTCGAGGCCGCACAGCAGAGGCCTCCATTTCCCTCCCTTGATCTGCAGCTGCTGGAGTGCTTTACTGGCTCCCCCTGCTAGCTCTTTGCTGGCTCTCTCTGCCTCACTCTGGCTCACAGCAGGGGTTTGAGTACATGTGCCCGGTAGCCAATCAGGGTGGCCTTGAATTTGGCTTGTTCAGTTGCCCTCAGCAGTCTCCAGCATTGGAAGGTGCATAAGAGTGCCCCCAGCCTTGCTCCCCCACTTCCCCGAGGGATAAACACGTGTTTTGATCCAATCTGTAGAGCTGAGAGAACCCACGAAGATCTGATCTATTCTGCCTCGGCTTTTTGAATGTCTGTACCTAGCCATGGAGTTTCTGACTTCTCTTCCTACTTAAAACTATTTTCAGGCGAAGACCTGTGGTGTGATAGAAGCTGGATGCTTTTAATAGACATAAAGAGCTTCTTCATTATCTGAGTCAAACTGAAAGTCGAATTTTTCCCCTTTTACCTATCACAGACCACTTGTAAGTCATTGTTTTCACAGACCACATTCAGTTACTGCGAACCAAATACTTCTCAGATCCCACATTAAAGTTCTTTGTCACAGGATCATGAAGTCATGACTAGCAACAAACCAGCAAAAGCCTTTCCTCAGCCGTTCTATACCATGAGCCTTAAGGTTTTCATTCATGGCACGGTATTTTCTTGCATACCATGCTCCTCCAAATAAGACGTGCATCTTCTGTTTGGAAGGCCGAATACAGAAAAGAAGATTCTTCCAGAATCATGGCTGACTGTTTGACATAGAGAAGCCTTTCTGGAAACACAAGTGTGTGCTGGAATGTTGGCCTCTGAGACGAGTCTGGGTGAGACAGCAGGAACTTCCTAGTGTGGCAAGACAGCAAGAAGGCTGGATCCTTTCAAAGCCAGTGCAAGACTGTTACTTCTTTGCTATACATGGTTCTTTATGTAAATTCCTGTAAATAAAACAGTGTTATTTCTGTACTTCAAGCATCATCCAAACAGTATAGATTGCATGCAGCAGCTCACTTGCCTTGACCCAGTTCAGTTGCTACTTCAAGCACAAACTACAGTGCTCAGCCAATAGCCACTGCAAATTGAGAGGCGTGTCCAGGGGGCACCTGGCGCAGGGAGGGGCAGTGGCTATCAGCAGGTTAACACAGGACTCTGCTCCTTTTGCTTGCTGTGGCCAGAAAGAAGCAGCAGCCATTTTGACAACCATTACAGTATAATGCCTGCATGCTTCTATTCCAGAAAAGAAAAATCAGTTTCCCTGCTTAAGACACGCACACCAATTTTGGAAGACTGATGGTGGAGGCAAAGGTGTGTGTGTTATACAAATAAGTATGGTTATTCTCTTCCTGGGGCCCAAAGGCTTTGATTCATTTTTGTTATTCACTGATGTCATTTGTACCAAATACCAACTTTGTTGCATAAAAGGAGATCTTCCACAATCTTTTTTCTTTTGGAGGTATACATGTCCACCTTAGTGAGGATGTTGCCATTGCATTCTTTTCCCATGCATATGGTTAATTTTAAAAGACACACTTTCCGTATGAAATGTCCTGGAGAATGTTAAGCTACATGGATTAAAGCCTTATACCTATGTATTCAATTTCTTGGGTTCTTCTGACTCCAGTTTCCTAGGTAATATTGTCACTAGGGCTAGGGACAGAAATTACACACAAACTGGTAGAAGCGATCAGAACCTGGTTCAGATCTCTAACACAGCAGAAGTTCAGTGCACATAAACCGCTTTCAAAATGGATGAAACCAGTTTAAGGTGAACCTGGATGGCAGTATCAGATGCAACTGATTTAAGTTAAATCAGTCTATTGAACTTGAGACCCAGATTCCCTTTGGATTCAACTTAACTCAGTCTCCCAGCATTCCAGGGTGTTTTGCATCCCCCCACAAGCTCCCGCTCATAGAGTGGGTGGGCTAGCCGTGGCCCAAACTGTCTGCTTCCGCCCAGCAGGGAGGCACGCTCTAGCACCCCGCAGCTTGTGTCCTGGGCCACGGCCGGCATGTGGCTGCACTTCCACATGCCTGTCCTCCTCCTAACCCCAAACTGATTCATTCATCTCTAGTATTTAGATTATTGAAAGCACTTCGCGCTTAAATAGCAAACTCAGCATAACTCAAAGTAATTAACATAACTCAAAATATTACTGCACAAAATGATGTTTAGAAAGTCATGTCTGTTTTTAAATATTTTTAATTTCTTCCCTAGAAAGCTTTTTCTTTAAAGTTATTGAAAGAATATTCAATTCTCTCTGCCTCTCCACTTCTTCAAATGAAATAGATGTGACTGCTTTTTTTTTTTTTTTTTAAAGATTTTTATATACCACCACTTGTTCAAAGAAATATAGACTATTTCACCCATGAAGGGCGAGTATTATGTTTCTTACAGTACAGGGACATAAAGTTGTATGAAATATGAAAGTCTTTTCCACGAGTGAAAGCAACATAATCACACTTTACGGGTGAGATGCTCTATTTATTCTATAGAGATTCATTTCAGTTTATGTTAAATTAAACCACTTTGACCATCAATCTTCTTTACTTGCTGTTTGAAAGTGATGAAAGGAGGAACTGCTGAGAGTTACTAAAGTTCACATCTAGAACTTTATTAGACAATATATTACAGGATATTTACAAAGGGTTCACTTTCATTTGATATTGTGTTGGCAGATAGATGAAATCTGTGACTCAGTCTTACAAACAAAGTTGAAATTAAGCATTATTTCCTGACCTATACTATATCCTTCCTTCCCTCCCCCCCCTTAGTTTGAAGTGAAAGCTGTCTAGATAACAGATCATTCATATATACTTTACTATAGTAAACTTCTGGTAGGGCTCACAATACTTAAGGTAAGGTCACAACTTCATATAAATGAAGTGATTCAAGTACACATACACTTGCAAATCTACACCCACATAACAGTTTATTGTCGTTTATAGAGCAACTAAGTGTTATACTCACATTTCTCAGGGTACTTATATATATATATAATCTAATAAAAGCAATACATACTTTTTCATAATCATTCTCCCTATTTCCTCACTTAGCCACATCTCTGGTATTCTCATACCTTAAGTTAAATAGATCATCTTTTATTGTATTCCAATGGCAACCAAATTTAGACTTTTGACCAATTTTTAGAAACACTTGCAGCTATTGCGGTAATGTTTAGGGAGAAAAATGTGTGATCAATTTTCTTCTACATTTTGAAAACATTAATAAATTAATATCAGTTGGTATATACAACTGAAGGTAAAGGCTGCTCTCTCCTAATTGATTGATGTATATTAAATATCAGGTATTTAATTTTACATGTGCAACTTAGTTACTGATGGTAAAATATAAACAGTAAGAGATAGTAATCATTTGGTCATCAAAGAACCTAACTTTAGACTATGGGGTCAGTTATGCATTCAGCTTTTAAATGAATATGCTCTGCTGGCATTTAGTTTGTTCTTTCCTCTGAATTTTCTCTGTACCCCAGCATAAGTACCAAATTGTTAAATGCATAACAATATTATTAAATGCAGCCTTGCAGAGCTTTATTAAGTTATATGCTTTTAACTGTGTTTCTTTTTTAAGGTTTTTCCCCACATGTTGCTTTCCCCCATATTCTTCATTTCTGCAACAAGGAAACTTGAAGTATATTCCTGATATACTAAGCTTTGAGTCCCACCAGCTGTTTGCTTTCACTGTACTTGGCAGGGATAACATTTTTAAAAACATGGGTCAGATTAAACTCTCGCCTATATGTCCCTATGCTTCAGACAGACAGGGTTCTGTGGGTGAATCTGATATCTTTGATTAGACCAAGTTAAATAGTTGGAAAACAATTATTAAGCAAGCTTTTGGGTTCAAAAACCCTTTGTCAGGCTAATGAAGTTTCAGTGGTTGGACTAAATCATGGACTAAATATAGACATTGGATTTATGACACATTATAACCTGCCTGACATCTGACTCTCCAGGTAGCTCTCCACTTTCATCCCCCTTCTCTCTCTTCTTCCCCCCCGCCCCAGCCTGTCTCCACCCACTGACTCCTCAGTCTAGATTTTCACTGACTCCCTGTCTTATATGCACACCAGCCCAGCCCCTGGCTTCTTTACTTTTCTTTCCATCCAGGACGAGCACATACTGACTGCTGAAACTTCCTTACCCTGACAAAGGGTTTTTGAACCCAAAAGCTTGCTTAATAATTGTTTTCCAACTATTTAAGTTGGTCTAATCAAAGATATCATATTCACCCACAGAACCTTTTCTGCCTATGTCCTTAGACCAACATGGCTATAACCTACACCCCTATGCCTCAGTTAGTTTTGGGCAGGTATTATGCTTTACACAGAGAACATATGGTTACTACTCTTGACATGTTCTCTAAACCTAAAGAAATGGGGCAAACACCAGATGAATCCATCTTTTATGCTACACCCCCCCCCCCCGAACAACCCCACCACCCCCAAGGCGGGCGGCCTGAAAAGAGTCCGTAACTTGGACAAATTCATAACATGATGGTGTATGATTGCTTGTTTGGTGATATGTGATTTAAGCAACAACAACATTTCTCTTAATAAGGTTTATTATGGGAGAACAAGAAGTTTGGTCACTTTTAATTCATCCAAAGTTGATGCTCAATTTGGCAGTTCTGCTGTACTCGTTTACATGCATAGCCATTTTTACACTGCCTTCCTAGGGCTATACCACTTGCTGGATTGCCAAGAGTAAAATCTAGCCAGGATGCTGAAAGCACAACAGTAGGTTAATTTCTTGTAATGGAAGCTCTGTAAAATAAGCCTGTGCCTATTTACACATTCTGCCCAGTTATTCCCAAATCAGAAAGTCCCACAGTAGTGTGAGGAACTGAGGAGCAGTTGGGACCATTCTCCCTTTCATACCTTCAGTACTCTCCAAGATGGGAGGAAGAAGGGTGAGTGATGTAGTTGGTCTAATACAAGATATCACATTTACCTACAGAACCTTGTCTGCCAAACAGAAACTACTTTCCAGGTGCCTTGATCTTACAAGAGTGAATATACTCATCTCACAAAGAACCTTAAGGTTACCGATTAATTAACTTAATTTACAGAATTTTTGGCTGCTTTCTTTTCTATTTTTATATTTTAGTGCCAACAATGTGGTTTGTGCTGCAGGTATGTGACAAAAAGATAATGGGTAACATATTAGAAAACACTCCGATGCCAATTCCAAACAAATTCTAGGTCTGGGATGTGCAGAATAAGGCTCATGGGCTAGATCTGGCCTGCCAGGTGGTTTCATCTGACCCATGGGCAGCCACCAATTAATTGTATCTTGCCCACCTCTCATACCTTGCTGCCACCCTCCTGTGCAGGAGGGCCCCAGCCAGCACGCACAGCTTCCAGGTGAGGCCACTGTTTCCACTGCTGCAGCTGCCAGGAGACCTGCCCAGTTTCCCTGACCTTCAGCAGCTCCTCCTTGTGTCCCTGTTGCAGCACTCATCCCAGGCAGTAGGTAGGGAAGCTGCAGCTGGGTGGGAATGTGGAGCATGGAGTTGGGCCTGGTGGGAGTGTAGAGTCTGGGGCTCCTGCCAAGCAGGGTGGCGGGATTGCAGAGCTTGGGTGGGCAGGGTGTGGGTGTGTGGGGATTGTGGAAGGATGAGTGGTGGCAGGATGTGGGGATCCCATTAAATGCCTTCCCCCATGGCACACAGCCCCTGCTGATGGTGGCAGCAGCAGCAGGTAGTGGTCCTTTAGGGTGCTCATAGGCCACACAGGCACAGCTGCCTGCAGGCACATCCTCCTGTAGGCAAATGGCTCCAGCCAGTTCTGGAAGCTGTATGTAGTGGCAAGAAGTAGAGCCAGGCCACCCTTCCTCTATTGCTCAGGGCTCATGTGATTTGTGCACCACCAAAGGGAGCTGGTTGCCTTCCCTACTCCTTGCCACTATGTGTACCTGCTGAGACTCCAACAGAAGTGGCAGGTAGCTGTACTCCCTGCTTCGTGGCACAGTCCTGGCAGGTGCATGTGGCAGCAGGGAAGGCAGCTGGCTCTATCGTGTGGGGCTCCCCCCCAGTGGTGCATTAATCCCTGGAGCTGCATGTGAGCCCTGCACAATAGAGGTGGGCTGACCTGGCTCTGCTCCTTGTCGCCATATGCAGTTCCTAGAACTGGCTGGAGCCACACGCTACCAGGCAGCTGTGCCTGTGTGGGCCATGAGCAACCCAAGGGCCCACCACCTCCTGCTGCTGCCAGCAGTGAAGGTTGTTCACCATGGGAGGAGAGTGTGTGTATGTGGAGGTTCCCCACACTCCCACCCTCCCTCACACTCACACTCTGCCCACACCCCCCACATATACACACCCATACTCCCCAACATCCCCTACGCTCTCCCACACACAGCCATACCCACAACTCACAAACCACACACACACACGCGCACATCCCACCACACCCCCCCAACCACACACCACTCATTCCACCACCCCATAAACAACGTGCAAGCGTAAGACTTTGTTTTGAGCGATTTATGCAATCACCTCTATATACACTATGCAAATGTACACACATCAGGAGAAAACTATTTTTTAAAATACAATTTTAATGCATTATGATTTTTTTTCTGGTTCTAAGATGGCACCCCCTCCCCCCAAAGGAGTACTTCCAGGGTCAAGAGGAGAGACTTCCAGTGGCAAGGGTCAGGGGTTAGGAGGTGGGACTCCTGGCCCCAAGTTGGTGACCGGGGGGTGGGGCACCAGTCAAGAGGTAGGGCTACTGTTCTGGCCCATGACCATTCACCAAAGCTCATTAAGCAGCCCTCCACATGAAATAATAGCCCACCCCTGCTCTATGATGTAAGGACCAGTTTTTTTACATGTATGTAGATGCCTAAAGATGCAACTACATGCCTAGTAGGATTTTCAAAAACCTGCTCTGGCATGTGTCTGCATCTTTAACTACCTAAACACCTTTAAAAAATCTGGACTTTGTAAGATTCATTCCCATTAATTTTCAATAAGATTTAGGCTCCTAAGTCTTTGAGTCATTTAAGTGCTTTTGGAAAAAGTACCTAAATACTTTCACTTTCCCATAGGACTTGAAAAGCAAAGAACAATATATACATATTAGAAGTTGGAATTGTGTGCGTGTGTCTATGTAAGGAGATTTAGGCATGTAAGGAGTTTTTAGGAGAAATGTTGTTACTTTTATGGAACTATTCACGTAAGGATTACTAATACAACTGTAAGGGCTTTCAGGATTGTTCCCAAAAATAGCATTGTAAGTACTGTACATCTGGATAAGAAGAATTCTCTGTGCAATTAGTTTGAAGTGAACTTGAAGGATGTTGCTTAACTTGTGTGATTCCATGTGAGAGAGAAATAAATACATACAAATTTACATTTAAATGCATTTTGATGGCACTTGCATTTTTAAATGCACTAGTTTATTTTAGATTATATACCCCATAGTCAGACCCTTGTTGCACATCCTTGCTTAAAGCAGGATTTGAGGATTGATCTGCTATTGCTTTGAAAGCAGTGAATAGAAGCAGCTTCACAGCTGCAGGTGAATTAATTCTTCCTCTAAGTTTCCCTTTTCTAATGGCCTAGTGAAGAGATACTTCAGAGCAACAGGTGGGGGTAAGGAGGAGATATCAATTAGCTGGTGTGGTATGGGAAGAACAACTCTGACTCAGACCAGTGAAGTACGACTCAAGGGTGATATAAGAGAGGAAGTTTGATCAAATGAATGGGACATAGTAAAATCTCAAAGGCTGAAGAATGAGACTCAAGTAGTTGTCAGCAATCAGATTACAAAGGAAGACCAGAATGGATCACTGTGTTATATGATGCAGGTGTGAAGGACCTGATCCACTTGAATCAGCCAGTGTTCTGGTAAATGAATTAAACAGTTCCTGTGGTTCCCTGGTTGTGGTGGCAATGACACCTGACTGCCACTGGATAACAAACAAAGGGGTCTGAAGCTCTATAGCTCCCTCAACTTCAGACAGGACGTATTGTCTTTTTTCTATATACAGCACATTGTTATTAGCTGGAAATTACTCACCTTTCCCCATCACTAGCCAAAGCTCAGTTCCCTGCCAGCCCTTTCGCATTCCTAGTTCCAGGCCAAAATATTTCATACTCAAAATTATTTAAGATGTCTATAAGCAATATATGTACAGCCTGGGTGCACCCAAGTATGTGCTCCCCTCTCCAAATAGAAAGGATGTGTGGCTAGGCAGGAGTGCTGCAAGAGGGATTTGCAATTGCAAACCAGTTCCCTCTATTCCCTATAGGTCAGGCCATGACAAGGAATGCTTAACTATGTACAGATTTATTAATATATACCAGATCTAAAGATATTGAGGAGCATGTATACACAAATATACAATGGTCCCACAGTGTTATATCCCACAAATGAAGGCTGAAAGATTACACTACCTCAAGAAACATTGAACAATGCATGGGTAAGCAGTTCATTTGAAACAGGTAAACAACAGATAAGTACAGGTAAGGACAGGTAAGTATCAAGGAAGGGGGTCCCTGCAGAGCCCCGGCGAAGAGTCATATACTCTACACTCTGTTATAAACTACAGTTGTAAAAACACACAAAATGTAAGATGCAGTGTTACAAAATATGAGGCACTCTCTCACAAAATATAAGGTGCATAAACATCAACAATAAAATTGGCTCTTCAGAAGTCTCCAAAGCCCAGGCTGTTCCTACGGCCTTGGCTGCACTCCAGTGACTAATGGGGTGGGAAACCCTAATATCTCTTGGGCCTTCCACAAACCCCAGGAAAGCCTATAAACCCAGCGGGGTAGGGCTCTCCTCCGAGGCCTCCCCTCCAGGAACCCCTTACCAACAAGGAGGAATTTCCCTTCCCCTGTGGGAATCCCTTTCCCCAACAACTCCCAACACCAGGGTCCAGAGTGAGTGGTCCTTGGCCTCTCAGGCATGCTGTTCCTCACTTGCAGGAGCCTCCTGGGCCTTGGACTCCTTCTGGGCCGCTTGCCCACATGGAGCCCCGAGCACTGTCATATGCTCCCAGGGGCTTTGCCTTCTTCAGGGGTTGCCTTGTGCAACGTTGGGGCTCAGTCCACTCCTGAACCCTCTGTGCAGCATTGTTTACACTGGGCTATTGGCTCTGCCAGGGGCTCCAGACCCGAGCTGCCGCAAGTGGCTCTCAAGGTCCAGATCCCCCCCAGACCACTCTGTGCTGTGCTGTGCTGTCTGCACTGACTACCTGGCCCTGTGCTAGGGGTTGCAGACCCAAACTGCATCAAGTGGCTCCCAGGGTCCTGCTCCATGTACCAGCCTGTGCGCTATGTTCCTGGCTGCACAGCAGGGATTGCAGACCTTAGCTGCCTCGAGCAGCTCCCAGGGTCCTGGTTCCTCCTGGACCCTCCATGCAGAGCTGTCTGCACTGATGCCACATTTTTCAGCAGCAGCTGGAGATGCGGCCACTTGCCGTTCCCATCCAGTGAAGAAGGGTCTTCGGGCTCTTCAGGGCACTGGCTCTGCCCTCTGGTCAGCTCACACCAGCTCTTCTTTGCCCGTCCTCTTCTCCATCCCTCGACGCAGCCGCCCGTGTGCTGGGCATGCTGCTCTTTTATCCAAGGGCTGTGCCCCCACATTGCAGACAGACCAGTCAAGTTGAAGCAAGGTACAAGCTTCAACCAGGTCCAGGTTCTCTGCCTCTCCCTAAGTAGGGGCAGGGCAAGCTCCTGCCTAGCATTTGCCCGATTGGTGAATGGGCGTCACCAATTACAATGAAGATTCTCTGAGTCCGGACACGCCGGGCAGCTTTTGGTAAGCCTGCCACATATTTATTAATTTATATTTGTACAACATGTAGTTTGTATATAACATGTAATTTTATAAGCAATAAATATAAGCAGCATCAAAGCAAAATCAATTGAATAGTTGAGAACATCAAAAAATTAACATTCCCTAGCTACGTGTCAGAATCCCAGCATACCTATTCATAAGGGTCGTACTGCAAATGGTCCTGCTGAAATTATTGAAGCTGGTCATGGTGTGTGTGTGTATCCTTTAACACAAGTAAAGGTGATTTGATTCTAACACATTTTGGGCACAAGCACAATATTTTTGTCAAGCTCTAAGAGACAAATGTATTTTGTCACAGGACCATAGTCTTAATTGAGACCCAGGTATTTGGGGAAAAAACAGCTATTTTTTTTTTTATCCTCCTGATTTCAGTATCTACATAGTTGCTTTCATAGGATACTAGGTAAAATATGCATCCTTTGCTAGCAAAATGATAAATAACTTGTCATTGCGGTTTCATGAAAATAATATGTATCTAATTTATTAGAATGATACAGCATTGATGGATTATGGTAAAATTATGAACGTATCTGAACTTAGATTCAAGACTGATCCTTCTAATTTATAAGTATTTATCTTTGTGACACTTTTTCAGATGTTTTGTATAGTGCTTATGTTTGGAAAAGAGTATTGATTTTGGTTCAGATTTACAAATATCCTGAGATACCAAAATCACAATGACAGAAATACATTTAAACTATTTACGGGTCAGAGTTAAGGTTATTGAGTGGTGAAGGAATATGCATGCCTTTAGCCTTGATTAAAACATTGAAAGTCAATTAAACATAGGCAATAAATCCAAGATTTTAAAAGATATTTAGGCACTACTCCACTCAACTTTTGATAAGCCAAACAATTTGAACTCTCTTAAGTCTGTCAGTGCAAATCAGTTGCTTCAGGTCTCAAATCATATTTTGGCTCTGTTCTGCACCCTTTTTTGTCTTTCAACAGCTGCCACTAGATGCTAATATTCTAGTATCGAGCTTATATCCCCTCAGTGCCATATACAGAGGAAAAATCACCTCTTTACTCCCACTCATTACTGTCAGCATTACAATTGCATTTGTCCTTCTTGTGTATACATTGAGCTGTCTGTCCAACATGAAGCCAAATCCTTTTTGGAGTCACTGTTTCCAAGTGACTCCCCCATTCTGTAAGTATGGACTGTACTTCTTGTTCCTAGACGCATAGCTTTTCTTCACCTATATTTAAAATCAGTTTGTTTGAATCTGCATGGCTGTTCTGTCCTCATTTACAATTTTGCCTGCCTTTACATCATTGCAAATCTTATTAGGAGCACTTACATATTTACTTCCAAATCATCAATGAAAAT
>JAGPOW010002742.1:16468185-16496452 GCA_030014935.1 Caiman crocodilus | reverse complement strand
TTTAATTTTAAAAACACCGGTTGTTAAACTTAACCCACAAAAAAAAAAGGTGGGTTTCACACGGGCTTTCACCCCTTTGCGCCCCCCCCCCCCCCCCCCAAAAAAAAAAAGCAGTTTACTAGAAGAGGCAGCACATTAGTTTGCACTGGCTCCACAGGATCTGTATAGATTGGATGCTTCAGAAGGGCTTTTTGGCACTGATTAAATCACCTGATTAGATACAAGCCCCCCCAAAGTCCTGCTAAAGCTCTGATCTATACAGATGTTGAGCAAGCTGGGTCAAACTAACACAGTGCCTCTTACAGACATGTGATGGCCTTGGTGCAGGGGTGCACTGAGCTAACGTACTATTTTTTTTATGTCTGTAAGCAGCCAAAATGTATTTTCCATGTCTGTCTTACTCTCATTAATATAGCGGGTCCAAAGGCTCTCTCCTGGTAATTTTCTATTAAAAAAAAAAAAAAAGAAAACTGAACATAGAAAGTCATTGTTTTCCCTTTAAAAAGAGGTTCTACGAAATGTTAATTAAAGCATGCGTTCCTGTAATGTCTAATTTCTTTGTTGTGATGATTGATTGTGGTAGTGTCACTGGGATATGCACACTCTGTTCTTGACCCTACACATTAGTCACAAGAACCCAGGGCGAGCCTTAGGGAAAATGGCGCCCTGGGTGAACTTATATTTTGGAGCCCTGTCTTTGTAAGTATGTATTAGGAGATTTGCTTGCCCACCAGCTGGCACCACTGCCCGCTGTGTGGAAGCAAGGTGGGTGGACTGGAGCAGGAGCCACCCCTCAGACACCTGCCTGGCCCAGCTCACCTTGAGCAGTGGCTGGAGGTAGGATGCAGGTTGGGCTGGGCACTGCTTCTCCTGCCAGGGCTGGGGGTTGGATTGGATTAGATTGGATGGGGTGGGAGGGGGAGAATGCTGCTGGGTGCATGGGCTGCTCACACTTGTATGTGTGTGGGAGGGTGCCCCCCTGACCACAGCGCCCTGGGTGGTCATCCACGTTGTCCACCTGTGAGGCTGGCTCTGCAAGAAACTTTTCTTTATAGATGGTAGGAAAGGTAGCTTGTTATCATTTGAGATCTCAAATGTCTGATGTATCTTAACATAGAAGAAAGTGGTAATTTTTCCATTGATTCCCATAGGCCCTTTATTAGGCTGTACATACACTTTCATCTTAGTGGCCTCAGGTCTGCTGCCGGGACATGAATTGGATGAGAGGTGGCTGAGAGCAGTTCCTTTGAAATAGGTTCAGTTCCTGGCAATGTAGTAGGATCATGGATTTAGAGAAGTAGAAGGGACTATTGTCCAAGGTTTGTTTAGAGCCTGGCAAATGCCTAGGTTTATGCCCCCTGTGTAGGGTAGGTTCTCCAAATCCCTTCCCACCATCAAACAAGCACTCTCCCTGGAACAAAGTACACCGGTTATGCCCGCTCCCTGTAGGCCACATACTAAATATGTTGGGAGCTATGTTCAGATTTTGCCCCACCTCTATAAAAACTATGCCTCTAACCATTTGGATGGGATCCTCTCTTGAGATGCAGATTCCTGACCAGCCTGTGATGTCATCTTTGTTGTGCCCTAATTCCCTGGTACTTGTAATTGCTTGTATTGATTTGAGTTTCAATCCCATTACGTTAAAGCAGTGGCTCCCAAGCTTTGCTGGCCTCAGGATAACAGTAATTCGCTGCAGGCAACGTCATGCATTGCTATCCCTGCCAACCTAAGACTTTTTAAAAAAATTTCCTGTGACCCGTAAGCATTGTAGCTGATCGCAGAGGCAACATGTTCTCTGCAAGCCAGAAGTTGGGGACCAGTGCTCTTAAATGCCACTACGAGACTCTATATTACTGCCTCCCATTTTTCCCTGAGGTGGATAAATAGGAGAGGAGGAAAAGAACAAGTGGAACAATTTACCTTTATTTCATGTGTTGTCCCAGGACAGTTTTCTGCTCTTCTCTGTCCCTAGAGTTAACACCTTGTCTGCTAATTCTTGATGTCAACGGAGAAATAGAGGTGGGGCCACTGGGAAATTTTAAAAATAATAATGATGATGAAAGAAAGGAGGAGGAAAGGGTCAACCTTAATCATGAATTAAATGGTTCCATTATCAAATGTGTTTCCATTCTACAGCAGTGACTCATGGTATTATCATCGCTATCAGCAGTTGACTCCCAAGATAAAGCGATTTTGTCACAGAAAAGCTTTTGACAGAATATCCTTGGTTAGCAACAATAGTATATTAACAAAATGTTTTACCACTTCAATAAGAACCATTTGCAGAAAGATAATTTACATTAAGACTCATTAAAGAGTAGAGAGTTGAAATGCCTCTTCTGTATTCCCTCAGGTTCCTGAACTAGTACATTGCCCTCTTACATCCTTTATTAAAGCTCATTTACTCTTTCTACCAAAAGCTTTTTGTAGGAAAAATCATTTGGAAGTATGTTGAACTGTTCCAATCCTTTGGTCCTGCTGTTGCGTGTCTCTAAGAACGTCTGAGAAGTCAGTTATCTATACAAAATGACTGTGCCAGGATCCAATAAAAGCCCAGTATAATTTAAAAAAGTGGTCCTAGAAGGAGTGAGCGAGTATATATTTTCTGTTCTATACCAGCACCTGAGCCCCAAAGCGGGTTGAAGAACCTTCAGACGACATGCTGGTAGTTGACATTAGCTATTAAGAGGAAGGTAGAGCTTTGCATTTAGGACCAGAAACTTTAACTTTTTTTCCCCCTTTCAAGTTTAGGTTGATCAGCCTTCTTGTATCTGTACAGCCAGACTCAAGGCAGTAAAACCTAGCTGTTGGTTTCAGTTATTTGACTTCTCTCCTTTTATGGAAAGTTCCACCCACCTTTGTTATATACTTCCCAATATTGAGCTTTGGCACCAGTCTGGCAGGCTCCCTCAGGGGTGACGAAAGAAGGAATTGATAAAAAGTGTTTAGACGACTCCCATGAAAAGGACTTTCGGCAAAGAAAACACTGATAAAAATTCTTCTCCTGCATATTGCATGAAATGTTGGTAGAACTTGGTTTACGCTGTTTAGCCTCTGGACATACTGAGGTTGCCAGTGTTTTCTGGAGTTTTTTTATTGTGAAATATTTGAATTTGCAGTTGACTTGGTATCTTGCAGCATCTGAAAAATTTGGGGTATTTATTCCAGATCCTTTCAGACTGTTGTCCATCATACTTGCCAGTAATGAGCATCTGACCTAACAATCTTGGAAGGGAGAATAAATGTTGAATTTATGGGGACTCTTGCCCTAAAGACAGCTGTTCCAACTCTTCATTTCACTTAAGTTTGCAAAATAGTGGTGGTGAGGGTGTATTTTGGGTGAATATCAGCTCTGGAGTTCATTGCTCCCAGATGCATGTTCAAATGGCATGCCCAGGAGCAAAAAAACTCCGGAGCAATAAGCTCTGAAGTTTATTCATGTGCACTAATTGCACGGGTAATTGCACTGACAGAGTAAAAAGTTTCTATTATTCAGTTGCAAAAACTGGACACAGACAAGTCTTTATTAACAACACTTAGGTTGTTACTTAGGTTGCAACTAGTAACCCTGTTTTTCATAAAGGCTATCTAAACAATTAAAAGGTGTCCTGGGATCTTATAGCAGGTATGTCTTTTTAGAACGCCTTTTGTCCTCTCTCTAACCACACAGAACCTCACTAGGAAAAGGTAGGATTCAACAGAGCTTCTCTCGTAAAACTGCATGGCGAGAATTATACCTCAGAAAAATATAAGTGGGTGAAAAAGCTGGAAAAGGAGGAAAAGCAACTAATGGTTAGGAAGTGTGGAGAGTTAGTCATTCAAATATTGCACAAATCAAGGGGATTTTTGCAGTTTTTTTCCTTAGTAGTCTAACAGCAGTGTTGTTTGAAGTGATTTTATTCCTGCAACAGAAATACTTGGTATACTGGAGAGAGGAACCCAGAGCTGCCTCACGTGCCAACTCTAGACATCACAATAATGCATGCTATGCCTAATTATAATTCCTGCATTTATAATATTAGTTATAATTATAATACTTATAATTCCTTCCACTTACTGATAGCCAAAATCAGAAGAGTTTTGAGGCATCTGAAGTTTCCTCTTCATGTTTCTAAGAGCAGGTTGTCCCCTCCTTTTTTTGCCGGCTGAGCTTGAAATACCCAACACGCGTTTGGTGACCGTACTGTGGTTCTGACTGAGATTACGCTGCTCTAGTGAAGATAGCAATAGTGCTTGATGCAGATACACATAGCCTTCTGGGTGTGCACCTTTTTTTCCACTCAACAGCTAGATGATTGACAGCTATCAATCATTGCACCAGAATTAAATTTTCCAACATCTTTGTGTTTTCTGCACCTGCTTAGCTTTCTTGCCTCAGCTTTTTTGCCTAATCAAAGAGAGAATTATTTTACAGAGCACTTATAGAAAGTAATTTGATTATTATTTTCCTTTTTTTCTTTTGTAATTGCAGTTGCTTCTTGTCCCTACTGCTGGTAGCTGCCGTCGTTTGGAAAATCAAACAAACCTGTTGGGCTTCTCGACGGAGAGAGGTATCAGTGACTTTAGGATAACTATGATGGCTTTACCGTTCAAAGTAAATTTGGAGCTACAGGTGGACACACAGCCTCTTCTGTCATACTTGCACAACTGAAATAATTCCCTTTGACTACGTTATCTTTTTTTTTTCCCCAACATTTTTATACTAAGGAAGGAAAAAGGGATCTGCTTGTTTTCCCTGGAATTAAATTAATTGTTGGTAGGGGTATATATTGTCAACTACCATCATATAAGTTTATCAAGGAATTTGGTTAGTTGGAAGTAATACCAAGAAGTATAGTCATACCTAGAAGTATTGTATCTTCAGTGTTTCTGAGTGCTGTTCATTATCTTTGTTCTTACTTATTAGCATTATGCATGCACTAAGTTGGGCCTGGTTATGTTAGGTATTTATTTGAAGGCATAATTCAAAAAAGTCCTTGCCCAAACATTTATAGGCTCTTTAGTGGTTGAGTCTACTCCCTTTATTAACTTGGAAGTACTGTTAGTAATCCCCAGATCCTTTACATTTAAAGTGAGCTTTGCTGTTGACTTTAGTTGGGTGATGGTTTTACTCTATACATTTGCCTCTATAAACTTGCTTTATTCTTTGTGAATTGTCATAGGTCTGTAAAAAATTTTGCTCTATAACAATATCTACTCTTAGCTGTTTAAGATAAGACTCAAAGGACGAGTACTGATATTGCATTTAATTTTTCTTTTCCCAAATAAGCTGAAAAGTGTTTAATGCTCTCATTTGGTGGCCTGTTTGTAACTTCAGGAAATACCACCAACTAGATTGGAATTTAAATCTGGATGTTAAAAAATTAATCGTATTATGATTTTTCTTTGCTGAATTAATTTATCTTTGATGTAGACAAACCTTGGAGTGGTTTCAAAAAGAGAAAGAGGCATGCTGCTTTGGGCAAGGTTGCAGGTGTTGTACTGTAACTGTAAAGGTTGTAGCAATACAACTTAGCAAAACTCCTCCAACTTTAACCCTGCTTCATCTGTGACTAAAGTTGGGACAGCGTAGCTCACTTGTATGTCTACAGTTTTGTGTGCATGTAGCGGTTACGGTTTAGCAGCTGCTGTGCATTCTGGAACAACAGCTTCCCTTTTCCTTTTGAAACTGCTCCAAGTGAATGTTTGTTCATGCACTTACAGCATCCTGTCAGTCTAATCAGCTGGAATATGCCTCAAATCAAAATGACTTCTTTACCTTTTGTCTGCACTGTATTCACACGTTCTGTATCAGGTAACTAGTAGTTACTGAAATCTTTCAGATGAATTGTAGTTTACTAGTACCCAGCTTTAGTCTAAAATGATACTACACAGAAAACACTGTTACCCCTAGCAGACATTAAAACAATGGCTTGTTTGGGATTGAAGACATTTTATGCCCCTCCTAAACATTACACCTCCTGCCATATCAGATATCTGATTTGAGACTTAGGGTTGTCAGCTGATGGTTGGCTTCAGTCCTGGGACAGTCTCAGATCCTGAAAAGCTACGTGTTCAATTTATGGTGTCTTGCAAATGAACCACAAAGACGTTCCATATATTTTGTGGAATATCTTTGTGGCTAGTTTACCTCTTTATGGTGCTGTAAATCTGCTGCATGTGTAGCGTTGTTACTGCTTATAGCACAATTAACTCTTTAATCACACCATAACTATAACATGTGCAAGGGGTCTCAGTTGCCCAAGTCATTTCATTCAGGTATTGTCTTTTATTCAAAAGAATGACATTGACTAGAATTAGTGGCAGAAGACATGTTCATATAGTTTTATTATTACATTATTTGCCAAATTCAGAAGGAAATTACATGAATCCATGGTCTTCTGTTTAATTTATTAATATTCCATTTGGTCCTATCTCAAAACTTAATTCTTTGTCAATAATTCTGTACAACAATGCACTGTAATGGAATGCAGTGATTGCCTGATCCCATTTTTCACTATAATCAGATTTTTTTAATGAGATGTTAAAGGTAAATCGGAAATGCATGAGTTTATAGATTTACTGGTCATTGTCTGCTTTCTGTGGTTAATCTTCTAGATGTTTGAAAGTACAATTAGAATGACCTTTAGTGTACTGTGTAAGCAACTCTGTCATCATGGGTAAAAAGTTGTTAGAATTCTCTGGGTCTTTTCTTTGGTGGCATAATAAGATTTTGGGAGTTATAAGAATGTGTATAGTGTCATGCCAAATCTCTCTCTCTCTCTCTCTCTCTCTCTCTCTCTCTCTCTCTCTCTCTCTCACACTCACACTCACACTCACACTCACACTCACACTCACACTCACAATGAGGGTTATTATAAATCAGTTTAATTGATAAGGCAAAAATGAAAATATTTTCTAATGTGATCTGAGCTAAAATTTGTGAGTTTGCAATATTGCTTCTTGCCTGTGCTTGAGTTTATCTGAGAAATTCAGTATTTCATAATTACCTGCAAAATTATGTTAGTATATCTTTCCACATATTTGAAATGGGCAATGACTGATAATATGGTAACATCATATATTGTAAATATTTGAGAGACTGACCTATTTCTATTTTACTCTGTCTACTCACCACACATCACTCCCAGTCTTCATGTTTAGTACAATACTTTCACCAACCTTCATCTAACGTTTCATTTATATCTGGGTCAGTAGACATCATTTTAGGAGCCAACATACATTTTAAGGTTGTTGGACTGAAGCATTTCAAGAAAATTATACTTGTACCGTGTTGATGGAAAGCAATCAATCATTGAAGTATATTTTGAAATTCTTCTCTTAAAAGCTATCCATTTGTATAGATGGGCTTTCTTGTTTGAAAAACAGAAATGTTTGGTGCCTGTATCTCCAGTGTGTGAACTGTCTCAGGTTAGCTACAGAGGCTGTGTTTGTCTCTGGGTTTCACCCAAAACTACAACAGTAGAATCAGACATCACAGAAAAAGTGTAAGGAAAAATGAAAAGGGAAAATTTTGTTAATAGCTATTCATCATGAAGTCCTTTATTATTTATGGCAATCTGTCTTCCCTGGAGGAAGTTATGCATGACTATCATATTCTTGGTAGCCTTTTTTTTGACAACTTCATTTTGATTGTGATTTTCAGGAAGCTGCTGACTTGAGTAATTTTTTCCTTTAAGTTTTTCAGATGTCTAAAAGGTAGGAGAGTTCACTGGAGGTATAAATGCAGAACCCTGAACTGTTGCATCCCGACCTAAATGTTTGGCCATAGGTCTGGCAATTTAAACATTGCCTGGGCTCAATCTAGGCACTTACGTAGCAACGTTTTGATTTTGCATTATGTAATAAGCATCTGTCCAAGATTTTCTACATTTTCCTGAAAATCTAGCTATTTTATTTTCAATCACTTAGTCATCATGGCACTGTAGTTATTCTTTAAACCACCATCATACACCGTTCAGAAGTTTTATTCCCTTTATTCCCATTGTCTTGACCATAGACTTAGACTTATGTTTTCTGTAGTTTCTCAGTTTTGATTAACAATATAATACTTTCTCAAAACTTGTCAGCCACTTGTCACTACTTTTCCATATAATTTATACACGTAAGCATATACATACAAAGTTTATGCACTGCACACACATGCATACAAAGTTTATATTTTATATATAAAATATACGTTTTATACACATGCACACGTGTGTGTATGTGTGTGTGTACATGTATATTTCTGTGTGTGTATGTGTGTGTACACACACACATCCATATACATAAAATGCAAATTACCTTTTGGCATATTGAAAATTGGATAATTAGTTCTATCCTTCAGTTTAATTTTTTATCAGTATTTCTAATCTGCAGCAACCCTCTGCTGGTCATTTATTGTCTGCTTAGGTTCCTGTCTCTCGTGATGTACTATGCCTAAAGCTTGTTGAACATCTATATACAGTCTGTGTTTCTTCAGTTATCTATGATTCCCTCCTGAACTCCTCTACATTTTGCTGCCTACCCCATAGAAAGACCAGCAATAGTCCATACCTTCTCTCAGCTTCATGCTATCAAAACTATTCACCCAATACAATGAAAAAAAAAGTGGAAAATATTCTATTTCCTTTATTTCATGGTTCCCAAAAGATCAGTGCAACACTGAGCAGGAGAAGATGAGCAGTCTATTACATGGCATCCCCTGACCCCAACTAGATCATTAACATTTTGCAGATGCCTGTATGAAAATCTGTGAAATCCTGCTCGGTTGAGACAAAGAACAACGCAGCATAGGAATAGACTATCTCATGTGATTTAGATTTAGTCATTATTCCAAAGGACAGTGTCCTGGTTATGGTGAGTTAAAAACAATTGAGAAGGAGAAAGGAACAGGTTTAGACATATCCAACCCCAAATCCTCCTTCACTGAGCAGTATTAAATTTATGGGCACATACAAAAAAATCATCTAAGAATTTTCTGGTGTGCCAGTCAGGTTACAGCTATCTTTTATCATCTAATTACTACATCTTAGCCTTTCAAGATGAGTATGTGGACATCTTCCTACCCACAAAAATAAACGATTGCTTTTACTCTCTTCTCTTCAAGTCTCAGTAAGTTTTCCTTTTTAAACGTACATGCGCACACATACACACCCTCTTGGCTAAGTACTGACACTCAAAAAGCCTGAGCCTGAATTGATTCAATCTTTGCAGGTTAGACTAACCTGTGTAGCTTGACCCAGCAACTAGGTGAATAGGCATTCACTTTTGATTCTGGAAATGCAGCCACATGCCTGCAGTGGCTCAGGCCTGTAGCTGTGGGCTTCTAGAGTGACTTCTCCCTTCCCTTCTGCAGTGCTGGAGGGAAGCTGAGCTGAGGAGTATGGCCAGGCCCCAGCAGGCTGAGTATTACTAGGAGGGCCTCCACAGCCTGACCTGGCCTGGCCCTCTGTGCTCCCTATCACAGTGCCCATGGACTGTCCTGGCTCAGCTCTGCAGCCACAGCCCCAAACCCCAGGGCTTAGGCAGGGGCTGAACTAGACACTAGAGGACATCTGGAGGTCCCTGCCAGCCCCACTTCCTGTGGTTCCCTCCTCCCCACCCTTCACCTCAGGCCCAGGGCCGGGGGTCTGGCCATGCCCCTGCTCTTGCTGCTTGAGCGGTGAGCTGGGGAGGGAAGCCAGGCAGACCTCAGCTAGGGTCCAGGAGAGAGGGAGGATTAACGCCCCCCCTTCCCATTAGGCTACTGACGTCTGTCCAGGCCACCCCGCTCCTGCTGCTCCAGAGCCAGGTTTCCCACCGCCAGCCTCTTCTCAGCCAGCCATTGCAGTGATAGTGCTCTGCTAGGGAAGAGAGGGATGGGGCTAACCCTACCCTGCTGGAGCGCACAGCACAGCACAGCCCTGGCCTGCAAAATACCGTGGCATGCTGGGGGGCTGTGAGTTAACTTAAACCAGGAAGGCATTTGGGACAGCAGATCTCTAAAATCATTTGGCCTGAGTCAGTTAAGTCTGATACTACATTCAACAAGGTTTATCTTAAACTGATTTTGGCCATTTTGAATATGGTTTATGTGCCTTGAATTTCTGTTCTGTCACAGGTTTAAACCAGTTTCTGATCACTTAAACCAGTTTATGTTTAACTTCTAGCCCTGGTCTTAGTGCCTCCAATAGTTTGTGGGCTCAGGGACAGATTTTTGTAGATCCAGGTCTTCTGGAGCCAATTATACGCAACGTTTCATTGAACAGATGTTGAGAGGTGCCAATGAACCGCTACTTTTGAGACAAACTGTAAGCTAGTAAATGGTTCTGCCAGACAGGAAATGGAAACAACACTGCAACCGACAATCCTTTTGAGGTCTTTCCAGAGGATTTATTTATTATATTCCAAGCAATTATAACAGTAGAAAACAAATTAGCTAAAAATACTGGGGGAGTAATTCACTATGGGCTTTTCTTTCTTCACTTGCCAATAGGAAAGTGGACATGGCCTTTGTCTTTGTTCCCCTTTGGCTCAGTTGCTTCGTCCTTGGAAGCTCTCCTCTGAGCAGCCATGTGAGTAGATGGAGCCTAACTGCAGTGCTCTGTACTTTCTCTCACTAACAAGGGCTTCCAGGGTTTAGTCTATGTTAATCTTCTGCTCATCATGCAAAACTCTTCCCGAAAAAGCTCAGTGGATATCCATTGTGGCTTTCTTTTTTATCAATTTATTTTGGGGGTTAAAATTTCACTCATTGAGACTACTAGAAGAAAAACTGAGGGATGGTATCTTCTTGGAAAAGTTTTGTTAAGACTGTGTTAGACTTGACAACCAGAATTCACCCAGTGGTCTATCCATGAAGTTTCTCTTTGGTCCGTCTGTTCTTCTTTCTCCAAAAAATGATGTATCACTTAGATTTCCTATATAGGAGAACTGAATAATCTTCTCTGCAAAATGAACACAGTAGATTTCATAGATTTCACAGACATTAGGGCTGGAAGGAACCTCAGAAGATCATCATGTCTAGCCCCCTGCTCCAGGGGCAGGAAGTCTGCAGGGATCATCGGATCCCAGCAAGATAAGTAGATTTGGTCAGAGGCCATTTTGCTGAAGTTATTTGCAAATACTAAAATGGCCCAAAGGCTTTTTTGCCCAGAAACAACTTCAGATGCTGAGACACCATATCTTGGATAATAATTTCATCCAAAGGACTTAAACCTGACACTGAAGAATTATCTTTTTCTCACAATATGGCATGGAGGATGCTTATCAGACTGGTGATGGCGATACCTCTGCACAGAACAGAAGAGAATCTCTGTAAATTCTAGCAGAAATATCTTAGCAAAGCTTCTGTCCTTCAGTAAGCCAATCAAATCATAGCCAATTACTCTGAGTGTTAGTCATTCAAATTTTTCAAATTCAACAACAGGTTTGTTTTTTTTCCATTTTATAGATATGATTATTATTGCAAGATATATATAGTACATATATACTATATCTGCAGCTCTATATAGTGTAATACATATAAATTCCATATATATTTTATATATTGATTTGACATGCTGCGTTGCATTTTATTATGTTATGTTTTGTATCACCCTTGATATATATTATATATTGTTTTTCTACACATATATATGTAATTGTGCAGTCAATGTAATTATAAAGCTATTTTGTATTCTAATACCAAAATGTTATCATTTATTATAATTGTACTTTGCATACAACAAAGATTTTACATATCTAAAAGATTACTTAGAACCTTGTTTTTATATATAAATTTATATAGTCCCCTTAAGAAATGTGCAAGTAATGCATGATTGCACATTTATGTAAAACATTTCTGGAAGCATAGGATTATATTGGTGAGGTACCTACCTAACTTTAAAGGTTAAAACAATTAATTTATTGGGATTTATCTATGTATATGCAGCATTTAATTATACAATGAGCTGTGCAGCATTTGCCTGTCTGAAAAGATAGTATAAGCAGGAATAAAAAAAGTTGAGATCATAGAGAATTCTTTAATACAATGTGTGGGTGCAATGTAGCATAGTGCATCGTTTTATTAGATAAGCTTGTGTTTGCTTAAAAAATAACCTTTCTAGCCCTAATTTTAATATCAAGGTCGTTTTATTAATGTTGTACTTCTAAACGAGTCTCCTGAGTATTCCAAGGCTCTTAAAAACACACAAATGAAACTGAAATACTCTGCTTCTTAATAACAGTAACAATTCATCTAATAGCTCTAAGCTCATTTCTATGGTAACACTATTAAAGAATAAGAAAGTTCACTTTTGTAGATTATGGTAATGGATATAGACAATATGTGAATTCCACTTAGTAGGTATCTTACAGCATATGGTAAAGACAGTTTCATTTTTAAATTATTCTTTTTATAAAAGGCATTAATAGTCATCAGTATATTTAATACAGTTCATGGAATACAACATGTTGAACTGCAGAGAATTGATTCTTGGGCTGTTCAATGTATTTGTGAAATGAAGGACAGAAGATAAATATATTGGTGCATTTGTAAAATAGTTTTGTGGGTTCATGGGTCCACAATTTTTAAGCTTAATAGACCCATTCTTGAAGACACTTACATACATGAATATCCTCTGGACCAAAGTTAAATGTGGGCATGAGGTTTGTTGGATTATGGTCAGATCTGGAATGGTATATGTGATCTCTTAAAAATAAATATCCACATTGCTGAAAGCATGTATATTCCAGAACTTCACAGATTAAAATGTAAAGAATACCTTAATAATATTAGCTTGGAAGTCGTTATATCGTATTGGAAAGGCATATATTTTACTGAATGATTTAACAAAGCTGGTCTCGTACATGAAACTGAAAGAGTCCCCTAAGAGTGAATGATGGCAGCATTCAGTCGAACATGGAAATGTTTAAAGAGTGTATAACTCAATTTATAGAAATTTTCTCATGGTAGGAACTTGCTAGGATAAAGTGAGCTCATGAAAGTTTGTGCTATACATGTGTGCCTATGTGTGCACATGTGTGTGTCTGTCTTTGTCTATGTTGGTTAGTCTATAAGGTGCAAATCTACCCTGTCTTCTACTTGACTTCAGATTAATGTGGCTAATTACGTCGCAGGGGCTCGACAAGTTAGATTAAATTTTCAAAGTTAAAGGTGTCTCAAGTGCAATGAATGTAAACTAAAAAAATAGAGAGGATACAGACACTGCACTCCTTTTTAGCTCTGTGTCATGTTTACGAAAGCTTTTCAGCTATGTGATTCATCGAGATGGCTCTGTTACTGTGTTCCACAAAATTAGGCAAGGGAGGTGGATGATGACACAGTTTTTTAAAAGAAATTATGTGGGCAGCTTTCATTAAAACTAATAAATTTGAACTAGTGAAACCATTAACTAAGATTTTAAATTATATATATATATAAATATATATATATATATATATATTTATAAACAAGAGCTTGGAAGAATCATTTGCTTCTGTTCATAATTGAAGTAAACTCTTATATTTTCATAGCATCGTTAATTTAAAAGGATCACAAAGTGAATGATCAATAGAAATTCATTTAATTATATATGGTGCATAGCAGCATATGCTGAAGGAAATATGGATATGATTAATAATACTAATGATAAGCATATTGTTTTTGCTTTTATTAATAGCATTTTTACATTAGTACTTGCACTATTATATTTAAGGGAATCTATCATCATAGTTAGGATTTATAGGAGAGTAGATTATAATAATACTGAAAATAAAATAATACTGTTGTTATGTTGGAAAGCAGTAATGGCCACCATCAATCATGAACCCGTTTAAAGGTGATGGTTATATGAAGCACATTGCTAACTGGAGGGAGTAATTAGGTCCCTTTAAGGAGAGAGAGAGCTGTAAACAATAGAAATACTTCCCAAGGCAATTGACCATATGTCAATAATTACTGTGAGTTAAGCTGGATGCCCTGAGAGTTTCCAAAGGACTAGTTGCAAACCAGGAAGTGGAAGGTTTGTTTTTGGCTGCCTGTACATCTTAGAAAAAAGCCAGCAGAAGCAAGAGAATTGATCCTGAACATGGCCATGAACTTGCTTTTGATTTTGAAGCGCAAAAATTGCCAGTTTGATTTCTTCTTGGGTACAGGACGTTTGGGGTAAGTACAGACAGTCACAAAGCCCGAGGCTGAATTGATTCAGTCTTTGCAGGTTAGTCTAAGCTGCACAGATCAAATTGAAACAGAAATGAACAGACATTTACCTTTGATTCACGAAATGCAGCCACATGCCTGTAGTGGCTTTGGCCAGAAGCCAGGGGCTAATAAGAGCACAGCTGTCTGGCACATCGATTCCTATACAGTCAGATGGGTCACAAATTGGCTGGAGAGCTGCACCCAGAGAGTGGTGGCGGATAGGTCTTTTTTGACCTGGAGGGATGTGAGCAGCGGGGTCTCTCAGGGCTCAGTCCTCAGGCCCACACTGTTCAACATCTTCATCAGCAACTTGGACAAGGTGGGGAAACCACCTTGTTGAAATTGGTGGATGACACTAAAATGTGGGGAGAAGTGGGCACGCTGGAGGAGAGGGACAGGCTGTAACTAGATCTAGACAGGCTACAGGGGTGGGTGGATGAGAACAGGATGGGATTCAATACTGACAAGTGCAGGGTACTGCACCTGGGGAGAAAGAACCAGCAGCAGACCTACAGGCTGGGGAACTTCCTTCTTGTCAGCACAGAGGCAAAAAAGGATCTTGGTGTCATTATTGATTCCAAAATGAACATGGGCTGCCAATGTGGGGCCATGGTCAGGAGGGTTAAACACACCTTGGCATGCATCCACAGATGCATCACAAGCAGGTCCAAGGAGATGATCCCCTCTATGAGACACTGGTCAGGCTGCAGTTGGAGTACTGCATCCAGTTCTGGGTGCTACGCTTTAGGAGGGTTGTGGACAGCATCAAGAGGGTCCAGAGGAGGGCCACTTGCATGATTGGGGGCAGCAGGGCAGGCCCTATGAGGAGAGGCTACGAGACCTGAACCTGTTTACCCTACACAAGAGAAGGCTGATAGGGGATCTGCTAGCTATGTACAAACGGGCCAAGGGAGACCAGCAGGCAATGGGAGAGTCCCTGTTCCCCCGAGCACTACCAGGAGTAACAAGGAATAATGGCCATAAGTTGACCGACAGTAGATTCAGGCTAGATATCAGGAGGCACTACTTCACAGTCAGGGTGGCTAGAATCTGGAAACAACTTCCAAGGGAAGTGGTGCTCGCTCCTACCCTGAGAGTCTTCAGAAGGAGGCTGGATAATCACGTAGCCGGGGTCGTTTGACCCCAGCATTCTTTCCTGCCTATGGCAGGGGGTCAGACTTGATAATCTGCTGAGGTCCCTTCCGACCCTACCTACTATGAAACTATGAAACATAGCCAGCCTGGCCTGTGTGTTCGCTGCTTCTTCCTGCTGTCTCTGAGATATCTAGTATTTGCAGTCCAAAATCATAGCAGCAGGACTCTGCAGAGTTGCTCATCACTTCCCCTTCCTGCTTCCATGTGTCTCTGCGATTTGTAGTCCACATTTGCAGCCAGCGCTAAGTTTGAGTGGGGAAGGGGGAGTTTAACCCTTCTTCCTGGCCCCAGACACTAGCCAGGGTTTGCTGGGAGGGTGGAGGGGATGAGCGGGTGGTCACCCCTGCTGCAGACTGGACTGCATCCCCAGCCAGGCTTGCCCCCTTGCCAGTCAGCCCTCACTACTCCAGCTATCAAGCACTAAAAACACATAATGTGAAAAAGTTATTGAAAATTTCAGTGTCATAATGTTGTAACTGCTTTAGAAAATTAAGGTAAAGAATTAGGTGAATTTGGACAAATTTAAACAGTTTTCATTTTGAAAGGCTGAGAGCCAAGGCCTTATAGCTTTATTTTGGATAGAGCACATTCAGTTTTGCTAACAATAGAACACAAATAATATATAAATCATTTGAACCATAGTATCATGGTATTATAGTCTAAAAAAAGTAGAATAATATGACATTACTATAATACAGTGGGCTTTTCTAATTATATTAGTTTTATAGCAAATAAATTATGAATTTTGAAAGTTATCAGTTAATATAGCCAATAATTTAAACTGACACAATACCATGGGAAATTCATTAATATAATATCAGGAGTTCTTCCTCTGATTTCCACTACATTTTAGGAATTAATTTTATTTTTTTTCCCCTTAGGGCCAATTTGTGCCCTTGGATGTGGTTGTGTGACTAATATTGACTTATTTTTACATTTTAACTCATTGTTATGCTGGTATAAATGCTGGATGAGAATAGTCAATGCTCTGACTTTTTCCAATCTCTATAAAAACTTCATTTTAAATTCCTTGAACTAGCATTTTTCCATATAGTAATAATTCTAATATTAAATGCAGCCAGGTATTCAATTTCTTACAAATGCTCTTTTAAAATACATTTTAAGGACAGTTATTGATCTGTGTTTCTAAGGCATCTGACATGTTCAAGCAATGGCATGATTGGGATGAGAAGAATTTTATTTTGCATCCCAGACATCGCATCTCTTGCTATACATGGAGGATTGATGTTCAGGATGTGACATGTTTGGGATGTGCCATAAAATTCCTCTGATCCTAGTCATGGCATTTTTGAGGTACCCCAGCCCAAGACTGCAGAGCAGGCCAGAAGCAGCTCTGTCTTGGACTGAGGGGCGTCCAGATCTAGGTCAGGCAGGGCCAGGTCCGACACTGAGATGGTTGTTGGACCTAGTCCCAACAAGGCCTAGGGCAGCCAGGACTAGGTCTGGCAATTGGTTGATTGTTGGCCTAGTTCTGGGACAGACTAGTTGCATATCAATCTCCTGGGGCACCAAGAGCCTGGGATCGGGTAGCTTCTCCCCGTGGCTTCTCCCCATGGGTACAGCCAGGTCCCTGCAACCTGGCGTTTTTAAACAGGAATCTAGGGCAAGGCAAGAAAGGGTGCTTGGCCCAGGGGTGGCCAGGTTCCCAGTAGCTAGAGCTGCAGGTGTGAGCCGGGCAGGTGGCAGCAGCCCGGGGGGAGCCAGGAGGCTTGGACAGGAGCTGCACTAGGAGTGTTGGCTACAGGAGGGGGCTAAGGTGAAATTTTGGGTGGCTATAGCCCCTTTAACCCCTCCTTCCCCCAGTGCTGCCCCTGCTTTCATCCCCATACTGAGGGTTTTATATATTTAGTTTACGGCACCATGCAAATAAGTCACAAAGTTGTTCCATGTGTTTTGTGGAATACCTTTGTGGCTGGTTTGCTACTTTATGGTGCCATAAATCAACTGAAGATATACAACTGTTACTATTTATGGTGAGATTAAGATATTTATCACACCATACCTATAACATTTGCCAGGGACCAAGTAAACTGTAACTGATGATATACAGTGTTATCTGTTGGGGGTTTTAAATACCAGTATTGATCGATAATGCTATAACAGAAGAATGCTAGTGACTAGATCAGGCAGATGTCTGTTTCCCTTCAAAAGGATAGGAAAGCATATAGGTATGTCATATGTTTGTTTTCATAAATTAGCCATTTTAAAAATCTGGTCAGTATTTCTGTAGTGTAGGAATATTTTTATCCTACAACTCTTGCTGATGTGGGTTTTCCCAGTGGGCTCCAGTAGGTCAACTGAACAATTTGCCTGAGTAAGGATTATTTAGATGAGTAAGTGTTATAAAATAAGGCCCTTACACAATGCCAAGAATAATGTGCTTCCTATATCACCATCAAATTAAAACTTGGGATTTTTTAGCCTTTTTTTGTTCTTTCCTTTGTAGATGGTTTTAGGTTTGGGGGGAAGGCGTTTGGGTTTTTTTTACATTTTGGACATAGATGTTTTCACAGTCAATGAAAGCTGTTTTCAGGGTTAGAAACTACCTTCTGTGCATAAATAACTCATGACAATGGCCAACAAGAATTTCCTCATTTCCACAATACTTTGCCCTCTGTATTTGTGGTGAATGCAGCGGATGTACTGCCCCCTGCAAGCCATTGCTAAAGGAGTCTGATTAATTTCATACTCAAACAATTGTCTTCTAAAAATAAAAAACCAAAAAGGATTGAAACAAGTTGTTTGAGAATGTCTGCAATTGGCACATGATCACATTCTGCTTAGCACTTTGTAGGATTGCAGACAAAGCAGACAGAATTCACCATTGTTGGACATCAAATGGAAGGGACGCGTTTCAGAAACAGAAGAACAATTAATATTATGGTATCTGGAATGCCGCTGTGACTTGTTTATTCCAGCAATAATATAAGAGTAGGCATTTGGAAAGGATAAAGAAAGCATGTTCTAACCAATAGTTTATATTATAACCTAACTCACTTTTTTCTAAGCATAGATATGAATGGAAGATATTCTCCCTTCTCTTTCTTCTAGTGAGGTCTTATAAAATATTTAGCCAGTTCTTTCCTAGAATGGAAAAGTTATCAGAACAATAATTCTGTTACTACTTGGACAGCTCTATGATATGGAGCAACTATGTTGCTTATCTTTCAAAAGCAAAGTATTATAATGAACAACACAGCCGTAAATTAGCACTTCAGTGTGAGTCAAGGTGGGGTTTTTTAGATATATTTTATTGGCCCAACTGAATAAATGGGAGAGAGCTATATGACAAACTTTTGGGCTCAAAGTGCCCTTCTTCAGGTCTGGGAAAGAAACCTCTTATTTTCTTGAGACGTTTAAGTGTCTCTAATATATACTATTAGTAATTGTTTCCTTTTCTTGGTAGATCCTATTGGTTAATATAATCTTCAATGTTACCTATGTCATAAATTCTCTGCGGAACTTTTAGAAATATCCATAGGTGTTGTGAAATCCAAATACAGAATAATTGGAATGTAGATATTCACAACTCTCTGATTTGTTAGAAAATTGAGTTTTGTGATAAAGGTGTTAATGCAGTGCTCTAGTTTTAAGAGACAGCCAAGCAAACGTAAAAAATATTTAAGTAATATAATGAATACAAAAATACCTGGTTAAATTACAGCATTATAAGATATTAGTAAGGTCACACCTTAAGATGTCTTAATATATGGCCCCCTCGTCATTATGTGTATTACATAATTAACTAATTAATTGTGCAATTAATTTAGGCCTGTGGGAGTTGTGATTGTGTGGACTATGCATCAGATCCTATCATGCCTTTACTTAAACATCTAGAGAGGCCCTGAGAGGCTCATTCAAAATTATTTTTTTCTGCTGTAATATAACTTTAATATATTTTTGTTGTGTAATTATTCTTAGGCTCTTCAAATTACGCTGCCTTGACTACTGCAGTGTAATGTTTTTTAGTATCTTAACAACTTTAAATGTGTCAAATAATGCACAAAGTTTACTAAAAAATTACTATAATTGTAGTAAATTGCATTTTTGGAAATGTGTAACAATATCACTAATTATGATATCAGTTTATACCCACTGTATAGTTTAGAGATTTCCACAGTGCAATTATTTATTAAACCGTGTACCAAAATAAGTTGTGTAGGGCAGTGGGAGCCAAACTTTTTGGCATGCCCCAAATTAACTCCACTACTGCCCTGAGTGCTACCCCTGTTTGATTATCTGCTCTGTTTTCTGTTCCCTTCCCTGTGCCCCTGCCCAGACTGCTGCTCTGCTTTCTTCTTCCACTTCTGTCTGCCACTATATTGCCCGTCCACTTCCCAATCTGTGTACCACTCAGCGTAGCCACCCGTGCCACTTGTGGCCCACATGCCACAGGATCACCTCTCCTGCTGTAGGGCATAAATTAAAGCCAAATTTTGCCTTCAAATTCACATCTGTATACACGAATCTTATGGAGTTTTTAACAGATATATCTGAAAGATGTACTTGAAGAAAGTATTAGTCTCAGACATCCTTCTAGACATCCTTCAAAACAGCATTTTTTCACCGAACCACCAAAACTAAAACAAAATTGTGTGTCCTTGATGTATGCTTTCTCTATGCTATATTTCACAGGCCAGAGGAAAAGCCCACTGGTATTAGTACTTCCAATTTTAGATACAGCTGTTTCCTTAGCTGGTCATCCTACCCCTGAGTCATGCAGTTTAACGATGGCTCTATTTATTTCACTGACTGGTTTAGAAGCTGGTTCTCAGGCTCATTTATAACTTTTTATTTTTTAATTATCTTGCTATTATTAAATGGCTTGCCAACCTTTATGAGTCAAACAAGATAGTTGTGAGAAGTAGACTTTTGAAAAGAATTGGATTAGTAGAATTTTCAGTTCATAATTGAAATTTAAAAAAAAATCCAGAAAAATTAATGTTTCAAGTTAAATTGTAACATTTTTTTTGAGAAAAATGGAAAAACTGTTTTTGGGTCAATGGGAAACTTTTCCATTAACATGAAATGTAATGTTGTTTCTTTCTTTACATTATTCCAACCTTTTTTTTTGTCCTTTTACTTTTTGATTTAGGCTATTTTTAAATACAAAATACAGTTTCAAACCAAAAAGTCAAAAAAAATCTTTAAAAAATATTCAGCATTTCTAATGGGACATTTAATTTAGAAATATGTTGCCATTATGTTTTAAAATTTCCCCCACTATTTTCATCTTAAAGTGTTCACCAAATTCAACGCGGCTTTGTAAATAAATTCAAATCTCCTAAAACTCACTTTTTTGAAGATGAAGAATTTAGGATATACTAAAAAAAAATCCAATTAATTTGATTGCTTAAGATTTCAGAGAATTCCCTTATTTCTACTTAGGCATTGGGCTCCTGAATAGCAGATTTTAACAAAATCAGGGAACTGGTGGGCAGGATTCCATTCAAAGCATCCCTGTGGGGAAAAGGCTTCCAAGAGAGCTTAAGGAGCCTATATTGAATTTGCAAGAACAGATGCAAAAAAAAGGATAGGAAGTGCAAGATAGAAATTTGGCCATATTTCAAGGCATAAGTACATGAGTATTGCATGGGCATGTAGGGAAACCATCAGGAAGGCCAAGGCACACACTAAGTTGAGGTCCACACAGGACATAAAATGTAACAGAGACATATTTTATAAGTATGCGAGAAGAGAAAGACCAAGGAAAGAGATGGTCCCTTTCTAAATGCCAATTCCATACTAATCTAAGAATTGATGATGTAGAGAAGGCTGAAGTATATTGTGCCTTTTTTACTTGAGTCTTGACAAACACAATCAGCTACCAGATGACAAGCACAGTTGGCAGAAAGGGTATGTACAGTGATAAACACCCTAGTGTAGAGGAAGGAGAGTTTTGGGGTTACTTGAAGAAGGTGGATATTTTCAATCAGCAGGGCCAGACAGGCTGCATCCTAGAGTACTGCAGGAATTGACTGAGAAAACTTCAAGGTCCATAGACATTATCTGTGAGAACTCACAGAGTTAGGATGAGGTTCTAGGTGATTGGAAAGCAGCAAATATATTGCTTATCATTAAGAAAGGGAATATGGAGGATCTATGGAATTACAGACCTGTCAGTTTGACCTCAATGCCTGGAAAAATCATGGAGCTAGGGAATCTATGATTTAGCACCTAAAGTTGATCAGAAAAAGCCAACATGGATTCATTAGGAGCCAGCCTGACCAACCCAATTTCCTTCTATGACAAGGTGACAGGTTCCCTCCAACATAGCAGAGTTGTGGATGTATGTTGTACCTTGTACCAGCAAAGCTGTCTCCCATGCCATATTCATTATTAAATTAAAGAAATACAATGTTGATAAAAGAATTGTAAGGTGGATGCACAACTAGTTGGATCTTTATGCTCAGAGTATAAGTATCAATAGCTTGATGTCTAATTGGGAGAATACATTGAATGGGGTTCACCAGGGGTCTGTCTTGGGTCTGACATTGTTTTAATATCATCATTAATGATTTGAGGGATAGGATTCAATGCACGTGAAAATTTGCAGACATCAAGCTGGTTGAAGTTGCGAACACTCCTGAGGGTAGGATTAGAGTCCGAAATGACCTCAATAAGATGGAAAAAAAGATCTGAAATTAACCAAATGAAATTCATTAAGGATAAGTACAGTGTCCTGCACTTAGGTGTAACTATCACATTCACAGTACAGACTGGGGAATGACTGGCAGGGCTTCAATATTGGAGAAAGGGGTCTAGGAATTCTAATGAGCAAATGTTGAATATGAGCAAACAGTATACTTTTATGCCCCAAAAAAGAAAGACAAAAGAAGGCAGTATAATACTGGGCTATATTAATAGATACTTCACTTAGAAGTCAGCAGAAGCAATTATTTGCTCTATTCAGCACTGATAAGGCAAAACTTGGAGTACCGTGTCCATTTTAAAACAGACATAGAGACGTTAGAAAGAGCCCACTTGATAGCAGCTGGCATGCTTAGAGATCAGGTCTTGGAAACATGACTTATTAGGAAAGGTTGAAAAAAAACCCTTATTTAGTATGGAGAAGAAGAGACTGATGGGACATTTGATTAGTCTTCAAATATCTGAAAGGTGGTTATAAAGAGAATGATGATAGACCAGGGGATGGCAAAATATGGCCTACAGGCCAGATCCAGCCTACCAACTGCTTGAATCTGGCCCATGGGTGAGTGCCCACCAGTTG
Organism: Caiman crocodilus; assembly: GCA_030014935.1. Lineage (NCBI taxonomy): Eukaryota > Metazoa > Chordata > Crocodylia > Alligatoridae > Caiman > Caiman crocodilus. The sequence goes on along the minus strand of JAGPOW010002742.1, from coordinate 16,473,896 downwards.
ATTGGATCTGGTCCCCTGCAGCACTCCACATGGAGCCAAGCCCCAGCTGCTCCCACCTGCGGCAGCCCATCCTACACTCCCACCTATGCCTGTTGGATGGTCCCAGCCAGCGAACGCAGCATCCTGATGAGGCTACTCCAGCTGCAGCCGCTGCCACCCAGGTACTGCTCGACTCCCCCAGGCTCCAGCTGCTTCTTCTCCTGCTCCTGCCCCTGCTGCACCACACCAGGTAGGGTGGGGAAGTGGCAGGAAGCAAAGTGGAAGCTACAGCTGGGCAGCTCCTGCCCAGTGTGTGGGGCTACAGTTCCAGGTGCTGGGTGCTTTCTATCCCCTCTGCCTGGAGCAGGAGGAGAAGGATCCACTGGAGGCAGGGGTATCTGCCGTACATCTGCTACTCAAAACGAGCTTAAATCAGGACAAAAACTATTTTTTTTAAATAAAATTAAAATGTTATAGTAGATGTTTGATTTTTAGTATGTGATTTGTTTTTTATCTATAATTTGTTAAAATTATATCTTCTAAAAAATTTTGTGTGTGTAGTCCTCAACAGCTCACCAAAACTTTCTAAGTGGCACTCCGGCCAAAACAGTTGCCCACCCCTGTGACAGACTCTTCTTTCTTGCTTCAGGGTGTGAGACGAGGAGCAACAGTCTCAAATTTTAAGCAAGGGCAATTTGGGTTAAATGTTAAGAAAAACTCTCTCGCTAAGGCCATAGTAGACAACACGAGGGGTTTGTGTGCATGGCACTTTAAAGCAGGCTAAATGCTTTTGTGCCGCTTTAGTGGTATCGTTGTTTGCGCACCTTGGCATTAATTCCAGCCGCTGTAGGATGTTCTGTGGTGTAATGCACCTTAAATGACTTGGGGCACAGCAAACTACAACTCCTCTGTGGAGCGAAGCACCAGGCTCCATGCAGCTCTGTGACTCTCCAGGAAGCCCTGCAGGCAGCCTAGTAACAGCTAGGAAGGCAGGCTGCACCCAAGAAAAGCAGCGAGCCTCATTTTCTCCCCACCAGAGCCTGCCCGAAAGAGCCTGGCACTTCTCTCTGTGGCTGTGGTGTCCCCCGGGACCGCCTGAGCCAGGTGTCTGCAGGTGGGTACCACTTAGCGGTGGGGGCGGTGCCACTGCCATGGAAGGAAGGACCAGTGCCCACCCTGCAGCCAGGGGACCACTTCACCCACCGGCACCTGGCCCTTCCTTCCCCATCACTGGAGAGGCAGGTTTGTTGAGTGTGTGCATGACACAGGGGTTTAATCAGCCCTAAATTGAAGCGGTGTTTTAAAAACCCACCACTCAAATTTAAGGCCCCGGTTCGGTCTACACACGCCTGGAGAGAGCAATTCTGCATTGGAACAGGCTGCCCAGAAAGGTTATGGAATTTCCATCCTTGGGAGTTTTTAAGAGCAAGTGAATTCAACCCTTGTGTAAGATGGCTTAGGCAGAGATGATCCTGCCTTGAGCTCAGGGTTGGTCAAATAACCTCAGAGATTTCTGTACCCTACTTTTCTATGATTCATTGTCCTAAGCATTACAGGCATATTTGGGAAGAGAGCAAAGTAAGCAGGCACGTAGGGCCCAGGCTAATATTTGTGTCCTTGTTTTTTGGCATAAGAGGCAACCATGGTCCTGCTCAGCCACCCCTCTTCTCCATATATCGAATTAGAAAATGAGGTGGTGAAGCCTGTCCAAGAATTCTCTCGTTGTTGCATCTCCAACATCCACGAAAGGCGTAGATATCCTCTGGGCCACTTCTGTCTAGTTTTTCAGGGTTGAAGCATGTGGATGTCCAGGTCCGAGTTTCTTTGCAGCACCCCCCAGTATACTGCAGAAATGGTACAGAGCAGCTATACGCTTCATAGATCCTTGTATAGTTCTGAAAGCAGTTTCGTGCTTGCTTTCTAAAAACAATACTATTTTTTCTTGACAGCAAAGCCCAGTTTTGTAAGAATTTCTGAAAATAAGTAGTCAGCAGGTTTTATTTAATGTCAAATTAAAAATTATTAATTTCAGGAGCAACTTGGTAAGCCATGAATCAGCTTATGTCAGATCCTGTATAGCCGAATTCAGGGGCGGTATACAAGTAACCTTACTTATGGCATTTCTACGAAGGAATGATAGACTGTACTATTTCTTTGAGAATAGTTTTTCTTTTGCAAGTGACGCATTGTTTATCTTCCCTGGAGCTGTAGCAATTGTTGCACTTACAGTTCATGTACAATAGCTGAGACTTAATATGAGGTAATATAAACTAAGCTCATTACATTTTATTTTGCAGCGATAATTAATAATTAACATATAACCTTTGGCTTTCCTTTCATGTTCAGTATTGACATAAGTCATATAAAATCATGCTGTGTGTGAAAAAAATGCTTTGAAATGCAAAGCCTAATTAAAATTAATGTAATGTTATTTTAGGATAGTTGTGTAGTTGCCAAAATACTATAGGGAATACCATGAATATTTGAATAGACATTTATTTTTATTCATGCTGTTCAATTTTTACACAAGTCATTCTGAGAAATGACTCAGAATTTTGGTTAGAATGTATTGGACTGAGTGTAGTATGTCGAGAGCTAAATTATAACCTCAATAAATTATGCTAGACTGTTTTACCAGTCAATTGAAACACGTGTAATTAACAAAAAAAAATTGAAACTGCCATAAAGACTGTTGCTTATGCTTTCCTGTATTTTTGCATGTTTAGAAAATCCCACTTAACTAGACCCATCAGCATCTGCTTTAAAACCTTTTATATTAGTATTGCTGCAGACTGAAAACATCACTGTGAAGGGGAGAGGCAAGGGATCCACTTTTTGGAGTAGCATATGCTGCTGGATGAAGGTCCAGACTGAGGCTCAGGAGGGCTAGTGTCTATTTCTTTCTCAGCTATTGGCCTGCTCCATGACTTTGAACAAGCCACTTCTCTGCTCTGTGTCTCTGTTTGGAAAAGTGTTGGAAAGCACTTTGAGATTTACTGATAAAATGTGGTATTAGAAGAGCCAGTTAGTATCATTAATAATTTTGCCTTTCTATATCACCTGTGTCTTTGTGATCTTAAACATAGGATCAGCGTCCTATAGCCCTGAAGTTATTTCCACCTGCAAAAAAACCTGGATCTGGCACAAGGTAGCTCAGGGCATCAGCAGCATGCTGCATCAAGGAAGGATCCTCAGCGTCCTAGCCCTGCTGTATTCAGTCCGTTCTCTCTGGCTAGATGCAGACATTATACTTATTGCATGCTAAGCATGCAGAAAGTACTTTACAGCCATAACCAAACAGATATTCACAACACATAGAGCACTTTAAAAATAGTAGATCCTGCTCTAAATTATCCTGGATGGATGTAGTATCAGGCTAAAATGCTTTACATTGGAGTGCTTTGTCAAACACCTGTACCACATCCCATTCTGAGTCGAGATAGGTCTCATTCCCCCAACCTTCCAGGGGCCCTTCATTGGGTGGCTTGATGGACTCTGCAGGTCACATCTGTCACAGGCTCTGTCTCCTCCCTGCGCAGCCAGGCAGGTTGGTGGAGGAAAGGTGCCCTTCTGCCATGCAGACCTGGCCCTAGCTTGAGTCTTACTGGGCATCAAGCTGGGTCCACCTTGGGGTGGCAAGCAGAGGTGCTCTGTTTTCCCTCAACTCCGCCACAGTTGCCGGCATGGCAAAAAGCGGTGCAGTCCTGAGATGCAGCTCCTGGCTGAAGCTGGGGGAAAGAAGCCACTCTGCTGCGGGGACCCAGCCTCACCCCCACCAAGACATAAGCCAGCAAGCTGGGGGGGGCCATGTGGCAGAGGGGCTCTTTCCTCTTAGCTGCAGCCAGGACCTACAGCTTGGGGGTGCACTACTTTTTGCCATACCAGAAACTGCTGGTTGGGAGAAATGGAGCCTTTCTGCCATGAGGATCCCCCACCTTGGGTTTTGATGGGGCCCAGGCTGGGTCAGTGCAGCAGAGGGGATCCTCTCCACCCCCCAACCCCGGAGAGAGATGTGTGCATGAAAATTTGTGTGCATGTATGTGTCCAGCCTAGCCCTGAGTATTCTTACCCTGTGCTCCTCTTGTCCCCTCCCTCAATCCATGGCAGATCCAGGCAAGACAGGCTGATGTTTAACTCATTCAGTGCAAGAGCTAAGATAAGAAATGTAGCTGCCCTGTCACAAGCTGCTAGCTTCCAGCCAAATCTGAAATATGTGTGTGTGAGAGAGAAAGAGAGATGTGTGTGTGTGTTTGTTTCCAGCCTGGCCTCAAGTGATCCTGTCCTGCACCCCTTTCCTTCCCACCTCTGATCCACAGCAGATCCAGGTGGGACAGGAACCCCCAGCTGCCACCGCAGCTTCTAGGAAGATGCCAGTGCCTGGCCTGGCCTTCCCCCACCAGCACTCACCAGGTGCTGCTTGGATCCTAGCACCTGGGCATCCCCAGCCCAGCCTAGAGGTCCCTTCCAGCCCCATTTCTCTGTGAATCCTGTTATCAACAGAGCAGCAGGGGGTGAGGGGTATCTGCTCCCCTGGGAGTCTTTGGCAGCCTGGGGATCCCACAAGGCATACCGAGAGGTGTGCGAGAGTGCCCCCTACATGCTGGCCTCAGGCAGCGTGAGCAGGCTCTGAGCCCCTCCCCACCAATCTAGAGATGAATACTTGCTGACAAGGGGTTTTCAGCCCAAAAGAGATAGAGAAATAAAAAACAATACATTAAACTTCCTTTTGCAGTTGATAGCAATCAAATTTTACCCAAGAAGTTTACACGGGTCTCTGAGAGTCTTCTCCTACTAAATATGGCACATTATGTGATGCGCTAGCTACTAATCCAGTTGCAGCTGCCTGCTTTTCACCTAGCGTCCCTAGAGGTAGGTGACACAACTACATGTGGCATTTAGAAATGTTGGGCCAAATCGTATATCACATTTACACGCCCAAGTGGTACTTGCCAAGCTGCAATTTTTGAAACTCGCACTGAGTTTAGAGTCCATAGGTGCATCTACATGTGAAATTAATGCAACATAATAAACTCCAGAGCAGGTAGAGCTGGAGGAAACTGCTCCAAGGTACAGTGTCTACATGTATACCTGGGATGGCAGCAGTTTGAGCAGCCCTGGGCAGGCAAGAAGTACTGTGGGGGGGAGGTCGGCTCCAGGTGGTGGTGCTAGGCAGTGTCATGGCTGGCTGGGATGCGAGGAGCCTAAAGTGCAGAGCTGTGTATCTCGAAAGCAAGCTCCCCCCACATTTTAGCACCCCCATGCCCCAGCCAGTCCCTTTCACCATCCACGACAGTTCTATCTTCTGGTGGAGTCAATTAGTTAACTGCATGTCCCTGGAAATTTAGGTAAAGAAAAGCCTCAACTAGTGATTGTTAAGTAGAGGGGGTTCCCTTTCATCCCAGTAGCCTAGTAGTAATTAGAGAATGGACCCTGGTTTTGGCCCCTGCCTCTGCTCGCTACAGGCTATTCCACACCTTGTGTTTAATATTTATGGATGAAAGGAATAAACAGATAGGATAGTTTCTTTTCCATGGGAGGCTTGGCTGGAACCTTGGGCTTCCTCCCTGCCAGGATAGTGTCCTTTTCACTGAGCCAGCCATGGTCTAGCTTGTACTTCTCCTCTTCACCCCTTGGCTGCCCAGTGGGCCAATTTCAAGAAGAGGGCTGGAGAGTGGTTCTGAGCAGTAGCATAGTGGAGGGGAGTGCACTAGCCCTGGGCATTGACTTAGAGT
>JAGPOW010002742.1:16439325-16467598 GCA_030014935.1 Caiman crocodilus | reverse complement strand
CCCCTCCACCAGAAAATTTTGCTAAGGACACCAAATTTGATAGCTTGTTAGAGCCCTTTGCAGGGAAGTAAGAGGTGTAGGTTCAAACCACTAGAACCTGGGTCTTCCTGGGCAAGCACGCTAACCACTAAGCAACTTAGCTACAATAAACTTTTCTGGCTTAATAGTGAGAATAGCCTTTGCTGCTGCTGCTTTCTTCAAGCAGTTATGCATGCATTACTATTATGCCACAGGTAGTAATAGAATCTAAAATCTGCATAAATGCCAAAAATTGCACTTTGCAGCTCTGTAAGAGACCTTTAGGTATGTAAACAGGAAATGTGGTTTGGTCCTTATTCTTTCCTCCTGGTGGTAAGCACTTTTATGGTTTTAAGGCCATAATACTGTCTTCACCATAATGTTACTTCCTACATGGAGCGTACAGCATCAGATATGATACCAGACTACCTTTGGCTCAAGTCACATGAAAAGATTTCAGATGTAGCAGTGGTGATGGGGCATGGTGATTCACAATTAAGTTGCAGTCATGATGGAACTGATTCTGAAAACTCTGCCTTCCCTTAAATTCATCTAATTCCTGGTTTATGAACTGGCTTTTATTGGAGAGTTACATGACTAATCACTTCACTAGTTCTTGAAGGCAAACTGCTTTGAAATGTTAAAAGTGCCAGAAGTAGTGTATAATACCTGCATTTCCTCATTAAGGACAATTTTAAAATCTGCATGAATTGGATATTTATACTTTCACTGCAAAAAATGTGTCCCAAATGATGATAAAGACAAATAATTAGCAAGAAGTTCAGCTTGCTTTTCACTGGAGAGACTTTTAAGTGGTGATTTTATAACTAAATGCTTTCTTCTTTATAGATTTCTTGTGCATATGGGTAGGCTTTGATGTTGATGTCACACATTAAAGTTAGAGCTTTTTCAGACTTCATTATTACATCGTAGAAGCTCAGGTCAGAACTTGTACATTGAATTCATGTCCAACAGATGTTGTATCCAGGGGACTCTTGTTTGCAGCTTGCTGGATTTAAAAAAAAAATTTTTTTGGGTTCGGTCTTTTCCACATTTCTTTCTATATTTTAATTATTTGACCCAGGTAGGTTGTTTTAGGCCAACCCCAAACAACTGAAGTTTTGCTAACTGTTGTGGTACAGTGGAAAATGAACCAAGGGATACTTATTTGGAAGAAAGCTTTTAAGGAGCCAAGCAGAGCAAACATCCATCTAGACCAGTACCTTCAGATGTATTGCCGCTTTATTTATCTCTGAAATGCACACACATACTCATAGGTGCTAATTTTGATTCTCTTCCAGCTAGGCTAACTGGACTAAGTTTATTACTGTCCTAAAATACCTGTAGGGGACATTTACATGTGTGCTTTAATGCACAGTAGCCTATTTTATTGCACATCAGAGCATCATGGTGACAAGTGTGCTAATACGGTATTATGCAGTAAAATTAGGCTACTGCGCATTAAGCATCACAAAAAAAGCATTCACTTTCACTATTGCACATTAGGGCAGCCTAATGGACATTTAGTTAGTAGCTCACGTTGAAGGTTCTAAACGTAATGCTCAGTAGCAGAAGCGCATTAATGAACGTGTAGATGCCTCACTGTTTTTTACTTATTTCAGAACAACCTCTGTAAGAGCTACAAATTTGTTATCAAAGATAAAGAAATACTGTGGCTTTGAGATGAATTATTTCTGCATTATAGTACCCTGTAACACATTATTTACCGGTGCCAAAGCCAGAGAGCATACTATATTTTAGTTGTTTTCAGAATTACCAGTTATTTGCTTAACATGCAAACTAACATAAATTAAGCATACTTCCTTCCTTTAGATAATTAATAATTTACATATAACCTTTGGCTTTTCTTTTATCTTCAAGTATCTATACAAGCTACATAAAATCAGAATATGTGTTGAAAGAATGCTTTGAAATGCAAAATTTAATTTAAATGAATGTAACATTATTTTAGGACATTTGTTTAGTGAAAAGATTCAATTGGGAATATCATGAATATTTGAAAGCAACTATTATTTTTTTTATCCATGCTGTTCAATTTATGCACAAGTCATTTTGAAAAATGAGCTGATATTTTGGATGGAAATTTTTGGACTGAGTGCCTTGTGTCAAAGAACTTAATGATAACCTTGGTAATTTACTTTAGATTGTTTTATCAATCAATTAAAACTTGTATAATTAAGACAATGAAGCTACCATCTACAGTTTGACTTTTTTCTTGTAATGTATGTTTATAAAACTATTATTAATTAGACTTGACATTATAAATTAGTAGTTATTATTTAAAGGCTTTTCCTAGAGGTATAGTTATGAACTAAAATGATCATGTTACAGTGAAGGTGTATTAGCTTCATTTAGATTTAAATTAGTACCTATTTGTCCGATATACATGTATGCTTCGAGCATAAAGAATCAAGGAGATTTGGCTAGATTGCTAGCTAGCAAACTAGGACATAATGAAATATAATCTGACAATCTAGCACCAGTTGGGGCTGGAAACAAGCTCCCAGCAACTGCTTTTGTTATTGCAATTGGGGAGCGGAGGCCAGAAGCTCCCTTCTGCCAGGGCAGGGAGACATTGTCCCCACCTGGGCACAAAGGGTGGGGGGCTGTGGAGCTTGTTCCCTGCCCACATAGAGCGGTGGGGAGAACGGGTTGGGGAACTTATTCCCCCACCCAGCTCCACAAGCATGGAGCTGGCACCGGGGGAGGACAAGACAAGCTCCCCATCCCCCACCAGCAGGGAGCTCCCAGAGCCGTCTTCACGACTGTGGGGTCACTGCTGGGAGATGCTTATTAGGGGTGTGCAAAGTGGCACATTAAATGCCCTATTCGATTCAGATTTGGATTTGGCCTGAATCAGGGACACTGATTCATTTAGTTGATATGGATCTGTGTCCCTGATTCGATACGGCCGAATCTGAATTTGAAGATTCGATGATTTTTCAGAGAATCAAAGATTTGGCCATAGACCTAGCTTTAAATGTTTTTTATACATACCTTGAGGTACCAGCGTGGCTTGTGAACGCTGTGATGCTGGGTCAGATGGAGTGTCCCACAGGAATGTTGGGGGGTTCTCCACATACTTGGTGGCGAACCTGGAAGTGGACCAGAAGTACTTTTGGTCTACTTCCGGGTCTGCCAGGGAGCATGCTTGGGTTGCCCCTGTGCCCCCCTGGCTCAGCAGTCAGCCTTGGGGGGGCCCTGGGTGCCCCCCCCCCGACCCCAGAGGCATCAGTCACTGAGCCAGGAGGGTGCAGTGTGGCCCCTCTACACACTCCCTAGTGGACCCAGAAGTGGGTCTGGTGCTGAGTGCACTGGGGAGCCCCCTTGCACTTCTGTGGGACGCTCCATGTGCTGCAGCATCACAGCATTCACAAGCCATCTGGTACCTTGAAGTATGTAGAAAAAACATTTAAAGCTGTATCTATGTCCATATCACCGCATGTTTCTGAATCTCTCCAAAATCAATTCGGAGGGTTCTGATTTGATTTGGAGAGATTAAGGGGTCCTCTGATTCAACTTGGATTCAGAGATTTGGCTGCTGATTTGGGCCGAATCTCTGCCAAATCGAATTGGGGACCGAAGCGCTGCACAGCCCTAATGTTTATCTTCCAGCCCAAGCTCCACAGTCATGGCGCTCAGACTGGGAGATGAGTATCTCTCAGCCCAAGCCCTGTGACCTCAGAGCTCAGGCTGGGAGATAAGGGTCTCTCAGTCCCCCACTCTCCGATCACAATTTGGGAGCAGAGGGCTGGGTGCTTCCTGCTGCTGGACCAGGGGGACATTGTCCATGCCCAGGCTCCTGTGGTAGAGCCCAGCCCAGCAGCAGGCAGCTCCTGGGGGAAGGGAGCTATCTCCTGTCCCCTGGTGGATGGCTGACAAGGAACAGATTTTGTTCCCGGTTAGGAATCTACACGAGCACTACATAAGTAGTTACTAATGTTAGTTACTAATATTAGTACCTGTGTACTTCCTCACTTTTGTAGGAAGAGGAGGTACAGTAGTTCATAGATTTAATTTTGTGGGCTGGAAGGGACCTCAAGAGATCATTGGGTCCAGCCCACCCACCATAGGTGGGAAGTCATCTGGGATCAAGTGATCCCAGCAAGAAATATTTCCACCTGTTTTTTGAGTAGTCCAGAATAAGTGGAGTAGCGTTTCAGTAGTGAGTAAAACTTGAATCCTAGTTTTCCTGGTGCCACTATTCTACAGTTCCCAAGATGAGTTTCCTGTCACACTGGGTGTGAGTACATTAAGTAATCAATATTCAGAGCTTACAATCCAGTACTTCTCACAGTCACTAGATTTACTTTATAAACAGGTAAAGAACACCTTCTAAAAAGGAATCTTGTACTTTCTTGGTGACTGAAAAAATATGCTTTTATCTAATTTTAAAAAGGTTACCTATAATCTTCTGCACTTTGAAATGGGATAAATGCCACTGTTGCATTTACTCTACTCTCAACAGAGCCTTAAAGCAATTAATCTAATAATTAAGAGAGTGAAAGAAAAAGGCAAACTCTCTAAATGTATGAAATGAGAGTAATGGGAGAAGGGCATTAAAACAAATGGTCTCCTGTTTTCTTTCTTTGATTACATCAGAGTGTTTTGCTTCAAAAAATATTCTGTGACCCTTGTCGTAGAAGTCTGTCAAATGGTGTTTGTGTTTCTGATATCTACAGTAAATCTCCATACGTTCCGGGTAGTTTCATTTCCATTTAAAATGTCGACCTTATTTAATGTGGCTCATTAATGTACTTGTAGAGGTTTTTTCCATAAGATAAATGTTTGTTGAATCTCAAATGAAGGTGCCTTTGATGTCGAATGGCTGGCACTTATGATAATAATAAAATAACTTGAGCAAATGTGGGTACCTATAACCATGGTGGGCAGCAGGTTATTGTTATGTGGTATGCCCAGCATACTTAGCAGAAGTCACTGAAGAGATATGGGTTTGAGTCCAATGGTAAGAATAATATGTCATTTTAATATTGAGATTTGTGGGGATTTTTTTGAGGCTTTAAATTCCCCATTCAATGAGTATCGTACTGTTTGGCTTTAGTCTTGTAAGTTAGCAAGTTAAAACTTCATTTTTGCCTCTGAAAAGAGACTCTAAAACAGTATAATGGATTTCTATGTTGATTTTTCTTGCAACCATTGTTGTTGCCAATCTTCTTTTCTGAGAAGTAAAAACATATGCTAATAGTTTGCCACCTCAAGCTGGGTATTGAGAGTCAAGTTGCATTTTTGCAAATAATTTATTCTGTAATAAAGTTTCAGCATGTCAGATTAGGCCTTTGGTTATACTTGGACCAACCTTATCATCATGGAATCATACTGTCATTTTAATTGTCACCCAACAAGGTAATGTGTTTGTGGAAGGGGAGAGAGCTGCAGATATGATATAAATTGATTTCAGCAAGGATTTTTAACAGTTTCCCCTAAATTCTCATTAGTGAGCTAAAAAATTATAGTCTTGAGAACAGGTGGATGGTAAGATGGATGCATAGGTAGTTGGAACATCATGCTCAGTAAGTAGTTATCAATGGCTGGTGTCTACTTGAGAAGAGGTATTGAATTAACAGATCCAGAGGTCTGTTTTGGATCCAGTACTGTTAAACGTGTAGGATGCACAAATACAGACTGGGGAACAACAGGATAGAGTGCAATAGTGCAGAAAAGGACTTGCTGATTACAGTGACAGTTAATATGAACTAACAGTATGCTCTTGTTGCAAAAAAGGCCGACAGAATACTGGGTTGTATTAATGGGACTGTTGAGTGCAAGTCGAGGAAAAAAATCTTCAATTCTATTCAATTCCAGTGTTGCTTCATATGGAGTATTATTGTCCATTTTAAGAAAGACATGGACAAATTAGAGACAGTTCCAGGAAGAGCAACAAAAACGACTAGTCATCTAGTCATGACTTACGAGGGAAAGTTGGAAACAGGACAAGGACCAAATAGTCTTAGACTAGGGAAAGAGAATCGTAGTTTGCATGTTGGGAAGAACTATTAGAGAGGGTAAGCATTTGAATACATTACCTAGAGAGGTTTTGGAATCTCCATGCTTGGTCATTTATGGTTTGGTATGGTTTATACAGGGATGGTCCTGCCTTGAGCAGAGGGCCTCTTGCCATCCCTTTCAGCCATATTTTTCTACAGTTTTAACGGTGAAGTGCCATTACTTTGACTTGCATTTCCTTGACTTGTATTTGCCATTGGCTTTTTGGTTAGTGATATGAACTGAAGGTGTTGATATACAGGAAGGAAAGGAACCAGCTCACTCCATCTTAATTGTGTTGGTTCTGCAACACTATTTGGTATAGAAACATATTTTTTGTCATTAATATAAGCAGATATAAATACGTATAGGGAATGAGTGTACAGTTAGAAGGTATCACTTATGTGATTAATTTTCAGGCCATGTCCATACTTTTTAACTTGGGTTCAGTTTAACTATGCTGGGTATTTTCTTTGTCAAAAACATGCATCAGTCGAAGCATAGCTGTGTGGCAGTGTTGGCCAACTTCAAATATGTGATGCTAAAATTTAGTATGGGAATGCCCTTTCTCTCTTTAATGGCAGTGCAATGATGCATAGATGTATTTATGTATTTATTTTTTACTAACAGTCCAGAAAAGCACACCCTAGTAAAAAACACCCAGAGGAATATTTAAAATTCCTATTTAAGGAGCCTGAGACCCTATGCGTTAGGCATTTAGGGGCAGAGGGATGAGCAAAGTGCCTCCTTCTGCAGATACACAAATCTTCTCCCATTACTCCTTACAAAAAGGGCAAAACTGGGTTTTTTCTCTTCACAGCCATTATCTCCCTCCTCCTTTCCTCTTCATTCAGTGTCCTTTCTACATTGTGTATCTCTTTGTCTCTGTTTATGCCATCATCCAGCATATTTTTCCTTTGACTCCATTCTGCTATTGTTCTCATAGAACATCTTAACTGGCTTTTATTGTTAAAAAAGGTACTCCTGAAAGCTCAGGTCTTTGCTTTTGGATGATATACTTGACCTCCATTGTTCTTTATCTTGTATAGATTAACAGTTCTTCAGGGCAAGGACCAGGCCTCCCTCTCCAGTGGTATTTAATGATTAGTAAAGAGACTAAATTATTTCTGCCGAAGTCTCCACATGAAAGGTAGCAGAAAATGGTACAATGCTCTCTTCTCAATTATAGGGCTGCATAAAACTGCAGCACTGTGCATGGATACATCTGCAGCCCTGAAAGAATAACTGGTCAGGGAATGGTACTCTAAGACTCCTTTACTCTAAGCAGTCAGCTGGGCCATCTTCTCTTAAAGCCAGGTTTAATATTCCATTTCAGGGGTGGATGTGAAGGGAAATAAAGAAGGATACAAATAGGAAGAGAGTGATAGAATTACATCCGTGATATTATTTTATTTATATTCAGTCAATGGTATGTGGATGACTCCAAAGCTCTGCTTCCAGAGATCAATAAAGCACTGTTATCATAAGTTTACACTGTGCGTGAACACAGCCTGTTACCTTTAATTCTTCAGAAGAATTAATTTTACTGGAATAGTTTTCTGAAATAAAAAAGGCTCAGCTATTCAGATCCCCAGATTGTTATTTATGCTTGACATTTTTTTAATTTAAAAATATCTATAAACAGCATTTTATTAATGCTTTTAATTTAAAAAAGTTGTGTCCTCATTATTGGTATATGCAACTGAATGTGAAGCAATGCAGAAATTGAAAAAGCAATCTGTAATATATGGCTTAAATAAGAAAAACAATTGCAGTCTATTAACATGAATTTCAGAGACAGCCAGCAAGTTAAAGTTGCTTCTTTCAGACTAATGCATTTTTATAGGGGCAAGGGTGAAAGGGAAGATTAGGTAAATTAGATTTGCCCAGAGCCATTCTAGTTTTCTCTGAATGCATCAGGTTTCACTGGTTATCTTTAAAGACTTTTTCCCAGCTATGAATAACACTGCCACAGTGTGGTTATACCTCCCAACCTGAGTGTGGGGCTACCTTGGGACTCTGGGCTGCTATTTTTTCTTTTTAGAGCTGACCAGAACTCAACTGGAGCTCCTACAACAGCTGGCTCGGAGGTGGAGGTGAGGAAGGTGGAACAGAGTTGTCATCATCACTAACCAACCATGGATTAATTCAAGAAGAGTAAGGGACATGGTTTTTAGGCCTGTGTGTAGTGACCAGTATTCGCTTTGGATTTGGATTCAGACAATTTGGGGGACAGTGATTTGATTCGGTGATTTGAGTCACTGTCCCAAATCGATTCAGCCAAATATGAATTAGGGATTCAGCCGGTACTGAATCAGACGAATCTCCGAATCGGCCCCAATCTCCTGCCTGTTCTCAATGGCTGCCCCACCTGCTCTTTCAGCTCCTGGCTCTTAAAAAAAAAAAAAAAAAGATGACCCAACTCACCAGCTGCTGCCAGGCGGAGGGGCAATCCCCACTGCCCCCCACTGCCCTGCCCTGCCCTGCCTGCGGGGGCTGCTAGAAGCCCTGAGGCTGCTGCAGCATCTGGTGAGTTGGGGTTATTTATTTCTTTTTAAGAGCCAGGCGGGGCAGCCATGGGGGGGTCTGGGAGAGTGGACAGGGGTCAGAGAGCTCATGACAGAGCCCCCCGTGCAGCACATGGCAGTGGGGGGCAGCAGGGATCACTCCCCTACCTGGCAGCAACCAGTGACCGGGGACTTTTTTTTAAAGAGATGGGAGCTGGGCCAGGCAGGGCAGCCATGGGAGGGGAGGGACTGGGGCTGGGTGTGCAGGCAGGCAATGGAGCTTGGTAGGGCTCCCCCCCATGGTCCCCTCCCCGCTTCTACAGCTCCACCCTCTAGCCCCTACTTAGCAGCATGGAGTCTGGCTCTCGCTCCCTGCTACAGCCAGCAAGGACTGCCCAAATTGCCAAAGTTCTCTGAATCTTTTTAAAAATGATTGAGAGAGCTTTGACTCAATTCAGACCTTTTAACTGATCTCCTGATCACGATTTAGATGCAGAGATTTGGCCTCCAAATCTTCTCTGAATCAAATCAGCACCTGAAGCTTCGCTTAGCCCTAACGGTTTCCCCCCTTCCTTCACCTGTGCTTTAGTACTCTTCAATAGATATTAGCCAGTCTGACTGCAGAAAGCCCCCCAACCCCAACCCCAACCCCAACCTACCCTGCCCTCTCTAAATGGTGCTTGTCAGAACTGGGTATACAGGCTCACTGCAGGATTTTTCTTGTTGGACCAAATTGATGAACAGTCCTGTGGGCATTTTGGGTCTTCCTCATGCTGTCCCAGAGGCTTAACGGATGGGAATATGGATAATAAGGAAGTGTAGTAAGTGTATTGATTCAGGTGGGTAAGAAGCTTCAAGGGATTGCTTCACCTTAACTCAATTCAGGAAGGATTAGAGGAGACTGTTAGAGAAAAGCAGTCTTCATCCACTGATCTCTCTCCTCTATATTGGTTTCTCTGCCATTGAGGGAGGCTTGCCAAAATTCAGCTTAGGGATGAATGATGAACGGAGCGTGAAGGGTTTTGTTCAAGGGAAAAACCCACAGTCCATTTCATCCCATGCAGATTTTGGTTAATACCTGGTAGTTCAGTGTGGGCGTGGAGTGATCTCCTTTTCCATAGGGTCTGTTTTTATTGCAGTTTTATTGCTTTAAGTAAATTCACATGTCTCTGTCTTTCTTGTCCCAATTCATGTTTGAGTACAACTTGGGTTTCTGGAGCATAATTCCATAGCAAGAGATTTTGCCATTGTCTTTATCAGTCCCTCAATTCAAGGATGATCTCTGTTACAACTCATTGAAGGGTCTTGAGATGACTTAAGAGTCCAGTGCTTGAACCACAGGTATGTCTGCAGAAGTTGCAGGTCTTTCCACAGGGGAGAGTAGGCTGTAGGCTGGGATTCCTCTTCTTTTCTTTCTCTGTTATCTTTTCTCTGATTCAAGGGCAAGATGCTTTACCACAAAATGGACTGCTGCTTGGTTAAGGTTGCAGTGCCAGTGGAGTTGATCAATAGGCAGCTTCTCCTAGCTCTTGATGTCAGCATACATCTTCTTGAGGTATGCCTTTACTGTAACCTTGTAGCATTTCCTCTGGACACCACTAGATCTGAGGCCATTACTAAATTGGCAGTAGAGCACTTGTTATGGAACTTAAGAGTTGGACATCCATATGCAATGTCTGGTCCAGTGAAATTCTTGCTTGAGGATCACTGACTCAATGCTGGTAATACTGGCATCAGCAAGGATCCTGGCATTTGTGCAATAATCTTCCCATTTGATTTTCTAGAGATATCGTTGGTGATGTCTCTCTAGATTTTTGAGATGCTTTTTGGTAAATCACCCATGTTTCACATCCATAGAAGAGAATGTGTATGACGACTGCTCTATAGACCTGAATCTTGTGGGTTTTTTTGGAGATCACAATGAATAAAGAAACACCAAAGCAATTTCCAAAAGTAAGCACTTGCACGTCAGGTCCTGTGTTGGATTTCCTCATCAATGTTTATTTTCTAAGAGAGATGGGTACTGAGGTAGGGGAAGTGCTCAACTACCTTCAAGGTCTTTCCCTCAATGGTATTTGCGGAGGGGGCTCTCACATTCATAGACTGAAATAGGTTGATAGAGCACTTCAGTCTTCTCAATGTTGAGAGAGAAACCAAGAGTTTGGTAGGGCTCTCTAAAAAGATTCAGCGTGGTCTGGAGATTTTTCTCTGTGTGTGCAAATCATCATCATATTGAAGGCCAAGGATGGTTGTTCTGAGTAGTTTGGTCTTCAAGCAAAAATGACCCAAATTTGAAGACCTCTCCTTCCATTCAGTACTCGGTGTCAATCCCAAAAGGAAGATGGTCCTTAATGAGAACTGGGATGTCTGTCAGAAAAATGGAGAACAGAGTTGGGGTGATAATGCATCCTTTCTTGACTCCAGTTGAGATGGCAAATGGATCTGTCTCCAATCTGCTACAGAAAACGGTTGCAGTCATCTGGCTGTGGAGGAGCTTCAGGATCTTGATGTACTTATCCAGCCATCCGAATCTGGCCAGTACTTTCCACAAGGCATTACAACTGATGGAATCAAAGGCCTTAGTAAGGTAAATGCAGGCCATATATAAGTCCTGATGTTATTCCTGGTGCTTTTCCTTGGACCTGATGGCAGCAAAGATCATGTCAGCTGCCCCACGGGATGGTCTGAAACCACACTGAAATTCTGGCAAGACTTCCTCAGCAAGAGGTAGAAGATGGTTCAGGAGGATGTAGGCAAGGGATTTACACCACTTTGAAGCACTAATTGCTTTTTAACTGTGTCAATAGAGAACTATAAAATGTCTTCCGAACTCAGGCCTCAAGAAGGTCTTTGTTAAAAAACAAGGACAAACACCTATTGGACTTGGTTTAGCTTAGTTTCATGTTATGTACAGTTAAAAAGAATTGCTGTATGATTCATAAATTCTAATCTGTTTTACAGTCCACCGGGGAGACCTTCTTTAGCTTTCTCAGAACACAGGACTTTAAAAAAAGGAAAGTGCAAATGAAAGTTACCTGTGCAGCAGGGACTTTAAAACCTGAAGCAATATTTCATGCTGTTCTGCAGTACTTTTGGCATGTATTTGTTCTAATTTTTGGCCTCTTTTGAATTCAGTCTACATATATTTGTCATTTCTAGCTTTACAACTTTGAAATATTTTTGAGACCAAAAACAATTTACATTTAACTGCTAATTGACATTTTTTCTTTTCTTGTGGAAAGGCGCAAGGGGCTTAGTTTGTATCAAATAATGTTTTGCTTTTGGTCTTTTAAAAGTTGGTGGATCTGGAAATTTAGCACTCTTGAAAGCTTCTTGATTGACAAGAAGTGGAAACTAAAGAGCTTTTTATCCTTACATTAGGATATAACACAGACAGCACAGACGCTTTCCTACAATGCCCTGTCAATGTGCCTTGACTCTCACCAGTACAAAGTACCCTTCAGGCTGAGTGGGGCATTTGATGATCCTGCCCTTTCACTCTTTGATTCTTTCACTGGTACTTTGGTTGTTGGCCTGGCTGGTTGATATCCTTTGCAATGGAAATTATTTTTTAAGTGTTTACCATAGTTATGATCTAATGTTCATTGAAGTCAATGAAAAGACACCTGATAACTTCAGTGAAAGCTGGATTCAGCCTATTGACCTGGATGAAGCTGCCATTATTTTCTTTCATGTGTGTACTCAGCACATTTCATGTAGCAAAAACTGCTATAGTAAAGCAGTGCATTTTACATTGCCTAACACATTAAGAGGTATTGCATAAACATTTTAAATGATCACACTTCTTAGCTCTGATAAGAGCTGTCTTAGCACGGTTGATGCCTCCACCACATGTGAATAGAAGATGTTACGAACTAAGTGTACTCTCATATTACAATAAAGTTTATCTTTATGAAGGGTTTGTGCATTGGAATAATCCTACACTGCAAATAAATGCTTAGAAGCATCTCTTATGTTCGGGAGTGGGGGGAAGGGGGAGAGGGTTGTTCTTGTTTTGGTTTGTTTGGGGTTTTTTTAAGGTGGTGATAAAGAGGCAAAAAACATTTTATGCCCTTGCTACAAAGTTAACAAGGCATTATATCACCACCTGGCCATCTGTTAGACAAGAATGGTTATTTTTAGTGATGTTGCTTTGATGGTTTTTTCCGACTCGCTATTCACGTCTTTTGCATTCTACAACAGGATGCTTTGTCCTGCTGTATTGTAGCTGAAGTTTTGCTGCTAAATCTGACTTATGCCTAGCTAAATATGGGCTTGTGCTATCTCTCTCTCTCTCTCTCTCTCTCTCTCTCTCTGCAGCCTTCCCTAATTGGCAAATGCAGGCTTGATTGTTTGTAAGCTGCTACTACACCTTTAATGGCTGCTGCATTTACACATGTAAAATGAATCATTCCAGCATTGTGGTATAATTTAAATGTCGTTACTTAAAAGAATTGTAAAAACAGAAATTACATTTTTATTTTTTTTATGACCTGTTTCAGACTGATGCTTCTGCGACAGATGTGTTTGTGGTGCTGCACTGTCGTTTTATTTCTGAAGGAGCGGGAAAAGAACCAGTGCAAGCTAATGTCACACTGCCTAAGTAGAGATTTAGATGCTTGGCGGGTCACCTGTGTCCGTGATGGAATTCTGTTGTCTTCAGTAGAGAGATGCACCTGGGGTTAAGATGTCCCTGAAAGCCTCAGATGGTTCTGTTAGGTACAATACTATTTTTGCTGCACTGGGTATTTTAACCGCTTCACAAAAAGGAGCAAATATTCTGTTTGTATCAAATCCAATAATTTAAATATCTAATGCAGGAAAAAAAAGAGAATCCTAGATTCATACAGTACTGATAGATTGTTAGCATCCTGGAAGCACACTCTAGAAATATATAGCAAGAAGAAACATGGAAACTGTATGAGTATTACATTCATTTTGTTCCCAGACCTGATATCTTTTTGTTTTTGAGGTTTATACAAAGTGAACATATGTGGAATATTGCTACCAGCTTGCGTAGCTTGATAAATCCAGACAGGCAGAAGAATGCTGGTGGCAGGAAGTCTAGGACGCTGGTATATCCTCTGGATGCAAGAAAATCTGGAAAGTAGCATCCCTTTTGAGCAACAAATGCCAGTGAAATTATGGCACAGTAGCTGAACAAATGTGTTTCATGGTTGTTAAATATAAAACATAAATATTAAATGTATTTGGCAGCATGCAAAGATTTTCAGGCTGTGCTTCTCACAGAGCTACCGTCTTGCATAATAGAGAGAGAGAGAGAGAGAGAGAGAGAGAGAGAGAGTCATTAACCTACCGGGCCAAAAAAGTGTTTACAAAAACCTAATTTGTACTGAAAGATTTTTATGTTTGTAGAGTGTCCTACCAGTCTGTGTCATCACGACCTAGCAGTGTCCTAGCAGTCTCTGCACGACCACGGTAGAGGTTAGAGGATAGTTTCTCAGCTCAGTCTCTTGCTCCCCTAATGACAGGAGCTGGCTTCACTGCACAGGCAGCCAGTGGCACTCTTCCAGCAGCCTTCTGTCTCTCGAGTGACCTTCTTCATAATATCATTAATGGACTCTGGAGAGTACTGCAGCTATCAGGATTGGACAGTTGACAGCACATGGCTTTAGTAGTAGGTGGAGAAGCAGATTGAGAGACCTTTTAACTCCCTTAAAAACAATGCACTTATGAAATGGATCCCTTTTTTCTTTCTTTACCCAGCAGTGGCAGAAAACCTGACTGTTTTTTATGAGGATCACATAGAGAGAAGTATGTTTTTGGGATTGGGTGAGATCACATTCTGCTCTGAAAAAAATGAATGTGGCTACCGTTAAGGCAAAGAGTCCTGAATTCTGCAAAAACAAAACTTGCTTGCTTAGAGATGTTGAGCCAAACATACTGCCACAGCAAATGCTGCAGTTATTTTATACATGCACTTACAATTACAAATTGAAAATTGTGTGGGAGGTTAACAGCATTGAGAGAACGTCACAATGCCTGCAGAAGTCTACCTTCTCTTCCCACCAACATAAGCCAAAGTACCCTCCGGCAGCTCTACCTTTTCAGAGACTGTGTGAGCAAATAGGCTTTGCAACATATCCTTAAGGTTGTGAAACACAACTTGTCTTAGGTCAAGGGGAGACTACCTCTCTGAACATATCCCGATCCACCTCTCTAAACGCTGAGACTGTCAGCTTGGGGGTATTAGATGGTCTCATCTGTTGAGTGGAAGTAGAGAGGGGGTCTAAAATATTAGGCAGTCTTTATACACTAAATGGCTTTGAAGGGGAGTCTTTTACAGAACCAGGTTGTGCTTCACTTGATTTTTTTTCCTAAATATAAACTAAAATTCTTACTCATTTTTCTAGTGAAAATCTGAGCTAAACGATGCGTCTGTGATCTCAATGGGAGCATTATAATCTCGTTTCTCTTGAGGCACCAGATGCTTTAAGGCTGGCCTGGCATTCCCTTATCTGGTGGTCTCTACAAACATTTTCGCCTAAGGGGATTGCCAACATCAAAGCCACTAAGATAGCACAAGTCTGCAGCAGCAGCTTCCTTGCATATAGCAGGGGTCTAGGACAACAGTCTGTTTTCCTCCTGCAAATTCATCTGGGAAATCCCTTATTTCTTTGCAAGATCACAGAGAATCTGTAATTAAATCAAACTATTAAGGAAACAGATGATTTTGGAAATCAAAAAGATGCTGTGTAAATGCATAGGGTTTCCATTTTAAAATATTGCCCAGAGTTTGTCCAACCTCTGCATATTTTAATGGCTAAACCACACTATGCACTGTTTTTCAATGTTACTCAATTGTATCTCTCATATAGGTGATTTTTTTCCTTCCATGAGGTATTATAATTGTGGTCCCATGGAATATTATCCTAGAGGCATTTCCATTTTACCGGAAAAATGAAAAATCATACAGGACCCTCACATAGTGTGCAATGAAATATAAGATCATTAAGCATTATCTGTTTCTGACACCTAAAGCCATTCATGATATCAAATCACATAATATTCAAGTCAGTTTTATTTTCAGAGATATAAGTTTCTAAAGATGCATCCATTTTGAGGCTAACTAATGCCCCACGCCTGTAGCAGTGTAACATTTTCTTTTCTGAATAGGCACTAAAACCTTATTTTCTTGAGTAATTCTTCCCTAGTTATTTTGGGTGAATATTGTATCGGTTAAAAAAAACTTTCACCATTATAAATAACATTAACATGCTTGTCATTTGCAGTTAAACGGAGAATAACGATGGTCCAACTAGGATTAAAGCGAGTATCAAACTGTGGGCATACTGTTGCATTTGCTGTTTTCTCCGAGTCTGAGGCTTCAGTGCTGTTGACATCTGGAGTATTTCTCAATGTGTTTGTATAATGTGTTTTACTCTTACTCCGTTATTGATCATGCAGCCATTTCCCGTAACAATCCGCTTTCCCCAACTGTTTGTAACCTGTTTTATTCTTTCCTTTTATACCATAGCGAGTCTGTAGCTGCTAAAATTGTCCTCAGCAAACAATGATTATGTAAGAGTCAAAGGTTCAAGAGCAGACTGAAGACGATCACAAAATGAGACCAGAACACATGGAAAATGTTGATGTGATTCATTTGTACTCATGGGAGACTGAGCTTGTGTTACTGTTTTCAGACCAGACCTGCCAGATAATGGCCAGAATGACATTGGCACTGGCAGTCAAAGGAACAGCTTATCTGCCTTTCCAGCTAATGACAAAGTATAAATAAGCTTAAGGATGTTCGCGGGGATGGATCATTGAAAGATATGCCTTAGGTTGGCTATTTGTATGAACAAACATAGAGAAACCACAGGCGTGCTATGAACAGTGTATCTATTTTGCTCTGTGCCTCCTATCCAATATTAATTGGAAATCCTTTGACTTCACTGGTCGTGAATTCAGGCCCTGTATTGTAATAGTTGCCTGCTTTGGGGTTTTTTTTTGCTTTTTTAGATAAAGATGTTGGAAGTCACAATGACTACTTTTTCATATTAACCTATACGTGGGACATTATATCTTCTTATCAGCTTACACTTTTGAATATAGTAAAGCATTGCTGTTGTCTGTTATCATTATTAGCATCTGAAGATAAAATGCACCAGTACGTGGTGGGTATATAAAAAGAGTAACTCAAAACATGGATTTTTATTCACATTTATTATAGAGACACCTTTTGATTTCTGACAAGTTTGGATTGTTCTTAGGAAAAGTCCCTTCTCCGAATGCATAGGAGCATAATTTAATTTGATATTTGCTAACAGTGACTACGCAAAATGACCTAGTTGAATAAAGATTTGTAAGGTTTTCATTTATGTCGTACTACGGTAATTTTAAATTTCTCTGAAAACTTAAGGGTTTTGCTTATTCAGCTACTTGCATTTCTTTTCTTGCCGAAATCTCCTAGGCAAGATAGTCTGTGAAAGCCCAGCAGCGTAGCCGCTGTGCTGATAAACATTTAGACTCCCCCGTCAGGTTTTATTTTAAGTTACTGTGACACATTCAGCTGGAGAATAAATGTGTTTATTTAACATGTGTAATTTGTACTGACGTCTTTTATAACAGAATCATCGAATAATCAAAAGACAAGGCCCTGAACCACCAATAGAAAGGTCAAGAGAACATGGTCAATAATTATGTGATCATGTTGCAACTTCAGGCAGCAGGCCCTTTACATTGCCACTGTTTATCAGGCTGTTTTATGAGATGGACGGCGTTGTAGCTGCCACTGTGCGTGTGTGAGATTTCTGTCAGGAAGCTTCAGCAGAGAAACTTATTGCAATAATGTGAAATGCGCGCCATGGAGCGCAGGGAGGCAAAATAAATGAGTTGAGTTTCACCATTGTTAAATTAGAAGTATTGACTACAGCAGCCTTAAGAACAGATCTGAATTGTAAAGAGTCTGATTGTTGAATGATTACAATCGTTTATTGCCATAGGCTATAAAAATTAAAAAGGGCTAAGTGCTTCTTTCAGACAGAGATGCAGAGACTAATTTTACATGAATGCATATCCTAACAAGATTAGCCGGCTTATTCAGGCGTATGAATTGCACTTTTGTTCTTCGTGTTGAACAAGCTAGTATCATCAGAGAGACACTGAGCTTATCGTGATCTCAATCAGTCCCTTACTTTCACAGTATGTTCCCTCTCTCTTACTTTGTTAGTCTTGGACCACTACGGTTTTCCATTGTATTTATGTTTGAATCTTTCTTATTTTGTGTCTTCAATTGAAATTCTCAGCTTCGTCCGTTTTTAGTTTGATTCTTTTTTCCATCTTCTCTGCTTTTAATGACATTATTAAAAATGGCAAAGCAGAATGCTGCCATAGTTCAGTAAGTAACTACTGTGTTAACTAAGGAATGGAAAAGACCCATTTTTAACAGCATTTTCATTGTTTCAATATGTGCTGTATCCTTACAACTTCAGTGGGACTGTTAGGAGAGCCTCTGTTCATACAGCAGTGTTACAAGGAACAAAGAATTCTTTTCCTGTCATGGAATTAAAGATTGATGTTATATGTTGGCTAATCTATTGCTGGTGAAACATTGAAAATGACTAGATTACTGTGAATATGAAAAAATCAATTCTTCTGAAAATTCTTTAGCTTCCCAGATCAAACACGGTCTGCTTTTTTATGTTTTATAAAGCAGTTTGGCTGAAAACCCATTAAGGCATTAATGCTTTTGTCATTTGAGATGGATTAGAAATTCTTTAATATAAATTTAAGGGAGTTGAGCAGAGTTTCAGTTTGGAGCAAGTGATTTAAATGAAGTTGTCTTCTTTCCAGAAGGCCTTTTCAGAGCATTAAGACTACATTAAAAGTTTAATCATAATATACCACTAACAGGTTTATTTTAGTGGTGCATCTGTGCTACTGCAGTTAACCAAATATCAGTGTTTCCAGTGTAAGTGCTTATTTTCAGTTTCAGTGGTTTACACCTCAGTGTAAAATTCCAGGTTGAAACATGATATGAAAGGTCTCAAAAGAAATGCAGTTTTTGTTTTTTGTTTTTTTGGGGGGGGTTATGTAGTTTGAAATGCACCCTTTTCTTTTAAATGTCATAAAGAGGTATTTTTAAAAATATATAGGTTGGTCTTTTAAAACTCCTGGAAACTTTTAATAGAACGCTATTTTCTCATTAACTTATGTCTGTTGTTTATGCATTAGTATTAGCATTATAATGGATCATGTACCTTAATTGCCTGAGCATTGGAAGCCAACCAGAGCAACACTTCCTTTACCTAGGAATAGGGGTACGCTGATAAAGACTTTTTGGGCTGATACCAGTGGTTGATTATTAACAAGCCATATCAGCTAATACCGATTTGATTGCCAATATGCATCCTGGCAGCTTGGAGAACAGTGTCTGCCTGGTAAGTCTGGGGGGAGAAAGGGTGGGGGTTAGGAAGGTGTTTGTGGAGGGGCAGATCAAGACCCCCATGGTGAGGGAGGGAGCAGGGCTTGGGGCTGGGGCAGGATGGGGTGCAGGAAGGAGCTGCGAGCTGATTGTCTGGGGGCATGGGGAGGAGGGGAGCAGCTCTTACCACTGGCGCACCCCAGGGGGGCACCAAGGGGCATGCTTCCTTTGGATCTGTGCACAGGGCAAGGGGAGGCTGCTGCTGGGGCTGGGAGTGGCACTAAGCTCTTTTCAGCAGCAGGGGGTTGGGCTGGGGCTGTGTGTGGGGTGGGCAGCAGTAGTACTGGGACAAAGGGTTCAAGGGGAGCTATGGAGAATTCTGTGGTGGTCACAGCCCCTACTCCCAGTGACGCCGTCAGCCACCCCGCATACAGCTCTGGCACAGCCCCCTTGCTGGGAAGAAACTGGTGCTGGTCCCAGCCCCAGCTTGCTCACCCTCACCCTGTGCACAGATCTGAGGGGAACATGCCCTTTTGTTGCTCCCCCAGGGTGTGCCGATGCCCCCAGATAAGCTCCTTATGTCCCCACCCCACCCCAGTTGGGCAGCTGCTGCCCCTGCTCCAAGCCCCACTCCGTCCCTCATTGCAGGGGCCTTGATCTGCCCCCATACCCCTTTCCTCCCTCTACCCCTTCCCTCCCCACAGACTTACCAGCCAGACACTGCTTTCCAAGCTGCTGGACTGTACGCGTACATTTATCAGAAACATGATCGGTCACATGAGCCAAAAAAGGCTGATTGCCATAATGTCAATTTTGCTTTTATTGGTGCCAATACGATATGAACTAAAGTATCAGTGTACCTCTACGTAGGAGCTTTGAAAATGTGATAAATGTCACTCTATTCTCCAGAAAGCTTATGCATATATGTGTATGTGTTCTTGTATGCAGCCATGAACATACGCTTCCATTATTATAATTTATAGCCAGAATTAAAGTAATATTTCCATTGCGGGCTAAAGACTGACTTTAAGTGCTACATTATAGTGGTTTTGTCTTTTTCTTTGATTTCTTTTGGATATTTTTTCAAGAAAAATATCAAATCATTTGGTTTAATGTAATTACTAAAAATTATCTAGAGTTGGATACACGTGAAAGAAAATAAATCTTCCTGATTCTGCAATGAACTTGGTAGTTAAAATTGCAGTAGAGCAGCAGCATAGATCAGTAATTTGATAATGACTATTAATTAGGTTGATATTGCTTATGACTACATTTCCCCTAGGTTGATTTAATCTGGTTGTACCCAGCTGTATTCTGTTGAAGCACTGTTATGACACAGTCTCCCCAGGGATGGCTGTGATGTCCCTAAGGCCCCGTGACCATGCTGGCTTCGCCCTGTGGGTGCCTACTAATCTTGCCTGCCACATCTTGCTGGTTTAAATAATGTATCATCATGCTGCCCTTGGGTTGCTCCTCAGTTACAGCTTGACAGACTCCTTTAAACCCTGTGGGTTGTTGGACCCCTTACTGGGTCCCACGCTCAGGAGGTGCCTTACCTGTCAAGCCTTATAGGCTAGATGCGTGGCTCCAAAACCTCGTCTTTACCATGCCCCATGCCTTGCAGGTGGCAATTAAGTGTCCCTTTTTATGAGGCCTCCATCTAGCTCAGCCTCTTGTCACCGCTCCTTCTCTGGCACTGGGCTCTCTGCAGTCCTTTCGCTGCACCCTCTCTGGTGCAGGGCTCTCCACCCTGTAGTGTGCTCCAGTGAGGCCTTCTCCTCCCCAATAGCTACAGTCCTGTCCACCAGTTCAGCTAACAACAGAAAACACAAGCCCCTGGGCTACAACACAAGGATAACATTGAGTCCACCCTTTATCCCTTTTAAGAAGGCAAGTTTCTCTCTGTTTAATGGGCCTCCTCTCCACCAGCATTTATGAGCTCCTATAGCCCCTTAATCCTACCAGCAGCAGAACAAGCAGTCAAGCACCTCCCAGGTAGCTTCCTCTCTGAGAGCTCCCTCCCCCTTTGCTGCTGCCAGAGAACTAATTCTCTAGTCCCAGCCCTGGGGTTTTTGTGCCCAGGACCCTGCCTTTTCCCAGTTAACTGCCTGGGTGCAGGTGCAGGCTAATTCTCTCGTTACCCTGCTGCCACAGCACCCTGCACCTGTGGGGTTTCTGCCTGGCTCCTAGGGCCCTCTCTCAAGGCAGTTTCTGCCCTTAAAGGAGGAGGCACACCTTAGTGCCCTGTGACAAGCATCCTGAAAAAATCCTCTATTTCTGTGCTGGTTTTCTATTTATACACTGACTTAGTTCCTTTATCATTTGGCCAACCATTTAAATCTTGAGCTTTATCAAGAACCACAGAATACGGGAGAAATTGGCCAGATTGTACAGGAGAAATGTGACGATAATTCCTTAAAGAGAAATGAAAACAACATAGAGCAAAAACAAGAAGGGGGAACATATTTTAATAATATTTAAGAGTCAGTATTAAACTCTCAGTGGATAAATTACTTTAATTCTGGCTATAAGTTACTTGACTGCACCTCGGAGAGAAGGTGACTTGCTTTCTGATGTTATAAAAATGAGGTCTTTTAAAGTTCTTGGATAGGCAATCAGAGAAGTGTTATCGTATGAAATGTTATGCAAGCTGGCTAACACTAAGAAGTGAAACAAAAATGGATTAACCTGGTGTGAGGTAGGTATATAGCCAATATATTCTTCATTTCGTAGACCAAAATTCTCTTACAGTTCTTGACCACTGCCTTGGTCCATAGCATAACCCTTTGTTTCCATTCGATTTCATCCTCAATGGTCAAGAAAATGACTGAGTAGCTGACTAGGTATGCAGTACATCGCTCTTTGATAAATCTCGTATTCAGCTCCTTATGGACCATGAGCAAAAGGGACTACTATAAGGAGGAATTCTAAAGTGAAACCAGCTGGTAGGCAGGCCACCTAAAGCACATCCCTAGCTGCTGACAGCTATAGCATCCCATCTTACCTCAGCTTCTCTGCCAGGGTCTGCAAGGAAAGGCAATCCCAACACACTCAGGGTTTTCTTGATTATAACTAGAACCTGGAATTGCAGAGCATAGTGATCTAGCTGCTAAGAAGACAGGTGCTCCATTTTGCACTGGGTGGAACTTCCAAATGGTCTTTAAGGGTGACCATACATCCTCATTTGCTAAAGGTCAGATCTGCAAAAGGTCAGATTTAGGCACAGCACTGAGCAAAGACCAGTGACTGAATGAAGGGACAGCACTCTGAGTCAGAATGTCTTTTGTCTCTATGGATGTCAATTTAGTGCTAGTCTGCTTTAAGGCCCTGATTTAGAATACATGCCTGTGCACACGTGTAACTTTAAGCATGTAAGTCATCCCAGCAAGGGCAGTAGAATTCTTCTTTAATTTACATTTTAAATGTGCCATTGAATCAGGACTTACATTACTGCTTTTCCTCCCATGTTGGCTCAGCTATTCTGTGAAATATGCAAGACAAGGGAGGGCAGAAAAGAAAATCTAACCATTCCCCATCTATTTCCAAAACCTACTTTTCTACCTGAGATGTCATTTTATTGTATAGATATGGATGCTTTGTATATAATCATTCTTGTTCAATGCTTACTTAAATCTTTCCTGGTTCTCATTTGATGCATCTACACATGTGCATTTACTGTGCAGTAACTGAAATTACTGCACAGTACAGGCACACGTCTACATGTGCATGCCCGTACTACACAGTAAATATGGCAACTTGAGTGTAAATGTGATACCTGCATCATGCAGATATCTAATTTATAGCCAATTAGTTACTGTGTAGTAATGCTTGTGTAGCTGCCTTACTGCTCAGTAACACAATGTGTGTGGACTGACTTTGAATCCAAGTCATTGCACACACACACAGTGTGACTGCACAGTAAGGGCTAATGCACTTGAATTCCTGTACATGTAGATGCCAGCCTATTCTTGCTTACTGTGCAGTAAATTTAAGCTGGCATAAATGCATGTGTAGGCACCTATTACCAACTGTAAACTGCTGCAGTTTGAAAGTAGAATCTTATTTTCTTAATAAGTTTAAATTCAGGTTCAAAACCAGAATAGGAAAAAAGTTTCAATCCACTATTCCTGTCCATTAACCTACTGTGGATTTATTGCCAGTTCTGTAGCCTTTCTTTCTACACCAACACACTCATTGTTTATCTGAATTGTCTTTGTCCTACTGTTAGATATACAGAGCAAAGAAGAGCAGACAACCCCTAAAAAAACCAGTCTTCCTTTATTATAACAATTTATTCATAGGTGCCAAAAAGGCACAGTTCTTAAATAATGACGCACAGATATATAGGAATACAGGCAAAAAGGAGAATTTGAGGAAAAGTACGTGTGTGTTACTTATAAAGAAGTGTGCAGTTATCATTTAAACAAACTTGCTAGTCATCACATTATTAAGAGCGTTCAACATAATGTAGGTTTTGAAGAGTCTGGAAGTAGAATAACAGGAAAATACCTCATGCAATTTTATCCTGAGTCTGATAAAGTTGTTAGTACAATAGGGGTCCACAACAGAAGAGAGGATTTTTGGCTGTAAGTGAGAACAGGAATCCAGAAACAACAAGGAACCCCAAAGAACTCCAAAATGTGTCTCCTATTTTAGCAAGTGAGTGGCACAATCAAAGTCTTTCTCAGAGTGCTACCTGCCGCCACCTAACATCATCTCCATTCGTCCAGGTTAATCTCGAGTTCATTTCAGGGTTACCTTAGGCAGCAGGTAGGGAAGAAAACTGCATCTTGGTCATACTGAGAGACTTAAAGCTATTGTTTGATGCTATGAAACATGATAGGGTTTAGTATTGTATCTCCTGCCAAGACATGATTTCTTGATCAAGAGCCTCTCTCCAGCATTTTGAAAGAAGAATAAAAATATTGTTGCCTTTTGTTTTTCATTGCGTTTTTCATTTTGTTGAGGTGATTTTTTGCAACCTGACCAGCTTTGACTGAATAAATATATTTTGTAGAACTGTGTTTGGTAAGTTTCACATACACAATTTTTTTGTGTGTTTTTAGTCTGAATAGAGTAAATAGGAGTGGTACCTGGCTATATTGATGCTGTTTTTGTGCAGCAAAGCAATAATCTTTGTTGTTTAAATTGTAAACCATAGTCTTTTTTGTCTTGGATATACATTGAGTTTTATAGTAATGGAAGGACAGCCTCATTCAAAGCTTTGACTATAAGTAGCTGGTGGGTTTTCAAATATATACGTTCAAAATCGATTCAAAACTCCTTTGTGTAGTAAACACAAATGGAATTGTTGATGTACTGATGATACTGTGTATATTGCATTCCTGTGTTGCAGAAGAAATAATTATTTTTCTTTCCACAAAATGAATCACCAAGTTGTAAGCTGAAGTAGTATCTGTTCTGACCTGACTAGAAACATTAGATTAGTCAGTGTTTTTCCAAAGGTGACATTTATGATTCATATTTTTTGTGAGCTGATTCATCTTGTTTCTGAAACATTAAATTAACCCAACAATTTAGTGGTAAATGCTAATTGACATAATTAATATAGCACAAGGTTATCCGTACGCTTATTATTTATATTGATGTGCTTGAGTGGGTGAAGAACTGTCTTGGTTGTGTGTGTATGTGCCATGTGTCTTAGACAAGCGAATGTAATGGAGTGACACAGTGATCCATGTTAGGCCAGATTCTGTTAACTATATACATCATTATTTGCAAGGTAGAATCTGCCAGCATGGCTCAGTCCAAATCATGTTAACCTATTCAATAGTTTCTCATACTTCCTGAGAAATTAGAGCAATCAGCTAGCTACCTTTGGTGCCTGTACACAAATGCACGGAGCCTCGGAAACAAGCAGGAAGAATGGGAAGTCCTCACACAGCCGTGGAACTATGACTTTATTGAAATTGCAGAGACTTGGTGGGAGCTCACGTGACTGAAGCACTATCATGGATGGGTGCAAACTGTTCATGAAGAACAGGCAGGGGAGAAGAGGAAGAAGAGTTGTACTTTATGTAAAAGAACCATATGATTGCTCAGAGCTCCAGTATGTTGAAAGTCTCTGAGTTAGGGTCAGAGGGGAGAGTAACAAGGGTGATGTCATGTTGAGGATCTGCTATAGGCAGCCTTGTGACAGAGGATGAAGAAAAAGCTGAAGTGCTCAATACCTTTTCTGCCTCAGTCTTCATTGACAAGGTCAGCTCCCAGACTATTAAACCATGCAACACAGTTTGGACAGGAAATGAGCAGCTCTCAGTGAAGAAAGAACAGGCGAGGGACTACTTAGAAAGGTTGGATGTGTACAAGTCCATGGGGCCAGATAGGAGCCACCAAGGGTTCTGAGGGAGCTGGCTGATGCAATTCTGGAGCCATTGGCCATGCTCTTTACAAACTCATGGTGACCAGGAGAGGTCCTGGGTGATTGGAAAAGGGCAAATATACTGCCCATATTTAAGAAGGGGAAAAAAAAGTGGATCCAGGTCACTACAGGCCAGTCACCCTCACTTCAGTCCCTGGAAAAAATCATGGAACAGATCCTCAAAGAATCTACCTCTTCTTTTGGAGGAGAAAAAGGTGATTAGGAACAGTCAGCATGGATTCACCAGGGGCAGGTTATATCTGACCAACCAGTTTGCCTTGTGTGATGAAATGCCTGGCTCTGTGGATGCAGGGAGACTGGTGGATGTGAGAGGAGACTGAGAGAGGACTTAATAGCAGCCTTCAACTACCTGAAGTGGGGTTCAAAATAGGATGGAGCTGGACTGTTTTCAGTGGTGGCAGATGACAGAACAAGGAGCAGTGGTCTCAAGTTTCAGCAAGGGAAGTTTAGATATCATGAAAAATTGTTTTACTAAGGGGATAGTAAAATGCAGGTTACCCAGTGAAGGTATGTGGAACAGGGTGTATTTGATTTGGATTTGGCCCAAATCAGGGACAGTGATTCAATTCCTTGATTTGGATCACTGTCCCCATTCGATTCAGACAAATATGAATCTGAAGATTCGATTCTGATTTGGAGAATCAGCAATTCAGCCATAGACACAACTTTAAATGTTTTTTCTACATACCTTGAGGTACCAGGCGTGGCTCATGAACTCTGTGATGCTGGGGCAGATGAAACATCCCATAAGGAACATTGGGGGTGGGGGGGACATTGTGTTTGGTGGTGGATCCCTCCCTGCCCCCCTGGCTTGGCTGTTGCCCCCCCAGACCCAGGAGGCACCAGTTGCCAAGTCGAAAGTGCTTCTCGTCCACTTCTGGGTCCACCCAGCATTCTGGGGACCCCCTCGTGCTCCTATGGGACACTCCATCCATCCCACCATCTCAGCCTTGATGAACCGCCTGGTACCTTGAGAGATGTAGAAAAAACATTTAAAGCTGCATCTATGGCCAAATCATTGAATCTCTCCAAATTGATTTGAAGGGCTCCAATTCAATTTGGAGAGATTAAAAGGTCTCCTGATTTGATTTGGATTTGGAGATTTGGCTGCTGAATCGGGCCGCATCTCCACCAAATCGAATCAGCGACTGAACCTTCACACAGCCCTATTACCCAGAGAACTGGTGGAAGCTCCATCCTTTCAGATTTTCAAAACTGGGCTAGACAGCTTTGGCTGGGATGATGTAGTTGGGGATGGTCCTGCTTTGAGCAGGGGATTGGACTAGATAACCTCCTGAGGTCTCCTCCAAGTCAAACTTTCCATGATTCTTTGTTTTTTCTGAATTTTTATTCTCAGCCACAATTTGTCATTGTACTAGTGTTGACCATGCTATCCAATAACAAGCCATAGAGAAGAGTTGGGGTTACCACAGTAAAGCTTACATGATGTACACCAACCACTTGAAAAGCCTGGAACACCTTCACCAGCACTACTCCTGTAAGATCCTTGGCATAAAGTGGGAGGATCATTGCACAAATGCCAATGTCCTCACCAATGCTAACACCACCAGCATGAAAGCAGTGATTACTCGACATCAGCTGCAGTGTACACGGCATTGGGTGTGCATGCCTGATGTATGTTTACCAGAACAACTGCTATACTCCCAACTTAGCCAAAGACAATGACATGCTGGGGTTGGAGGAAATGCTTGAAGGACACCTTCAAAGTGAGTATTAAGAAGTGTGGCATTGACACTGTCTTGCCTAGGAGGCAGAAAAGTGACAAAAACAGAAAGAAAGAAAACAAAACCAAGAATTCTGTGGTTTGACCCTCCCTTTATGGGATGTCTGCTAGAGAGTCTGCAGCTTTAGGATCAGCTTGCTTAGCCATCAACGGACTCATCTACAACCCTTTACTTGATCTGTGGGAGTGATTGTCCTCGACCATGATGGATCATTGACATTCCCAATAGCCAGCAAGTTAGGAATTGGGGGCAAAATTCACGCTTGTGCTGCTGATCATCCTAGTCCTTCTGTGCTATTTAGCATACCTCCCCCCCTGCCTATAGTTCTGGGCAGGGGCATCTGGAAGGGGATATCAGAGGGTGGCCATTGTCATCTCGGCAGAAACGCTCTTTCAACCATCTATGAGTCATATCAACCACCATTTATTCACATTCCTACCAATTAATGGATATGCAGCTTACACAGAGGTTGGGTGGTCCTTGAATACGGGTCATTGTCTAATTTCTAAAAGATTCATTAGTAACACTGCTGTCACCAGTTTTTCTTTCTTTTGGTGATCTGGCTTTTTTGTTCAGCATTTGTTACACTTGCCACAGGTCCTTAGTGAAAGGTCACATATGTTGGCCCTTTTGTCCAGGAAATATTGCTGAAATCTCCTGCTGTTTATTAGCCTCCTTTTGGTCCTTTAAAAATGGATCTACAAGTATCCAGAAGTGTGATCGCAGCTTGTGCAGACTTACCTGAGCTAGATTAATATACTACCTATTCCATATATCAATAGTATGGGGCTTTGTGCATGGCTCCCACACTTAGTTTATCAGGAGGGTTTTGTATCATGCCTTAAGCTCTATACTGCTGCATCTTCACAACTATCAGTTACTTTAAATATGTATCTTTAAATATGATCCAGTTTGCTTTTTTCAAGAAATAAATGTATTCTTAGAAGAGAAGCATTGAAAAGCACAACAATCCTGCCTTTGGTAGGCATATATTAATTCTTACATGCTTCTGACTTTGCAGTCATGATAGCAAAAGGTAAAGTCTGACTTAAATTCACTGAGAAATATAAATTTTAAGTTAAAATCTCAGAAGTTATATATTTGAAATATTTAGAAAATTGAGCTAATTGCTGGTTGCATCAAGGTCAACACGATTGTAATTTGTTGTGTTTTCAAACTGAAAAAAACT
>JAGPOW010002742.1:16408891-16431830 GCA_030014935.1 Caiman crocodilus | reverse complement strand
TCAAACTAGTTTATGCAATATCTGTTCCAGACTCCTTCCTGGTTTAAGTTAAATCAGAGTCCCCCAGAATCCCTCACTGGGCGGAGCTCTGTGCTCCAGAGGGCTGGGCTGGCCCCTCCCCTCTGCTCTCTCCCGGGAACTCCCGCAGAGACTTGTAGGCGCAGCATAGCCATAGCCAGCATGTGGTGTGCTAGCTAATGCTGAGAAGTCTCTATGTTAGGCAGACAGGACAGTGTCTGCTTAGGGATTTTCAGAGCTAATTAACAGGTAGCTGGTAATGTACCTGCTACAGCAGAAATGTGAGTTCTTGTCCTAGAATTGTCAGAAATGACCATCCAAGCCTTGTACACTTGGAAATAGGAATATGTGCATATTTTGTAGGGATAGGGGCATGAGATCTCCCTGGTAATTGCTCTATTAATTGCCCTAGTAAGGAGTGTGTAATGCATCAAATTAATAGCAACAGTCAGCAAAAGACTGGAGATTGGAACTGATGGCCTTTAGTGGCTGCCATCTTTCCCTAAACCAAGACTTATCTGTTGAGTCTGTTGTCACTGGTTTGCTTCCAGGGCTATAATTCTATAGCTACCAGGAAAGAGGCTCACTGAGTTTTGGAAGTATACTCAGCCTCCACTTCAGCAAAATATTGAGCATACATTTCCATCTATTACTCTGCAACAGTGCACTGAAACACGTTAAATGCATACTGAAATCCCACTGAAGTTTTCACAGACTTGTCCATGCATTGCCTCTCTGTCATTTTCCTGAGCACAAAATTTCATCCAATTAAAATAAGTTTTCATAGACTACTAACTGATTATCTAGATTGCACTATATGTCATTGATATGCAGACCTGCAGCGTATAACTTAAAAGCTCATAAGTATTTCACATTTCAAACACATACAGCAAATGATACACTTTCCAGCATGACAAAGAGGTTTATAAGCAGTCGAATCAAATGACCTATTATCTAACAATGCATTAAGTTTCATTTTGCAGGAAGTTAGAGTGCTTTTGAGACACCTACACCCGTGCAGTAAAAAGGCATAGTGAGAAATGTTTTATACCTTGGGTCAACAGTAGTTATCGAATTTAGGTTGCTAATACTTCTTTGGGAGATGAATATGTTTCTTTTCTCAAGAACCATCTGAACTGTGTTAATCTGGTAGCATCTGTTCTACTGGGTAATAGTGAAAGTGAAATTAAATTTCTAAAGATGGTGTTCATTTAAGTCTTGCATATTTGTGTAAAGTTTTGTTTATGTGCTTTACTTGCATGAGTAATCCTATTGTCTTCAGTACTAGTAGTTATGTATATGCATCTGTGTTTTCAGGATGGTAGCCTTGATTAGCGTGTTTACAAAACAGGTTAGCATTAAATCCACTTCTTACTACTATAACTGGTAGTCAATTAAAAAAAATGTACCTTGAAATAATAGAAATGTCTTGCATATATTACAATATGTAACTTCCTTGTTTAATGCATCACTGTTAATAAGGCTGAGTCTCTTAATTGAATTCTTCAAAAACATTGAATAAGTACATATTGCAGTTGAAAGAAGACTGCTCTTTTCTGTGCCTCCCTTCCCCCATTTCTCATATTATTATCCCCTTTTCAAATCCATTCTAAAAATAAATGTCTTGCACAAAGCCTTCCAACCATTCCTTCCAAGATGCATATATGTCCTCAAGATTAGACCCTACAGTTATCATATGGGCTTGAACTTGGATATCTCTACTTGATCTAGGTTATAAATTCTCTGGGGTATAGACTTGTCTTCCTTTATGCCGGAGCAGATTTGAGCACACTTAATAAAATAATAATAATAAAGATCATTACATACTAAATCACTGTATAAGGCAAGTGGTAGTTTCTTTTTATTTATTTACATGGTAA
This sequence comes from Caiman crocodilus, assembly GCA_030014935.1. Classification (NCBI taxonomy): domain Eukaryota; kingdom Metazoa; phylum Chordata; order Crocodylia; family Alligatoridae; genus Caiman; species Caiman crocodilus. The sequence continues at coordinate 16,429,932 of JAGPOW010002742.1, read as the reverse complement.
AAACAATTCATCTTTACTGCAGATATATGCCAGCAAGAACAGCTTTTTGAATGTCATTTTTGAGTTATAGGCACAAAAAGAAAATTCTTTTGCTGTAAATTTAACATCTATTCTTTGGCAGCTTCTGAGAAATACGCTTAAGAACACATTCCCTCTGGGGCTGGGATCCTGTATACCATGTTTCTTATTGCAAGGATTTTTATCCTAAAGTTATAAGCCCTTGAAAATAGGAACATAAAAGAATATCTAGCAGATCATTAACTATGGAGGTACTATTAAGCACAACTGTAATGACATACAATACTTGCCTTTTAGAAAGTTTAAACATACAGTGATGTGAATATTAAGTATGGTAGTCAGATATTCAGAACAGTTGTAAGTCAGGATTAAAAAGAAGAAAAATCTTGTTATCCTTTTTGCATCCTTTATGTAGCTATATAGGCGAGACACAATGTGGAAGTATAAGAAGTATATCTTGAAAATGAGCATTGTATCTTTTTTTTACCTTTAAAAGCAGAAAATTGAGATATGGAATCAAACTGTTAGAAATACATTATTCGGAATATCTAATCCTGAGGCATTTAAATTAAGATGTTGGATTTTTGCAAATTTTTCAAGAGAAAATATTCAATCTGATTTCTTAAAGTGGACAAAGAACAGAGACATTTCAGTATAAGACACTTTTTGCCAGTTGGTCGTGCTTTTGGCCGAAACTGCTCCTCACTTCCCAACCCATTCTGTAGAGCAGAACTTCACCAGAGTGACATCTACAGGGTGTGAAGCCTATTTACCTCCTAAATGTCCAGTTGGCATCTCAAATAAACACTTCTTCACTAACCCACTGCTACATGAAAGAAATAATACGAGAGTTTCTGAAGTTTTCCTGTATAGTTGTGTTGCATATATGCAGCTGTGTGTGTAAACTAGAGAGTTGCATCTGATGGGACCCTTTGGGATGTTATGGTTCTTGCAGAGGCTTAAGAAGATGATTCTTCTTTGTGTAATCTGGCTTCTTTTTTCTTTAGGTCGTGAAAGAAATAGCAATAGGAAGTAAAAGAAAAAACAAAACCCCAAAAAACAGCGCCCAAAAAGCTAATCATTAGACTTTTGTGTCCTGAGCTCTCAAATGTGCCTCACTTCATCTGTATCAAGCACATTTTCTGCTGGATTAAATGAGGAGAAAATGGTCACCATCAGAAATATTTCCAATATGACTGATCTCAGCAGTTTAGCCTTTGAAATAGATTATGTTAAATCTATTTGCTTGGCTGATCTGTCTGTAACCCCATCTCTTCTTATAAAACCTCATTTGCTTTCCAGACCGGAGAATGGAACCCAGGATTCCTTCATCACCAGGCTTCTACTTTTTTCTACCAAGTTATTGCAAACTTGCTGGCAATGTGAGGCTGCATCCCTGTTAAGTGACTAATCAATATACATTTGGCGAATAAATGAGTGAAGGCTGAGCCATGTTGGCTGCCAGGAAGGAAGAGAAGTCTTGCTGTGTGCGCTGTCTAGTATTGAAATGAGCTCAGTAATACTGGAAGATATACAGGTACCTCAGACACAGTAGGATATTAATGTTTAACTGTCATATAGGCACATATAAATTGTAAGATTCAAAGGACTCTAAAGAGACAGGTAAGTATCATTATCCCCATTTTAGAGCTGGAAAGAGAGGTGAAGCACTGATATGTGATTTATCATACATCACACACACTGGGTGCTTCTGGACATGAACGTAACGCGATGCAATAAACTCTGGAGCAGTTTGAGCCAGAATCAGCAGCTCCCAGGTGCACTGTTTACACTTGGGCCGGGGACAGCAACAGTTTGACCTGCAGCAGAGCAGCCCAGGCTGGCAGCAGGTTTGGCAGGGTCAGCCCCAGGCTCCAGGTCATGGCATTGGGTAGCCGAGGGGCTGGCCAGGGCATGAGAGTGCTAAAGCGTAAAGCCATACGGCAGGCAGTCCCCACATTTTAGCACCCTTGTGTCCTAGCCAGCTCCTGTCACCATCTACTTATGCATTTCATCACACTTAATTACTCCTGTGTACGATAGTACTGTCCCCAGCAGTATTATCTTATAGCAGGGTTAATTTGTTTACTGCTCCCTAATACCTGCGCATATGTAGGCAGTGACACTTTATTGTGGCGCTAATTAGTCAACTTTGCGGTAGAGTGCACATGTAGATGCACCCAGTGAGTTTGTCATGCGCTCTGAATTTCACTAGATCACATTGCATCACTTAGTGCTGATTTTAACTCGGTGTTAAAAGAAACAAATAGCAAATACTAATCTCATTGGGGAAAATCTTGACATGTTTATAACACTGATCATCGAAAACTTGCTGCTTGGCTCAAGAAGCAGGGAAGGAGTTAAAAGGAACCTGTTCTCCTATACCCCTGCATTCAGCCGGTTCTGATGAGCTTTCTGACCACTTGCCTCCACTTCTCTGTCATTTTAGACCTCACCTTTCCATCTTACTTTTTTCTCTCCTATGTAGGTAAGATGATGGATGCTGAAGACTTTTGCAAAATCAACGCTACTATTTAGATGTCTTAATATGAATTGAGCAGCCTAATTACAGAGGCGAAAATATGAGAAACAATGGAATGCCACATTAACTTTTTGATTTGCCTCATGGTTATCCACTTGATAACCTTTCTGATACTTGAATATTCATTTTGGTATTTAATTTGCTGAAGGGGAAGGACCTAAGAGGGAAAAAACAGGAGGGAAAGAACAGGGTATATTGAAATGGAGGTACTATTCGCAGATGAATGTAGCCTCAAATGAAACATTCCTAACAAAATCCTTTTTAATGGAACAAACTTTGCTGCAACAGACAATACATGAGGCATCATTTTCTCTGAATGGCATTTTCTCAACATTTTAAAATAGCACAAGATTAAAGTAACCAGCACACACACAAACGGGCAATATAAAATGTTCTGACACTGTATTCAGATGCGCTGCCTTTAAAAGTTCACAATTTTATATGAGTGAACCAATGTTCTTCGAAGGCTGGGTTGTTTCACTTTCCTTGCTAAAATCTGTAAATCAAATGAAGGTTGAAAGGTCTGGCTTCAACCTGAGTTATGAAAATGCAAAAATGCAAATTGGCACTTAGGGGAATTAGGTCTTTTACTCTTGCATAATGAGAAAAAAAAGACTCCACCTGTTGTACTCCAGTTTTTCAAAACATGTCACTTTGGATCAGAGTGTACAAACAAACTCACTTCAAAAGGAAGTTGTTGAGGAAACTCAGGTGTAAAATAAATGGACATAAAATTTTCATTGTAATATTTTGACAGTCCTGTAGCGGTGGTTTCATTTCAGGGCATGCATTGGGGGGAAATCTAACAAAATTATTTTAAAGCACTAGTTCACTTCTGTCAAGGTATTTGTGATGCTACAAAGAAAATTTAAAATGCATATACTGAAATATTGTACCTGTAGTGCGAGGATTTTGAACATAAATATAATAACGCCTTTTCAGATATGCTGCTTATTCTTGTAGAGGCACACGTTCAAGTAGAATTATTGTAACAAGAATAATAAAAGCAGGATACTTCCTAGTTCATTCTTTACTCTTTTGAGTGAGGAGTTTAATTTGTTGCTGATCCTTTTGAATACTTGTTTTGTATCATACAACACCAGTTATATATGTGAACAAGTTTCTCAACCTGAGCTCCACTTTCATAGGTTCTGATCTCATCCTCCTTTAGAGAAGGGAAAGTTGATGTACGCTTTTTTAGACCCTAGTTCATTCTTCTGTGTTGGAAGTCCAAAATGCAACATATAGTAGGTAATGTGGGTGGCTGCATTTTTAATACATGGATGTTTGATGCGTTTTATGTCATTTTGGCAACATTTTTCGTCTTTCAGAAATGTTGTCAAGATAGAAATTTCCTTGAATCAAACATAGATGTGCAGATAGCTACTCAGAACAAAGTTACAGCATTTACAGTATATATTGAATTAAAGGTAAAGCTGTTAAAATAGGTAATGGGAATTGGGCTTAAATTAGCATTAGTCTCAAAGTGTATCTCTACTTTCCGCGTTCTATCAAAGGTATTCATTAAGAAGTGCTTTTATGTCCTACTCATTTACAAAGTGCAAGTCTAGTGTAATATTCTATTGAAAAATGAATATTTAATTAATGCACTTCTGAAATAAAATATTTACTGTTACATACACTCAGTTGGAAAACTTAATTTATGACAAAGACTATTCTTGGGATTCTATTGTGGCATTCCAAGCGTTATTCTTCACATGCAATTATTATGCAAATATTATTGCAAAAGCAAACGACCTTTGTCATGAATTGTTTTATAATAGAACAAGGTTATTGAGCACTGCAGGTTGTTTGGTTTTTTTTCTCCAAGAGAGGTTTCTATGACAATGTTATACATAAGACCCAAAGACAAATTGCTAATGGTAAAAGCCTACGCAATTATTTCTGACATTTCCCTTTTTATTAAAGTGTAAAGAAGTAAGACTTTTAACAAAATATTTTAAATATATTTTCCTGTGGGTTGCTTAAAGAAAAAATGGTTGCTGTGGATGGAGACCCATCTTTTTCACTAAATGTGAAAGCTGTGCTTGTGTCCAGCTTCCTTTCCAGCTGTCACTAGCAGAGTGTCATAATGTTTAGAGATGCGCTCTATACCTGTCAGAGTTTGTTACAGTTCAGTGATGCAGGATGAAGTGTGAGGGACATAGGCTTCCTACACCGCTAACAGTATAAATGCAGTGATGATACTTCACAATGACTTCTTGGTCAAGGTCAGTATAAAGGAATTCATCTGTATTACTCAATAACTCATTTATTAATTGGACTGTTCCCAAACCTAAAGCCCAGTTTCTTTAACGTGCCTACAGTTTTCCTAAGCGCTTCCTAGGCATTTAGGAGAAATGCTACTTATTTTAAAACATGTAGAAACCTCCAACAATTTCCCTTTCAAAATGAATTGATTTAATCACCTGAAAGCGTTGCTCAAATCCTTTGAGAGAAATATGACAGCAATAAGCCTTTGGCTTTTGTTACCTGAGGATTAGTCTTGCTGCTGTTTGAAGATGTATCTGACGGAGTACCTCTGACTAATACTCATTCTGGTGATTTTTATAGCTCCTTGGAAGAAATTAAAACTGGTAGCTAAGGAATTAGTGTAAGCATATAAGAATAGTATCAAACTAACTCCTTAGCCTTCCTCTTCTGTTTTGCTAAAATGGCAGTTTTAGAGCTTTAACACCTCAGGTGCTCATGGCTTATTTTGGGAATGGCATTTAAACATATGCTAGTGTAAACCATTCCACTCAAATGTATATATTACTTTTCTAGCTGTTAATGGTCTAATAAAAATATCTGTTAGTTTACCATTACAGAAAAGATGTTATAGCACTAGAGTACTAGCCACTTTTTTCTTTCTCGCTTGAGAACAATAATGTTCCCTTGAAACAATAAAGTAGGGCCATAGAAAAGAAGACTAACTGTGTTGTTAATAGTGTGCAAGGAGCCTCTTTTTAGTTATCATTTGGATTGAAATAAATAATGCACAGAATCATATGGTCCCTTGTACCCCGATTGCTTCATAATAGGAATGTGAGCATCTTTTTATTTTCTTTGAAACACTGTTGCTTCAGTCATAAAAGAACCTCTCAAAACAATTTAATATAGCCGTGTAAATGAACACTGTGGGAAATCTTTTGTCATAAAATCTTCAAATCGCTATAAAAATTGAAAGAGATTGTATATTTCTGGGGGGGGACTCAAAAGTGACTTAGTGGTATAGTCCTGATTTGTGCATTTTTATAATGAAGTGGCATATGATATTCAGAACATTTATGGAGGAAGTTCCATCCTTCTTTCCCCCACCCTGGAAAAGGACTCAAAAAATAGAAGCACCGTCATTTTATTGCAATGGAAGTGCAAGAAGTCACATGAAGAGAGTACTACACAAGCAGGTGCTTCATCTCCCTGACTCTTCGTTGCTGCACTGTAGCATTTCCATGCATCAGCCTGGAGTTGGTCATCAGACAAATGGCATCGCTAGTTGGTTCAAGAGCTACAGGAACTCTTTCTGTGCAAAAATGGGCCACACGTTCCAACCATTTGCTCTGTTCACAAATGGTAGTTGGATGAGTAGTACATCTGACCTATTGGACCTACACATTGAGGCATGGGAGGTGGCTTTCTGTATCTTCTCACCTCACATGTTTGGGCTTTGCACTGGCAGGTATGAATTCCCCATTGTCCCAGTAGTGAGCGCTGTTGTGAGAGAGAGGTTGTTTTTTCCACACTTAGAGGCCAGACTTTAAAATAAGTAACTGGGCTGTGCAAGCACAGGGTATTTATGCCTGTGGTGTCTTCAGCAGTCTCCACCTTATGAATGGAATAAGATGAAAACTGAGATGCAGGGCTGTGTTGTAGGAACCGCCTCCTGTCCCTACTTCTGCGAAGATCTTGTTCTTTTCCAGGGGCAACCATTAATCTAGGAAAGAATTGCTTAAGTAAAACAAAAGTAAATTACAATTAAGTTGGACATTGGTCACACAAGAACCTGTTTCCTTGAAGAGGTCTTGATCTGGTCAGAGATACTGGAGGGACAAGCTGGAAAAGGAAGCGTCAGATCCAGCATGTAACTGATAAACAGGGATCCTGGTTTTCATTGATTAAAAAAATCCCCAATTTTTGTATTTAAAAAAGAAACACAAAATCCACATTGTTCCATGGTTAAAATGAAACACCACTGAGATAGATAGATAACTTTTCATTTTAATCCTAGAAAAATGTGGATTTGGGGTTTTTAAAATCCAAATATTGAGAATTCTTTTTATCAGAGAAAACCAGGAATCCTGCTGATAAAGAAGTGAACTGGCAAACTAGTGTCTTATCATACTTCTTATAATACTAACTGAAAGCATTTAAAATTGTTCCCTTATGCTCCCCTATCTGTTTCTGCTCAACTTTTAGCTCTTAAATGCCTTGTCGTAGGGGCCCTCTTTTTTGCTCTGTGTTTGTATGGTGCCACTGGATTTTTAGGCATTTTAGTAATACCAATAATTAAACTAAATGTTAGGAAATACAGAAGTTCCCGATATGGGAAATAAGAATGCTTCCTCAGAGATTTGAAGTGATAGGATGGACCCCATCCATCTGACACCATGCCAGATATTCTGTTGGAGGGCTTCAGGTTCTGGGTAGGTTTCTTTGTTGTTGCTATTCAGAGCGTGGGGAATCTCAGTTGAGTGCTGGATACCTTGTAATGAGTTCCTATACAGGAGATAGCTCTCAAGTAGACCCTTGGGAGTCTATCACACCCATAGGTCTGCTTGTCCATTTGGTCCTGGGCAGTCTCATGGTATGGTGACGCGGGTATATGTAGGGTGACCATGCATCCTAGTATGCCTGGGACAGTCCTGGATTTCAAAGGCCAGTCTGAGCCAGTTGGCAGAAATTAAAACGAGTGTCCCAGAATCATAGGGGCGCCGAGTACAGTCTGGCAGGGAGGCAGAGTGGCTTGGTGCACAAGACTGCTTCACCTCCCCACCACACTGCACCCACACCCCTGCCTGCCAGCCTTTGCCACTGCCTGCAGCAGCGCCACTGACTTGGGGGGTTGAGTGGCAGCATCCCAGATGTCCTGGTTTTCCTTATGGTCACCCTAGTGTATCCATCTCCACTGCAGCTCTTGGCTCCCCTCATCTCACCTCACTTAACTCCAGCCTGGTGTAGGGAGGGGTTTAGGATTTGGGCTCCCAGTTATGGGTCTGCAGAAAGCCTAAGGATAAAAGGGAGGCACTGCCTTCACTGCCACCTTCAATTTTATAGCATTACTTCGGGCTGGCTTGGTCCATCCTATATTACCTGTTGAAGTTGCAGCCTATGCCTTTAACAATATGATGGTGTAAATATGTCAGTATTTCTGTTTCCACTTTCCTATCAGCTCCTGGTTTGCCCTTAATCATAGGCTACTGAAAAACTTTAAAACATAATGATATAGAGTAATACTCTTAAGGGCAAACCCTTTGCTGACAAACCAAGCCACTTTAAGTCCAGTGTACTATACCTCTGCCCACAATATAAGCCATACTTATTAAAGACCACCCGTTGTTGGTGGTAGTTTTGGGAGGAGGGGGGTGCAGTGCTTAGGGAGTTGTGTGTTTGTTTGTTTGGTTTTAGTTACACGTATTGCACTAAAGCAGAGGATTTTCAGAATTTCAGAACCATGTGGATATGGATTGGTCATTTAAGGAATACTGTGCTTGATATCTAAAGGCCTGCATTATCCCCAGTTACACTATAACTCAAAATCATCTTATAGAAGATGCCAGTAGCAATAGCTGCATTTGCATGCAAACCACTTTTTATTATAGCCCATCTGCAGATTTCCTATGCTTTCAGCTTTCCAAACCGTTCATCTGAGATTTTCAGGCTTGACTGTTGAGAAATTGGAAGGGACTCAGAAAACAGGTAGCGGAATAATTCAAGGTCTAGAAAATTTGCCCTATTATGGGGGAACTAAAGAAACTCAGTTTATTTAGCTTAATAAAGAGATGATTACGAAGTGATTTGATCACAGGCTATCAGTATCTGCTTGGGGAGAAGATTTTTGATAATAGATGGCTTTTTAACATCTTAAAAAGTATAGGCGATAGTATAACAAGAGCCGGTGGCTAGAAGCTGAATTTAGAGAAATTCAGATGAAAAATGCAGTATAATACATATTTTTTTATTGTGAGGATAATTAACCAGTGGAACAACTTACCTACGGATACTATAGGTGCTTCATCACTTGGAAGCCATTACATTAGGATAGCATATTCTTCTAAAAGGTATAGTATAGCTCAGGGGTTCCCAATGTTTGTGTCAAAGCATTGGCGACGCATAGGGGGTACATGTGGGTGCACATGCACCCCCTGAGATTGGTGGTGCACCCCCTGTGAAAAGTGCGGGTGATAGTGCCAGCAGTGCCTGCGGGCAGTCACCACTTGCCACCCCCTACCCACTGCTGACCTCGCCACGGCCATTGCTGATGGTACTGGTGGCATCTGCAGGTGGTTGCTAACCACTGGTAAGCGCTCGCTGACACTGCCACAGCTGCCTGCAGGGGCTCCCCGCTCGACCCACCCCTGCTGCTGACACTGCCGCAGCTGCCTGCAGGAGCTCCCCGCTCGACCCACCCCTGCTGCTGACACTGCCGCAGCTGCCTGCGGTAGCTCTCTGCTCACCACCACCACCGCCGCTACCGCTGCCTGCAGGCAGTTGCTGTGCCCCCGCCAAGCCTCCGGGGCACAGAGTCTTCATGTGCCCAAGGCTGCATTCGCATTTAAAAGAAAAAGCACCAATATGAATATTAAAGTTTAGAATTCAGAAACCTGGATATGAGCATGCACATCGTTTCATTTGGGGAGGGAATAGTAAGCACCACGCCATCGCTGCGTCAATCAGACTGACTCAGTCTCACTTTGGCGGCCGTTGTGTACAGCCTGTGAAAAAATGTTGAAGTGTTACTGTTCTGAGTTCATTGGCAGTGATGTGAATTTTTTTGTTGGAATAATGACTTTTACTGATCATGAAAATGCATGCGGGCACCTGAATAAACCTTGTGGGGGCATCATGGTGCCTGCGGATACTGCATTAGGAACCTCTGCTATAGCTCAGCTGAAAGTTATGGGAAAGACGCAGGAATAACTCAGGGTGATTCTACAAACTGCACGGCACGAAAAGTCACTTTCAATTATCATAATAGCTCCTTGTAGCCTTAAACATGTATCAAGCTATTAATTTATCCAAAGATGACACCTGACTTCATGGTAGAACATTGCTTCTGTACTAATAGAGAGCGTGGAGTGACATGATCTCCTGATGTGTTATAATTCTTCCTTGATCCAAGAATTAATCTATTCCAGCATTGCTCAGCTTGTGATATCTAACAAGTCTCATTACAAAGAACTCTGACTGCTGACACATCTGTGTTACAGCTCATGCCAATTACCTGAGCATAATTTTAACTGCCAAGTGCACGTGTATATGCTTCCTCAAATCAAATCTAATGAAGTAGTCTTTTATTATGTGTACTTGTTAAAAGTAAATGTTCTTTTGCTGGTCTACCCAGCCACAAACTGGTCTACTTCACATGAAAAGAATTCCTGTAGCTAGGTAAGAAAAAAGTTATCCAAATATATTAGGAACAGATTGTCATGTGTTTGAGTTGATCCCATTCCACTAACGGAAGTATGTATTGACTGCTAGGATCTGTGTGTAACGATTTAATTTTCACTGGTGTGACATAAAAGCCTGCCATTCAGTGACAATTACTGGGACCTGTATGCCATAAAATGTGCTTTAATTTTTTTTTCTCTGCACAATATTTAGTAGCAGCTTAGACCTTAGAGCACTTAGAGGCTTACACTGAAATTACTATACCACCAAACAGTTTTTTAAAAGCAGGGATCTCAATTTTTTAAAGCATTTATTAGAATCTGTCATTTGCAGCAATTAACTTGCCATTACTTACAGCTGCCCTTCCCAATGAAAAGATAAGAAGAGAGGAATTTATAATCGGGAGACCTCAGTGCAGCTGTCAAAAATGACTTGGGATCACTACAAGTAGTCTCAAGGGGTGGCTTGAAAGGCAGATCTGAACTGTGAACTTCGGTGTCAGAAATTTGATTGTCAAGGACCCCTGTAGGTCACACAACAAGGGTAATGAGTGCTAGAGACGTAAATGCTCTTGGACAAAAGTTTATTACAACTGCGCATCGAAATAGCCCAAATATGTCACAGTAGATTCATGGTTATTACTGAAACAATGCATTAATGTTGGCAGTCTCTTGAAATATGATATGTATATAATAGTTTCATTTAGTATCACTTAAAGGTCTGTACTGCAGAGAGGCATGACCTGTCACTGATGTATGCTACTATCACAAAGTATAAGAATTATTTATCCCTTTCCTTTGAAGAATTCCAGGTCAGCCGTCTACTACACAAAAAAACGTAGAGGTAAAGGTAGTTTACAAGCCGCCCAATTCACCACTTTCCTGGGTGATATTGCTGTAGAGCTTCAGAGGGTTGGGCCCAAAATAAGGATGGGGAGAAGATTCATTGTAATTTACATCTTAATATAAGTAACTGCATGCTTAGAGTATAATTACATGGAAAGCATTAAGGAATGCTTGATTTATTTTTTTTTAATGCAGTACCCTTTACATGATATCCAAAGATTTTAATTTGTATCTGCAATAAGATCCTCAGATTCCTTGTTTGTAGAAAAGGCCAGGGAGCGTTATAACAAAGGAGACGCTTGCATTCATTTTGCAACAGATGAATTAAAGGCAAAATAATCACAGTTTCTGTGGCTGTTAAAGTCGTAATACTTATAAAGAGAATATAAGTCGTCTCTTGTGGTTTCTAGTGTTTACTATGGAAACAATATTTTGGGGGGCGATTTTGTTACCGTGGAGCCAATATGACATGGTTTTCAAGCTAACTTACATGTCATGTCATGTCATGGCAGTTGGGAAGATAGTAAATGTCACCAATTCTCGGCTGGAATATGTGAGCCTAGATTAGTAGCTCCATACAGTGCAGCAAATAACTTTGTCATCGTAACTGCACCCTGAGAGAACTGAGTTTGTTTCTTATCATAAACTCTGATGGCATCCAAAGTGACAGCATAAGCAATGATTTCAAGGTTCCCAGTGCAACATTTTTTAAATCGCTGGGGAGAGAGAGAGAGAGAGAGTAGCAAAAGGAGAAGGTGGGGACTGGGTTTAATGATACAGTCATTATTTACCTTACGTTTGAAAGAACAAATCCAATAAATCTAATAATGAAACTGATGGGGTTGGGGGGTTTAATCATCGACTGTATTCACAAGTGCAGCTGCACTGAGAGGATTACTTAACTGTTTGTTCAGGATGCAACAAAACAATGAAAGAAGAGTTTAATAAGGTGGAACTGATTGGGTCGGACATTTGTATACCTCTGTGGGTATTGTTTAATTGTCCATGAGATTGAGTTGTTGAATAAGCAGACTAATATAAACTGAGAAACATAAAAAGAGAACTAATAAGAGACCTCAAAAATAGCTTTGTTTCTAATGTGTAGTTCTTAATTACAGTATGCTACAGACAACACTGAATGCTTGAAAGCCCTGATATGATTTCGCTTCATTTCTGCTTTGCAGGAAAGCAAAATAAATGGTGTTTACCAATACCCACATTTTCCAGTTCTATCAGGTATATTTAATTCATAGACTGTCAAGAGGACAACCTTATAAGACATCTAGGAATTCATAGATTATTGGAAGTGCAGAATGACATGCTGACAACTGCCTGGAAAGTGCAATAGATAAAAGTTAAGGGCACTTTTATGATCTTTTACCACATAGACAACCTGAGTAGCTGACTAATTTCTTGCTTTACTGCTCCAGGAATGCATACACCGACCAGCATCCTCTTTTCATCAGTGTATGATGGGCTCTTCTTAGTCTTTTTAATTAGCAGAGAACTCCTTTGGTTTCCATCCATGCCAGGAAGGCCAGAAAAAGGCCAGACATGTCCTGTAGCAACAACTGGCTTGTGTATCGCAGCCGCTTTTCTCCAACTAGTTTGGCATCATTAGGAAGAACATCTGTGGTGAGGGAGAGCAGCCCAGTGAAGGAGGATGAACCGACTTTCATTATTAGTTGTTTCTTGGCTTCTTTAGTGGGAGCGGACTTCAGATTTCAGAGAGCACGTCTGGTCTGTGGGTCAGAGAGAGATGGAGGCGGCAGGGTTCACGCTCTGCTTTCTGAGGAGTTGGATGTGCCAAATGAAATAGGGTAGTGTGAGAGGACCACATACAGATGTGGTTGGTGTGGTTTGCCTTTGTGGGTTTTTTGCTCTGAGCTGTATTTTGCCTTTATTGCTTTGTATATACAGGATGAATTGTGATGATAGGAAAGAAAACGTGATCCCAGATGACTTCCTGCTGATGACGGGGGGGCTGGAATTGATGATCTCATGAGGTCCCTTCCAGCCCTGACTATCTATGAAATCTATAAAAACCCAATTTATCACTTCATTCCTGTTACTTCTGACATAATCAGCAGCCTCTACTCTGAAGACTACAATAGCAGGTTGTGCTACAGCTTAGAAGTAAGGTCTGATTGCTGAATAGTGTGAGGAGAATTAGTGCAAACCATTCATGGTGTACATTATAATTGGTTAGTACAGTTAAGAGAACATGGTATCAGTCTGAAGAAACGGCATTATGCAGCGTGAGTTTTTAGTAGCCTCATTTTTTACTTGCCGCCTATTTTTTCTGAGCCTTGTGTCTCTCACGGGGTATGCTGCTGTCACAAGTGATACACTTTCTAATACCCCATTGGAAGTGGACATGGCAGATAGTAGAAAACAATTGAAGCACTGATATATTTATAACCAACTTAGCCTGTGTACTCTTCATTGCCCATGATCAGTGGTGTGCAAGCTACACAGCAAATGATACTGATTTCAGCTCAGGGTGATTTCTCTTTATTGTATACAGGTCCCCAGGAGCAAGAGCCAGATTCATACCCGAAACAGCCTCTTTGAAGTCACTTTACATGTTATTGTCCATGCATCTTCTACGACATTTTTTATTTTCTGCAGGCAGGTTTCTTTTTCTCCAAAGCTTTCCTCCTCCCTTCCTCTTCTCCTGTGGCAAAGCTCAAGGCTGCAGCAGCCGCCATACGCATTGTTTCTCAACTAAAGGACCAAGCTGGCTTCATAAAGTAACAGAAGTTATTAGGATGCATGTCATCATGCTCTACAATGTAGGAGTGTTTTAAGCTCTATGAAAAAAGGAAGCTGCATAGGAAATAATTTGGAAGTAGACTAAAGCTTTTTATTATAATGTAGTCAGGGTTGTTGACTGAGTTACTATATAATATATTACATAGCAGCTAATTTAATGCAAGGGTGTTGTTAAAGAAGCATGTCTCATTAAGAGTTAGACATGGTTTTTGGCATGACTTACAGTATGCATGGCTCTAAACTGATTTCACATCAGTGTAGCCCGAGAAGGGTAAAGTGGCTGACACATGAGGCATGTCTACCCAGAGGGTGAAATTAGTCACCTCCTTTTCTTTATAACAGAATTACGTGTTTTCTGATTACTTACCACGCTGCTTCGTGTTGTTTCTTTTTTTGCCTGCTAACAAACTGAAGTAAAATGAATTATGTGCAGAAGCCTCAAGGTACAGTTCTCACCTGTCACAGCAATAGTTACAACAGTTAGTGCTGGCAAAGTCTTGGAAGAGAGACAGAATTTCCTATTACGGAGTTACATCTGTAACTATTAAGTATTAAGGCAAAACCCTCCCATGGGGCGTATTGCCTCACACTGACCTACCACTGGGCTTACTGTACTTTCCTCTGAAGCATCTGTTTTCAGTCAGTGTTAGGAGACAGGAATGCTGGACAAGATGACCACCAGCGTAGGGATGCAGCTGGGTCCCCAGGGCAAAGCAAAAGCAGAAACTTGAGGACTGTGAATGCAAATGTGAACACGCAGGTGCCAGCAGCAGTTGCTTTTATCTGCATCCCTTGACTCTCCCACTCCCCAGTGGGCTCCTGGGGTGGTTGCCCTTATCATCCCGCTTCCCCCGCCCCCTCCCCAGTTACCCAGTTACACCACTGAGATAAACCAAAAGCCTTAGCCTTTCTGCAGAACGTGCTGAAGTTGGCACCATACTCCTATTTGGAAGGAATGAGAGGAGAAGTAATTGTTGTCTTCTGATGAGGCCTTTGCAATATTTAGAAAGCCATCACTGCCAAAAAGTCAACTCAAAGACATTTTGATAGCGCTCATTTCCCATAAGCACTGCAATCCTGCTATCACTCAGACTCAGAACATATGGTGTCATACTTAATTTCTGTCTCTCCTTCATCCATTACATCTAAGGTCTTGTCTGCTATTGCTGGTGTGTTATTTGCATCTCAAAGAAAAGCGCTTTCCTTTCCATACCAACCGCCAAACGAGTCAATGCGCTAACAGTCCCTTGCCCAGTCGATTCCAAACCAAGTTGCCAAGACCGTCTTCCTGTCTGCATCAGTTATCTGATATCGTTTATGCTTGACATTCAATTAATATGATCATTGACAAACATTATTGTAGTGTCCATCACTGTAGGTTGTGGGCATTTAGATGGGATCAACTATCCCATTTAGATTAGTTGATATTAGAAAAAACTTAAGACTACCAAGGGAAAAGCATTCAGAAATTATCTTCTAAATGATCCTTTTTTGAGGCTACAATAATAAAAGTTAGTGTCATTAAGGAACACTATACACTGTTAATTATTGTCCCTTTTCTAGGCTACCCCCTGAAGGCTATCATATGGCAATTGTTTGAGGCAATGTGAATCATTATTACTATCATCTTATTTAGGCTGCATTAGGAGCTCTCTGTCATGTTGTGTGGGGAAAAATAACTGGAACATGATTCACTATAAAATATTTATACAGCATTTAGTCCTTCATTGGGTAGTGAATAGAAACTGACATAAAAAATAATAACCTTCAGATGAGGTACAGCATGAGCATAAGAAGCATACTCCTAGGACCAGTGTCAAATAAATTTCAGAAACTCAAAATTTCAACACAACTGTCTTGATTAAATTTTCTGTATTAAACTGGTTTATGGTGAAATATATCAGACATCGTACTTTAGAAAGTTGCACAGTACCTTGAAGTTATGACAACACACGACTTAAGTTGTCCATCGTGTAAAAGTGACTGGCTCCACGTGAATTAACAATTTCAAACCTCATCAGAAGAATCCCTTTGCAAACTAACGTGCAGCTTACATATATCAGTTCCTAGTAATCCAGAAGACAACTATTCATTCAAATAATCATGTTAGAAATATGCCAGTGCTTCAGGCACCTTCAATTGTAAAAGTAGGTCCCAGGCAGAAACCCTACAGAATTCTCATTTCGGGCTAATGGAAATAGATATTAGTCCAGCGATTGAAGTCAATGAACCTATGTCAGTTTACACCAGCTGAGCATCTGGCTCATTGTGTTTAATATTTTACCTGTGCAGTATGAAATATTGGTTGAATCTTAATAGCCCATGAGTGGATGCAAAATGAATTTTGTAGGCAGCAAACTTTGTCAGAAATCAGCCTATAGCCAGATTTATGATGGATTTAAATCAGCTATTGAGCAATAGATACAATGGTGACATGAATTAACTTTCCTTTGACACAAGATGTTTTACTGGGAATGTATACCATTGCCAAGAATTAGCTTAGTCCAATATGACTCTCTATATTTGTTGGATTTAATGCCTTACTATACTGTAGCTCATCACAAAATGTCAGGATGAGTTTGAAATGAATCAGAAAGCCATTTGAAATAAAATTTACTGAAATGAAAAAAAGCCCTGTAGTGTAGGTTTCCAAAGAAGAATTAGGAAGAAATCTTTTTTCATATAAACACTGGAGACCAGAATCCAGTCTCCAATATTTGTGTGTGTGCTTAGTAAAATCTTTTTTTTCCACAGGCAAGATGAAGTACGTCTAGAAAAATCTGGTTTCTTATCCTAACCAGGTGGTAAACACCTGCTGAATGTCACTACTGCTTACTGAAGTCAAAGGGAGCTGTGGGAGCTTTGTGTGCAAGAGAATCCGGCATTTAATTTATCCGTGTCAGTCAAATTTAATATCCATAACTCAGATACAATATTTGGGCTTCAAAGAACTTTCTGGTGTGTTGCTGACAGACTGTTCCAGTGTGAATAGGTGTTGTACAATCTAATCTTTACAACAGCAAGGTGATGCATCTGCAGAATAGTCGTGACAGCTTTCTATGGGTCAGTTTCTATTTGCATTTTGGCTATTTGCATTTACCTATTGGAAACCAATGAATTATATCACCAGGGTTTGAATTACAGGGAAGCTCGGGGAGGGGATTGAGTACTCCCAGAAATGATGAGAGCCCCCCCCAATAAGAAATGAAAACCCTCCTAGGGGCCAGTGAACACCCCCCCCCCAACATCACTGCTCACAGCCTCTTGCCTGCCCCGGTCCTTTCTAAACAGCCCAGGCAGCAGTGGCTCCTGCCTGCCACCACCGCTGGCCCCAGCCCTGCAGTACTGACAGGGACCCACGTGCACAGCTGTAACCTTGGCCAATGTTTTGCAGACCCCCCCGAGTCAAAGTGTAATTCAAGCCCTGTATGAAATTCAAGCCACCAGAGAATTTCTAAGAACTTATTTTGAAGAATTTATTGAGTATGTGGCTGATTCGCACCATAGCATAGAGCATGCTATATGCTCTGTCTGAACCAGCAAATAGGTAGGCTAGAGAGAATTTATCCTGGCACAGGGCACTCGCCCTCCATCTCTCTGGAGGCCTTGGAGGAAAGGACACCTTTAAACTATGGTTAGGGCTCTTGAGCAACCCCACAGCACTGAATGTTGCTCTGGCCTTGTGCTCTTCCAACTAGTAGCTATTTTGCACTTTTCCAGTCATGCAAATATCTCTGTGAGGTCCTTTGGAATGAAAAATCATGTCTTTATCAGATGACACCCTCCTGTGCCAAATTTCAGGTGGGTTTTTTTCCAAAACCTCAGAGCTCTACAGTTTCTCAGGAGTCCGAATCTTTTCTTGACACACCAAAAACAATGTTTTTTGCCTCATCTGTCCTTAGAAATAGGTGATCTGTTTTAACTGAAACTTTAAAAACGAATCAGACTCAGGCAGATATCCAGCATGGAAAGTTTCAGTCCCAGCAGTTCACATTTGGTAAAGTTACAAGCAACTGAAAAGCAATGCTGCCGTTTCTGCCTGTAATCTATATTTCCTATTGTTTTCTATTATATGTCATGCCCATATCTATTGGACTAGTATGGGATCCATCATGTGTGACAGGCCTGTGCTGTCTGAGAGATATGAGGCTCAGAAAATTGCTAATGTACTATAAAACTGAAATGGCTAAAACTCAGATCATGCAGCTTTGGCTTTACATAATGCACATTAGATTTGTTGTAAATATTCACTTTTCATTGTTTTTTCATACTATGTCAATATGATGAAAATAAGTGGTCATATGTCCCGACTGACCAAAGCCCAGACTCTGCAATAATATATGTGGTTGCTTAATAATACATGCAGTTTAGTTTAAGGGCCCATTGTTATCTATGATAATTTCCTCACAAAATTAATCTAGTATATTGTATTCTTGGTTTGTAATACAATTACTGTGTTCATTTTTTGAGCAGTGGCTACTGATTGCATCAAATTTTGTGGAAATTGGCATGTGCACACCAATTTGCCCGGGGCAAGAATGATATTTTCCCATAAAGATATAACCTCTACTACTTCTAGCTGAGCACATGCACACAGTAAACTTGTTTGAGTCTTTTAATGTGAATAGTATATTTCTGTTCTAATCTGATTGCAGTATTCAGAAACTGCATGAAAGGCCATTTATGAGGAGGCAGAGAATACACAAACCATCAGTAGGAAGCATTACTAAGTTGCTCCAGTTTGCTTTTGAACCACGTGAAGAGTTTAATAGTTGGAGTGAATTGTTTAAAAAGTAAGTCTTCTAATTTCATGGTGACCAGTAGAGTAAGTTGTGTAACTCAGTAATAGCTGTAAGCCCTATGACATAAAGGCTAAGTACAGACATTCAAAAAACCTGAGGTGGAAACGATCTAAGTTTCATGCTATATTCTAAGTGGCCTGGGTTAGGTCAGGAGCAAACTGAACAGACATTTTCCCTCTGGTTGGGGGCCCACAAGAGAGGCTAATGAGGAGCCCTCACAGCAGCCTAGGTTGCTGGCGGGCTGTGGCCTAATTTGAGTCACTAGGGCATCTGGTTCAATAGATGGGTCTGAACTCAATTGCTTAAGTCTGATACTACATCAGTCCTGGTCTATCTTAGACAGGGTTCCGCCATCTTTAAACCAATCTGGATGCACTGAAGTTCAGTTTGGTTACAGGTGTAGACTGGTTTCCAAGCATTTATACCAGGTTGTGTAATGTCTGTACTTGGGTGTGTTATTCTGGATTTTAGGAAGAGGCAAGGAGATTCCTTGGTCTCCTTAAGCCTTTATTGTAACAACAACCCCCATGACCCAAAATGGTTGACTGACCATTTCCTGTACATGACATCACTCTTTAGGAAAGGAGTTAACCCTTACTGCTACACTGGCCAAAGATTGCCAGTGCTTTAGGCCCTGATCAATGTCTGTTTCTCCCAAACACTTTGCAAAAGTGGAATCTTTGTAGAAATCTTAATCTTAAACAAATCATCTCTTAAGACTAACAACCAATATAAGATTGTTTCTGAATCAAGATTCCATGGTAAAAACTGAACTGAGCTGCACCCAGAGAGTGGTTGTGGATGGGTCATTTTCGACCTGGAGGGATGTGGGCAGTGGGGTCCCCCAAAGCTCAGTCCTTGGACCCGCACTGTTCAACATCTTCGTCAGTGACTTGGACGAGGGTGTGGAAAGCACCTTGTTCAAATTTGCAGACGACACTAAGATGTGGGGAGAAGTGGGTGCACTAGAAGAGAGGGACAGGCTACAACTAGATCTCGACAGGTTACAGGGGTGGGCAGATGAGAACACGATGGGTTTCAACACTGAGAAGTGCAAGGTGCTGCACCTGGGGAGGAAGAACCAGCAGCAGACCTACAGGCTGGGGACCTCCCTTCTTGTCAGTGCAGAGGCAGAAAAGGATCTTGGAGTCATTACTGATGCCAAAATGAATGTGGGCCCACAGCGTGGGGGTGCAGTCAAGAAGGCCAACCATACCTTATCATGCAAGTCCACAGCTGCATCTCAAGCAGGTCCAAGGAGGTGCTCCTCCTCGTCTATGTGGCACTGGTCAGGCCACAGTTGGAGTACTGCAGCCAGTTGTGGCTGCTGCACTTCAGGAGGGATGTAGACAGCATTGAGAGGGCCCAGAGGAGGGCCACTTGCATGATTAGGGTCAGCAGGGCAGGCCCTACGAGGAGAGGCTGGGGGCACCTGAACCTGTTCAGCCTCCACAAGAGAAGGCTGAGGGGGGATCTAGTGGCCGTTTACAAACTAGTCAGAGGGGACCAGCAGGCATTGGAGGAGTCCCTGTCCCCCCTGAGCACTACCAGGAGTGACTAGAAATAACGGTCACAAGCTGGCAGAGGGTAGATTCAGACTAGACATCAGGAGGCGCTACTTCACAGTCAGGGCGGCTAACCAGGAGTGACTAGAAATAGCGGTCACAAGCTGGCAGAGGGTAGATTCAGACTAGACCTCAGGAGGCGCTACTTTGCTGTCAGGGTGGCTAGGATCTGGAACCAACTCCCAAGAGAAGTGGTGCTGGCTCCTACCCTGGGGTCTTTAAGAGGAGGCTAGATGAACACCTAGCCAAGGGGTTTTGACCCCAGTACTCTTTCCTGCCATGGTAGGGGGTTGGACTTGATGATTTGCTCGGGTCCCTTCCGACCCTACCAACTATGAAACTATGAGAAGATAGATGTAAGGCGCCCTTGTCGAAAGGGCAAATACACGCATACAGGAAAAATGAAACAAAAATTAAAGAACTGTGTTAGATCGATGACAGAAGTTCAATAAACCAATTTAACCTAAATCAGTTAAGTCTGATACTATATCCATCCAGGTTCATCTTAAACTGGTTTCAGCCATTTTGAAAGCGGTTTATGTACACCAAACTTCTGTTGCGTTACAGATTTGAACTGGTTTTGAATAACTTATGCTGGTTTAAATGTCATCTCTGTCCCTAGCCTTAGAGTTCAGTATGGTCTTGGCAGAGGTTCAGCTGGCCAGTACTGTACCCTGGGCAATACTGTACCACCACACACACTCTCAGCTTTGGCTCTGGCAGGAGGAAGGACAGAGCAGACATGGTGGAGGATGAGGGTATGTCAGCTTTCAGCAGAAAGAAAAGGTGACATCTCCCTTAGCAACGGTGAAACTCTGGGCACTGCTCCTGCAGTGCTCCCTGGTGCTGCTTCAGGAGGTGTAACAGGGCAACAGCGGCTCCC
>JAGPOW010002742.1:16390617-16408791 GCA_030014935.1 Caiman crocodilus | reverse complement strand
TTGCCTGCCATGGCAGGGGGTTGGACTTGATGATCTGTCAAGGTCCCTTCCAACCCTACCAACTATGAAACTATGAGTAGGCACTTTTGCAGATACTACAACATTATCTGGAGTCTAGAGTGAATGATTTGACCCCATCAAGAGGTAAGACGATGGTTACTACTCTACTCCAGAAATTGAATTAAACTTGGCAAAGTGGATGATTTGATAACAGGACATTAATTTGGAATTCTAGAATGCTTGAAATACAAGAAAATATAGAATTAGTAGCTTTACAGCCTTCTGTTGGTGCAGGAAGCTTGTGTCATTTCCATATTAGAGTCTATGAGAGTCATCTCTTCCTCTCTATTGGGAGAGATATTTCTTTGCTGGCATGGGTGAAGCATTTCAAAATTCCAAGGCAAGCAATTTGGTGACACACCTGCTCTTTATGGTTTTTGCTTACTGGTCATTTCCTTTCCTCCTGCTTCATGTCGAATAGTCTAGTCTTACTGAAACATACAATATATTTTAAAAATGTCTTGAGCTTTCTGCTGTTGGCTTGCTCTTTGATTTGAATATGAATACACATATTGGACTCAGAGGGCCTTTGTACATGCCACAAAATTGGCCTTTAAAGTGACTTAAATGCCCTTTTGCACCACTTTAATGGCGTTGCTGTATACACTGTCAGCAATGTATTGTGTGTTAATGGCACTGCTGTTTACTCTGTTGGCAGCATATTGTGCATTAAATGACTTTGGGAAGCAGCAAAATAAAATATGCTTTAGTTTGCTACCTTAGTAGCCGCGGTGGTAAGTACCAGGCCCCGTGCAACTCAGGAGCTGTGTAGGCAGACCAACAGCAGCCCATGCAGGCAGGCTCCACTGAAGGGGAAAAAAAAAACAGCGAGCCTGATTTTTTCCCCCCACCTCCACGGAGCCTGCCTGAGCTGCATGGGCCCCGGTGCTTCCATTAGTGGCTGCGGTGACCCCCAGGACCACCCAGGCTGGGTGCCTGTGGACAGGTGCCGCCTAGTAGGGCTATGTGAAGCTTTGGTCCCGATTCAATTTGGTGAAGATTCGGCCTGATTCAATGGCTAAATCTCTGAATCAGAATTGAATCAGAGAACCCTTTAATCTATCCAAATCAAACTGGAACCCTCTGAATTGATTCAGAGACATTTAGAAAGGTTCGGAGATTCAGACATAGACACAACTTTAAATGTTTGTTCTACATACCTCTAGGTAGCAGGTGGCTCGCGAGTGCTGCAGTGCTGGGGCGCAGGGGGCTCCCTGGCACACTCGGCATCAGACCACGAAGTGAAGCAGAAGCGCTTCCGGTCCACTTCTGGCTCCACTGGGGAGTGTGCAAGGGGACTGCTGAGCACATGGAGGCCCCCCACGCCCCTCTGCACTCCTGTGGGGCGCTCCATGTGCCCCAGCATCACAGCGATCACGAACTGCGCCTGCTACCTCAAGGTATGTAGAAAAACTTTTAAAGCTGTGTCTGTGTCCGAATTGCTGATTCTCTGAATCTGCATCGAATCTTCAGATTTAGATTCAGCCAAATCGAATTGGGGACAGTGATCTGAATCAACGAATTGAATCATTGTCCCTGATTTGGGCCAAATCTGAATCAAATAGGGTCCACTTTGCACATCCCTACTGCCTAGGGGGCACCACTACCACTACGGAAGGAAGCACTGGCCTCCCGCGCAGCTCAGGGACTGCTCAGGGATCAAATATTTGATTTTTCAGGTAGCTTAAATAATATTATAGGTACAGCACCAAATAAATAGTCGGTGCATTTATACCATCAGACTGCGTCTCACTTGTAAGTTAAGTCTGACTTTCATAGGGTCACGGCACTGTGATGAGTCTGTCATTCACATGGCAGAACCATAAACGCAGAATCCTGTTCCATTTTACGTTCTTGGATGGCATGCACATACCCACGCAAGTGTCTTTTTTGGATTCTGTTTCGCCATCTGGCAAAACAGAATCAGCCTGCAGGCTTACCTGCTGGAAGCAAAAGCAGGAGGAGAACAGCCTTCTTATGTTTTAGCCTGCTTACCAAGGGTGCCTGTAGACATGCGAGGACACTGCTTTGCTGTGCTGTAATTACAGTGTCAGAGTAGTCTTGATCAATCGAGTCTGCTGGAGCGTGCTAATTGGAGCTCCAGCAGCTTCCACGTTTTGTGTATTCAGCATCCCCATGCTTCAAAATGGTGGTGGGGTGGGTGCTATAACTAAAGCTTGTAGAATCTTCTATGAGCTTTAGTTAAAGCACCCTAGCCACCATTTTGAAGTGTGGGGCACTGAATACGTGAGACTCTGCAGGCACTTTAATTAGAGTGGCTTTTGGAGCCACCCTAATTAGAGCACTGCCCTCTCCCCCCTACCTGGAGTATGCATGAAGACACCCCAGGAGAAGGAGTCCCAGGCCCTAGGACACCCCTCACCCAGCAGTTTGAACACACATCTTTTGCTTTCCATAACAGTGCCCTAAACATGAGGCCACATGCTAAGCAATATTCAGCTTTCCATTTGAAGCAGACCCTCTGGGCAGCTGAGAGAAGGGGGTTTATGGCTACCAGAGAGCTGCTCCTGTGGATGGGATGGGGCCCTGCGTTCAGAGTCATTACTCTGAATGGGGGAGAAACTTTTCTCTATTCATTTTATCTGGGGAGCATCAAATGCGGGTCGCAGAGGGTGAGCTTCAAGAGTGTGGCTGGTAGAAGGGCTTATTTAGCCTTACTTCTGCTCTGGAGGTTAGAACAGTAGGAGATATGGGTCATAGCCTCATCTGGCTGAGAACCGTAGGTGTGTGACTGGATGAAAGTACCCATCTGAGCAGAACACAGCCATGCTGAGCATGCTCAGTAGGCACATGGCCACTTGCAATCCCCAAACTGAATTGTAAACTATGTGTAGGTGCTGAAGCTGGCAGCTGCATACCTAGGTAATTACCATTTAGGCACGTAAAATGATAACAGATTCTTCCCCAAGTAGTGAAAGAGGGGTGTAAATATTTCATCACCGCAGAGGGACCCGTTGGAGGTATCAGTCTAGCTGTGTAATTTTAACTGTGTCCATCTTCACAGTGTGTGAACACTAAAGTAGGTTTGGTGTTGCCAAGACAGGAATGTCCCACCATTGAGGAAGGTGCAATATGCTCTACTTGCAATGGAAGACTGATAGTAATGGGTGATGTGGAAGAGGTTCCTGCTATTTTGGTAAAAGTTGTGTCAACTGACTAGAAACAGATGATGTTCTCTGAGCACAAAGACAAATTGATCCAGGCTTATGTGGAGGGCAGCTGAGAACCACGAGTCACACCTTAAGTTAATCCATCTTGTGCATCCATTGCACACAACAAGGTTGTTGGGTTTACTCTGTAGGCCAGGCTTTTCAACCACATAATTGCAATCCTACAATTAAATAGTGGGGGAGGGAGGAGAAGGAAAATGAATCTGACAGGTATATTTCATTTTTAGCATCCACATTAATCTCCAATATGTGGCAAGCAGTGAAGAGTATTGTTTCTGCACCCAACTAGGTGATTTTTACTCAACTTCCATTGAAAGAAAGAAAGATGCATGCTGTGACTTATCAATAGAAATATTTCACAATTGTTTTACTTGAATTTTACCCATTGTTTGTTGATAAATTAAAGAGGCAAAATAACATTATACTGCCGTCAACAGCAATCCTTCACGGTCGAGGATGATCTCTCGCACAGGTCAAGTATAAAGGGTTGTCGATGAGTCCACTGATGGCTAAGACCAATCCCAGCGCTGAAGGCTCTCTGGCAAATGCCACATGTGGGGGTTAAAGGGAGGGTCAGCCTCCATATTTTTCAGTCTTGTTTCCTTAGCTTCCATTTCTGTCACTTTTCTGCCTCTAGGGTAAGACAGTTTTCCTCTAAGTAAGATGTACTTTTTCTCACATGGTGCCCTGTCTCACTCTAGTTTTCCTCAATTTGTGACATCACACTTCTTAATGTACACCTCGATGGTGTCCTTGAAGGACTTCCTCTGGTCCCCTTGTGTCCTTAGTCCTTGGCTGGTTTGGGATGATATCAGTTGTTTTAGTAAATGTACATCAGGCATGCAAACACAATGCCCTGTCCATCGCAGCTGCTGTTGGGTAATCAATACTTCCATACCAGTGGTGTTAGTGTCAATGAGAAGTGTTCAACCTTCTCCAGCTCCTGACCATCAGCGAGGATCTTTGCTGGGGGAGTTCATTGGCCCGGATCAGGCTGGTAAAGCACCTTTGCTTTTTCCAGTGTTAAGGGTCTGATCTGGGCACTGGTATGTTTGGGAGAAGCTGTTAAGGGCCATTTGTAAGTCATCCATATGTACAACGACAGCACAGTCAGTTCCACAATCAAAGCCCAAGTAATTTTTGTAGCATTTTCCCCATTGTTTGTTGCTAAATTAAAAAGGCAAAGCAATATTATACTGCATGTAGGAACTGTACAGTAGCCAAAGTGGCGTAGGTTCATTTGAAACATCAGCTGTCCCAGTAATTAGAATACTTATAGTTAACAGGGACCTGACCCAAACCATTTGGTTTTGGAGCATGCACTGTTTAAGCATCTGCCTATGAATTAGTTTTTTTAATCCTTCAATATGTTGTAGTTGTGTTCTGCATATTTTTTCTTGAATATTTTTGTTCATGGACAATAGCCTGTAAAGCCCGTCTCAATCAAATTCTAAGTCTAGGTGTTTTTTTTATATAGAAATACATCATTAAATTACTCTCCCTTACTGTTCTGGTCTTTTTTTCACAGAGCTTATTCCATAAATACTAGGATTTGCCTCTTGTATGGTAAATCCTCCCAGTAGGACCCAGTTTCTCTTTTTTCTCTTTACAT
Organism: Caiman crocodilus; assembly: GCA_030014935.1. Taxonomy (NCBI): domain Eukaryota; kingdom Metazoa; phylum Chordata; order Crocodylia; family Alligatoridae; genus Caiman; species Caiman crocodilus. The sequence continues at coordinate 16,403,928 of JAGPOW010002742.1, read as the reverse complement.
TATTAAAGAAAAGGGCTGAGATGCTGGTTTCATCAAATGGCGTATCATTGGCTCGCCATCAGTGGGTTCCGTTGGAATTTTAGTATATTGTAGCAAGACGTTAGAAGGTGTGTGTTCTTCTGTGGAAATATCTGTCATCTTCAAGTAGCTATTAAGAATATGTATTGAGATAAGTTGCTATATTTGACTACATATTGTTTTGTTGATATTAATTGCTGATTCTCTCCACGGACGATGGGACATAGTGACTCAGATTCGATGTTGGTGACACTCCATTTTTTTCAGTGAGATTACAACTGCAGAAAATTTGACCCATCTTTAGGACTCATAAAAACTTTTCTCGCTGGAGAAATTTTGTCATGTTTGAATGAATGAAAAATGAAATAAACATGGTTTGTTAAATAAAAGTGCTTTTGACAACTTTTGCATTTAAAAAAATCAAAATGAAAGAGGTATTTTTTTAAAATCAACTTTTCTCACAATTTCTGAAGTGAACATTTCAAAATATTAATTTCCTTTGTTTTTACATTTTACTCACTTTTACCCCTGGAAAGGAGAGAGAAAAGAAAAGGTATTTGTTTAAGTGAAGAAAAAGAAATCTTTCATTACGTTTTTCCACTGGAAAAGTTTTGGGAAAAGAAAGAAAAAGAGAATAAGAATAAAAAAACCCTAAATTTAAAACACTTTTTTTTTCTAAACAAATTAAATTTGGCAAAAGAATAAGGTAAAAACTCCAAATGAAATCAAGTAACAAAAAACCCAATAGAGCTGGTCTAATTTTAATTTAGTTTAGTTTGTTATAGTATACAAAATAAATTAATGTTGTAATAAAGGGCTAGTTATTTAGCAGGTTGCATTATGTCTTTCAACTTTATCAACGGTTCATTCGCATCCACAGTGGCACCTTTTGTCTTATTCCCTTTGTGTTTTTTCATGACATCATAGTGTTCAGTAAAGCTGCTTTTCATACCCAAAATGATCTTCTGTTTTCCTTTACAAGGAAGTTAGAACATCATATGGCTTATGAGAAGATAAATAACATTGTATGCAGTGCTTTTCTTCGGAGGATATCCAATCACCTCACAAAGAGGAGTACTAGCATCCCCATTTTACAGATGAAGAAACTGAGGAGTGAAAATGTGAAATACTATGCTTACGCTCGAACATGGATTGTGTGCCAGGGGTGAGGATAAAAATATTGATTTCCTGATTTCCAGGCAACTGTTTGCTGTAACCACTTCCAATCAAAAATTGAAAATCAGTAGAGCACTGCTAATGAAATGGTATCCTGCAGGAATTAACTCAAATTATTCCACATGAAAAGTAGTTGTTTTGTCAAAAAATATTGTGGGTAAAATCACTTCACACTTTTTCCTGTAATGTTTCACCTGTTAAAGCATATTTAACAAATCCAACATTTTTAATACACAGCATGCTATAATTATCATGAACTTTTATTAACTTTGCCAAATGATCATAGCTGCTCTGCGAGTAACTTCATCTAGACAGATTTTCCATTTCATGCTACACAAAAAGCAATTCATTATTTCCTATAACAGTACTTGTATTCAATCAACCGTATTAAGCAGTGACCTATTTACAGGATGGTTCAAAGGCTTAGAGGTACATATATTTGGATTTAGATAGACCTCCACTGTGCTTAAAGTGAGACTCACTGTTTTATAGCTCCTAAAAATCATACTGGAACAATGATTTTAATTGACCACTGGTTAGTAAGCAAATAGTATGTAGAAAATCCATATAATTTAGTAGTCTATTAAGCCTAATGGAGCCACTTTTCTCATACTCAGGAACCTTTAGCCATGTCATATTTTAGATCCAGTCATCATCCTCTGCTTTAGTAGCTCATAGTCTTCTAACAAAACTGTGTGACTATTTAATACAAAATGCTTATGTTAGCAGTGTCCTGATCTCTGGTCTGCTCAAGAGGAATAATTTATGGAGTGTTTTGGGGTGTGTATGGCAGTGTTAGAGTGATTATAGGGTTTTAGGAAAGTAGGGCTGGAAGAGACCTCACAAGGTCATCTAGTGCAGCCCACTGCTCAAGGCAGGATTGGTCCGAACTAAACCATCCCAGACAAGTGTCCGTCCAACCTGCTTTTGAAAGTTTGCAAGCGTGGAGATTGCACAACTTCTCTAGGTAGCCTGTTCCAATGCCTGGCCACTTGCAAAGTCAGAACGTACCTCCTAATCTCCAATTTGAATTTCCCCCTCTGCAGCTTGAAGCTCCTACAGCCACAGATAAAAACTATCTTTCTTATAATCACCCTTCAGTGAAGACTGTTATCAAATCCTGCCGTAGTCTTTTCTTCTCCAGGCTAAATAACTCTAGTCCTTTTAGCCTTTCCTCATAAATCTTGCTTGCCAGGTCCCTAATCATTTTTGTTGCCCTGAGCTGGACAGTTCCCAGACTGTCAACATCTTTCCTGATGTTGTAGCCATGATGATCTTTGTGGGTGCTTTGTAGGAGGCAGTGATCTGGGGGTAAGATCTTTTATTGGGCTAACTGTGTGGTTGGGATAAAGTTAGACCAGCTTTCAAATGAAGATGTTCTTCATCAGGTCTGAGGACAGAAGCAGGGCTAGCATTTGTTAAGAACAGTGGGTAGAGCTGTGAAATGGGAGGAGGGAGAAATTTCTAAGGATAGCAGAGATATAGGGTGTAGCCCTGTTGGTCTAAGGGATAGGGTTAGGTCTGCTATCCCTACCAGCAACTAGCAGAAGGAAAGAAGCTTGATTACTGGGAGATCAAGCCCCATGAGAAAGGTGTAGGGTATGCTGGAAGAATTTCAGGAATTGGGTAGATTATAGTGGGCCATAAAATGAATATCGGTGTTCAGTTCTTGATTCCTAATGTCCAGCCAAATTACGATTTTTGGTTTATAAGCTTGCCTTTTAAAGGTGTTTGATAGATTTCTCTAGAGCGCAAAGATGGTAAGGACAGAAAGAGAATGGTTGATCTGTGAAAAATGTGCTCCTGCTGATGTGTGCGTGTTTCTGTCCTTTATATATTTTCTATGACTGTTCATTCTAGTGCGTAGTTGCATTCAGCGTTATGTTGGACTTGTCAGTACTCCATTTTCTAGTGAAAATCCTTTTGTCTGTCCCTGGCTAATTAATGACAGGCAAATTCTATACTAAAATGGGTATATTTCGAGTCTGTTCATGAAAGTATGAAAGCATGTCATCCATTTGATAAAGCAAAACATGAAAATGTTCTTTTTGTGATGCTGTTTCATGTTTAGTTCTGTAGGGTAAAGCAAAAATGTTTTATTTGAAATAGAAAGTACCATCCATAATTAACTATTCAAGTGACCATTGCTGTCAATAGAATTGCAATGTAAGCTGAGAAAAAAAATGTCCATCCATATTTTGTTACCCATTAAAAAGCAAGATTATACATTTACAGTGGCCCAGAGCAAGGAACAGCATGTAGCCATATTATCCCAGGAGTAAAGTAGACTCAGGAAGAAACAGTGATTCTGAGATTTTTTTTCCCTTTAGTTCCTACCTTCTATTGATATATTCCCTGCAATGCATTGAAAGGTCAGGTTGTCATCCTCCCCAAACGCAGTCCTCTTTTTTGCCCTAGAGAATTATCTTTTATTACCTTAATGAAGTGGTGTTGCCCATGTTACTTAGTTTTATCAAATATATATATATTGTCTTTTCAAATATTTGGGGGGGTTCCATGTCTAATAATTTTAGGATTATTGCATAATTAAAAGCAAAAACCTTTCTGCATTCACCATTATTAGTCAAGATTTTGCTGTGATGACAATGGAATCCTTTTCTTAAAGCTTTTACATAGTGCTTATTAAGTGTTTTAAATTATATGTGTGACAGAGAACTTGCAGTCTTTCAATAATTTATATTTCACAGCAAAGGAAAATTGATCAGAATGATTTTAAAAGCAGCAGGAGAGCATCATTTCACTCCTGTAGCTAAGAATAATGGACATGCAAATCAGAAGTCAATCACCTTGACTGGTGAGGAATGTCAAGGGAGGTGGAGATCAAACTTGCGAAATGATGGACACAGAGTCTAGAAGGTAGCAAAGTCTCCCAGAGGTGATTAGGGAATAATAGCTCTTTTGGGGGACAAAAAGACTTTTGCATTGCCTCCAGGTGGTCCTCCTGATCACACACTGCTTGTAGAAATCTTAAACTGACCTGTCTGGTGTAAGAATGAACCATGACACCAAGAACTTGATAAGCAGGACAGGTGTGGAGGGGTGGGGGGTAGAGTTCTCTTGAGATGCCATAGGATCTGTCAGTCATTTTAGGATAGGTCAGTGGAGGACTACCTCTAAGATTTCCATTTTTCTCTGTAACTAAGCAAAGGAGCTTACCACCAGTGGACAGAGCGTAATGTATTTAGATTTTCAAAAGTGCCTTTAAAACCAGAGGCCTTGTCTATAGTTGGAACGTTTTGCTGCCGTAATTATGCAGGCACAGGTAAATCAGGAAGTGCTTTAATGAAGATGAAGTTATAGTGGTATAAAATGTATTATACCGACATAGTTCATTGTGATTTGGTGAAACAAATTAAGCTATCGCTGTATATGGTGCCTTACATTGGGATAAGTGCATTTTAAAGCTTTTACAGGCATACTTACGTTGGGAAAAATCACACCCCTTACTAACAGAGTTATGCTAGTAAAATGTTTTAAATGTAGGCTTGGCCTAAATCCCATTCTTAAAAGAGATTTAAGGCCCTAAAGCAGTGATTCACAACCTTTCTAGGCTCAAGGCACCCCGTCAAAAATGCCAGCTCTTTGTTTTCACTCATTGTTTTTACTTCAGAAAAATAATAGAGTAATTCTTCTGCTGTAAAGAACTCAGACCACGTCCGGTCAGAATGTTTTTGATGCTATGGATTCCTATTTAAAATCCCTGGGTTTATCTTGTGAATCATTTTTGCACACCTGACAGTACTAACATTTCATGGCTCCCCATTATACCCTTGAAAGGATCTCAAGGTATTCCAAAGTGCTGCAGTATCTTTGTTGGGAATCACTGCCCTAAAGCCATGTCTATACGGCCTCTACACTCAAAAACCCCCCAAACCTGCATGTGCTCAGATGCATCACTTTGCATGTGCCCAGCCTCCCCAAAGCCATTTACTCTGCCTCATTGTCAGGCATGGTCTCATGTAGAATGGGACCAACTGAGCGAGGCCTGATTCTTAACAGTGGTGCCAGGTCAAGCAGGTAAGTAATCAAGAAATGATCTAAGCCTCGTTGTAAGTCTACCAAACTTAAGCTCCTACATCACTTAAGGTATGGACAAATGACAGCGAGTTAAGGACTGGATGCTACAGAGTGTCCAATATTTGGTATGTGTGTGCTCCCTCTTAGGGCCTTGTTACATATTAGTTTTAGGAAGCTCCTGGAGCTCGTAATCACTACATTGTCCCCACAATAACATCTGAAACTAGTTTTAAGCACACTTTAGGCAGCTTAAAGCTACGCCATGCCACACCACTCCAAGGCAGGCTTGTCTCTGATCCGTGTTACCCAGCTCATGTTCCATTAACACGTGGCCAGTTGCAGTCCTTCAACATGGCACGATACATTGTCCCCTTCCCCAGCCTCCTGTTCTATGTGGACAAACTTTCCACCCCTTGAACTCTACTGCCCAAGGGGCAGTTCTGGCACCATGACAACCCCCCTCCCACTACAGGGGTGTGACGTTCCCACCCCCAGAGTGCAGTCCCTTGCAAACAGCCTTCAGGGCACATGCCACCTAGCTTGGTTGCATGGTATGGACGGGTTCAGGGGTGGGGCCTAGGGGGGATGGGAGGGAACAACATAGGGCTTGCATCAGGTCTCTATGAACCAGGGGTTCCTTTCCAGGGAAGAGGCAGTAGCTCCCCCAAAAGCACCCTCCCTTACCACTCCCACTCCCCAGCCCCCTCCCCGGGAGCATGACTGGCACTCCTCCCCATTCTCAAATCCCAATTTATTGGAACATGAGGCTTTCTTTAATTGACTTCTTCTTTATTTATTTTTAATTTTTTTTTATGTTATCCTTTAGTGCTGCCTGACTTCATTTCATCACCTTTCCCCCACCCCCATTTCCTTTCCACCTCCTATTTCATTACCCACCTCTTGGTCCCATTAACTCTCCACCTCACAGCTTCATATTCCTGCTCCTCACCCACCCCCAACCCATCTCTCATAAACCCCGACCTAGGGCAGAGATAAAAGCCTGTTCTGGCTCACCAGCCCTGTAGTGACAACTCAAAGCTGTAGCTGTGAGTCGGGTCGCTCCTCTCCAGCCCTCTGTCAGCAAGTCACAGCTGTGCAGGTGGGGGGCAGTCAGAGAAGGTTTTTAGTCCTAAGGTGTGACTGCTCTAAACTCAAGCTAGCACTGACACTAATCAATATTTGAGCAGCTCGACAGGCAACATGATGGTACCTGGAGAGTAAGCCAGAGCAACTTCGTTTTGAGACCGAGAACTAAGTGTCCAGCACTTCAAAGTAGCTACATTTTATTCATTTCCAGATTTAGCAGAACCAAAGGAAGCATGCAGTGCTTTGTTGCAGCATTTCCTAGCATGATTTGGAAGCAGTACAGATGAGCCATAAGATACCAACATCTAACTTTCAATTACTCCAGGATAAGCATGGCTCTATGAACAGTCAGCACACATGTAAGCACTCTGCATGGAGTCCCACCCACTTTTAAATTGCTGCAATTTGTTTATTGGTCTATAATGTCAAGTGTTTTTGAAAAAGTTTCTCAAAGTTATATGATTTTTTTTAGTTTTACCTGATGTTCTCCCTGCTTTGCATAAATTATGTATACAAAAATGTACAACTTGTGGAGTATCTGCTGGGTAAATGTTGTTGTGTGCAACCATGTCCCAATTCAGGGTTTTGAGCAGACTGTATGTGAACAGAGGGGTACTCTCCCATTAGGGTGTAGAGCAAGCTTGGGAAAAGGAAGAGATGTGCATTTTTTGGGGGTGGAGGGTGATCATTGTGATATGCATGTAAGAATCATCCAGTATCTCATAAAGGAAAACCCTATGCTGGTTTTACATATAAAACAAAGTGGGGAGTGGGATAGTAAGGCCATCTTGGGTTTCATAGATTTCGTAGATGTGATAAATGAGTGGTGATAAACAGTGACCAAATGCCAGCAAACCGTGCTCGCTGGAAGGGGAAACAGTGGGTGCAGCCCAGTCAGCCGCGCGAAAGCATGCATGCATGCAACAAAATCCCCCGCTCATGCAGCTTGAAAAGCGCGCGAACGTAAGACCCGAGCTGATTGCCCATTGGAGCAGTATAAAAACGAAAGCCCGGGAAAGGAAAGATGGGACCGCATGCAGCATCGGGATGCTTGATCACCCTCACCAAGGTCCTGTGTCCATGGTTTCCCTTTTCCCCCCGGATGCTCCCTTTGGATAGTTTGCAGCGGATAGATAATCACGAGTTCTTGGGTTCCCTACGGTTGAGGTTTTTCGGTTGTGGCATTTATTACGGAGTTTAAGGGGAACTGCTGGCAAGGAGCGTGGTACGAGGCGTTGGAGTGCCTCGCGGTGGTATTTGGAGGAGTGTGTACGAGGCGTTGAAGTTGTAAGTAAAGCATTTATTTCATTACATCGACTTTGGATTTCTTATTCAAGATGGGAAAGGAGTAATAGGGCGAAACGTTCCTGAACCCTCTCGTCCCCGGCCTGTTCGACTCGGGTTAATCCCCCCCCAATTCCTCCTCACAGTAGACATTAGGGCTAGAAGGGACCTCGGAAGATGATCGAGTCCAGCCCCCTGCCCAGGCGGCAGGGAGTCAGCTGGGGTCATAGGATCCCAGCAAGGGGTAGACTCTCAGTTTAAAATCAGCCCTGAGTAAGACCCAGCGTGTCACTCGGCTGCTCCAGGAGCAGACTGAGACAAAACCTGTTGCTCTGTCTCTCTTTACAACTGGAGAGAGTGATCTGATACAATTCTATATCAGAGAACTAAGCATGTAATTTAATCACTGAAGGATATATTTTTAATTTAATTCATGAGTGTCAAACATGCTGCCCAGGGGCCAGATCCAGCACACGGAGCCCCACCATCCAGAATCTGGTTCTGCCTCTGGCTCTAAACAGACCCACACAGGGTCCAGTGCATGCCAGACCAGCCCCATTGGCAGGGTCTGGGATGTGTATCGCAGGCAAGGCCTGCCCCAACCATTTTGGGACTGCACCACACAGGCAGATATGTGCAATGTGGATCTTTGACGATCAGAACTGGTGCCATGTGCAGCACAATCTAGCCACGACTGTGCACCTCAGATCCCAGCTCGGGTATCTGCCCCAGCCACGCTGCGCCACACACACTGCCTGCTTCAGCCACTTGGGGAACCAAGCTGCACGCACTACATGCAAGACCCATGTCCAGTGCATGTCCCAAACCAGCTGAAATGGGCTCCATGTGTGACGTGGCTCCCAGAGCAGGTGCTGTGTGCGGCGCAGTCCAGCTGGGGGACCCACGGTACGTGCTCCTGGTTAAATTGCACCGGGCACAGCACCAGTTCTGACCGCTGTGGGATCCACAGCGCACACAGCATGACTCCCAGATCAGCTGGAGCGGGCACTGGGTCCAGTGTGCTGTAGGAGGTAGAGGCTGTGGTGTCCATAGGTCTGATCTGGCCCATGGACTGGCCCTGTGCACTCATCTAGCCTGCAGGACTGGCTGATTTTAACACTTCTGATTTAATTAAACTCTTAAGCTAGGCCCCTTAAAAACTGCATTTTTATGCAGCCAAATGTAGAGTTTTCCTCTGAGGGACGGTGCACCTGTGCATTCTACTAGTGGCATATATGCACTGAGACCCCTCACATCCGGTTTTTGCTAGTAGCACCATTAGGGTAGGGTATCAGTTTTGTCACTCTTATGGTTTTGGTTCCTGCTCATCTTACCATCCCTGGCAAGAGTTGGAGCTCCCCATTAATCCCTAAGTAATGGCTAGCTAGTATTCATTAGCATTTATTTATGTATTGGATGTATATGCCTCCTTTCCCACCACTGGGTCAGGGTGGCTTAAAATAAGAATAAATAAATAAAATAGAAAAATAAGAAACAGAACAAAAAAATAATAAAAAAGAAAGACAAACTCCATAAACGATATCCCAATTTAGCTTTGCTAACTACATGCCGGTCCAAATGGGAAGGTGTTACAGCACTTCTGGAAGATGTTCAGCTTTGGGCGGTGGTGAGCCTCATGGGGAGAGTGTTTCAAAGCTGAGGAGTGACTACCAGGAATGGCCAAGGAAGCTTGGTACATGGATGGCAAGTTAACTCTGGGTGGTATAGACAGCACTGAACTGGCCCCAGCTGCCTTACCTGGGGGCCTCCAGGGGCTGCAGCAGTGGCAATTCTGCCACACAGAGCCTGGCTGGCAGCCACAGCGCGGCTCTAGGCAATCCAGTTCTGCTTTTGAGCGGCGTGTGCTGCCCATGTGTACACTGCTTTGCTTTTTCTTCCTGTGGGTTTTTTGATCCCCCTGGATATCCAGGAGTCAAATAAACACTCGAAAAAAAAAAGCATACTAGCACATGCATGGGTAGTGCTCCCTTGCAATGGGGAGAACATCTGAATGTGTGGTAGGTGGCACTGCAGATGTGCTTGCAGTGCCACATACCACATAGGCTGTGTCTAGATGAGTATGGCTAAGAGATCAAAACCAGCACCTTGACTTGTGCCCAAAATTTATTGAAAGCCATTGCAGACTCTAGTACTCAAAAATGGTATATTCCTGATGATCCACACCCATCAAAACCAGGTTAGCATTAGTGCAAATACTGTTTTTCATTTTTTTCCAAAGTAAGCTATGAAGAATGAGGAAGATGTTTTCTCTCTGATTTCCTGGGGTTACTAATCTGTAATCATGCAGAAGTCTTCAGGTTTCAAGTAGTTTACCACATGCTGAGCCTTTATACTTGCTAATGATGGATACTCAAGCTGTTTGTTGTGTTTAGGTAAGGGATACTTGAAGGGCAAATGCTCAGATCTCAAAGTCTTTCCTGCCTTGCACTGGAAAGTATAAAAAGTTTTCCTGGGAGAGCACCTGTTAGAGCAAGCTGCATGTTCCTGAACTCCTACACTAGCAAATTTGCCTCTGAAAATGCCCAGGGTCCCTCTGTGGCTTTGGTTCTGTCATCTCAGGAGGCTGGTGGGGGAGAAGGGAGGGGAGGGGGCAGGAAGAGAACCTCAGAGGAAGAAGCGTGTGCTTTTTTCCAAGTCTGGTTAAAAATTGCACTCTTGTGAACTTCCACTGAGTTACACAACTGCTGCAGTTTGGTGGCAGATGAGGCTTCATTCTCTTTGCTTGGGCAGGTGGCTGGTGTATGGATCCGATCCCTGTTTTCCTCCAAAATAAACATCTCTTAACAGTTTAATGTTTGCTGCAATGACATCTCCTTAGAGGTCATATGGCATGAGATGCCATTTTCACATTATACTACTTAAAGTTATTTCTAATGTGGGCTAAAAGGACAACATGAGGCCTAATGTGGCCGAAGCTGCACATTCTCCCTATACCTTACATAGGGTTACCATATGTCCCGGTTTTCCTGGGCATATCCTTTTTCTGAGTTCCCTGATCTCCATCTGGGCAGGGTTTTCAAATCTGACCAAATGTCTTGGTTTTTGCTTTGCTCCACTGGTGGGAGCAGGGGAGGGGTGAGTGTAGGTAGGGGTGTGTCTGCGCACACCCCAGGAGCTTCAGGCAGGTAAGTCTAGGTTGGGGGCTGGGGTGGGAGCTACAACAGGGCATGGAAGGTGAAGGGGGGGTTTGCCTGCCCCTCCAGTGGGAGGAGGGGGCAGGGGACCTTTTGAGGGCAGTGGGGAACTCCATGGTCATGCCGGCAGGGGCTGATGCCCATGCTCGCAGAGTGGCCAGGAGACACAGCCCGGAGGAGTGGCGCTGTGGCCAGGCCAGGCCACCTGGTGTGATGTGGCAGCTCCAACCCTGGGCAGGGGTGCCACAAGCCTCTCCACCTTTTTCCTCTAGTCTGCACCAGGGTTGGACTCACTCTGAGCCACCACACACTGGCCCAGTCAGGACGGAAGTAGCTGGGGCGCTTTTGGCAGGGCTGGGGGGAGCAGGGGGCTCTGGGTTGAGAGTGAGGGGCACCAGCATGGTCCAGGGGCACAGGGTACTGTGGTTTAGGAGTGAACGGCAGGGCTGGGGTATGTGGGTCAGGAGTGAGGGGCAACAGCAGGAGTGAGGGGCACCAGAATGGGTAGGGGCAGGGCACTCTTTTTTGGAACTGAAAATATGGTCACCCTACTTGCACAGCATTAGCTTTCATGTGTGCACAAGCCAGATCTTGTCCATATAAGCAATATATCCATCAATCCCAGTGGTAATGAAAGGAAAAGTTACACAGCTGAAGAAAAAAAGAATTATGGAAGGTATCACATCAGTGGGCACCGTTACAATCTTACTTAAACTATTAAAACCAGTCTAGGCCGTTTTGGCATATCTGACTTGCCATGATAGATGCAAGTCAATAGTGGAAGCCTGCAAAGGTAGCTGGATTCTCACTTTTCTGAACGCTCAGGCTTCCTGTAGCTCTCTAGCTAGAAGAAGGCCTTTAATGCAGAAGATCTCACTTTCAGGTTCCCTGAGAGAGATTTCTTCCCATGATCTTACTTATCCCAGTAATGCCTAGGATTTTGAAAAGCTTAGTCATTGTCTGACTAGGTAGTCAGCTTGGTCCCAGAGAATGATTTGACATCTGGCCTAGGAATAAAAGAAAAGGTGATTCTACCAATTAATAAGGGCTGAAACCTCATTGAATACTTGACAATTTTCATTATAATTAAATACAATTATTGTGTTAATTAGAATCCTTTTATAAATGTCCTGTTTTGGCATGCACTTTCTCTAGCGTTAAATCGAAAGAATAAATCCAGCAGAAATATGGGTATAACTTAGGTGTACATTTTAAATGCAATTTAGAAAAGGTGCCTAAATACTCTGTCACTTTTACTGGTGTTACCCTTTTTTTTCTTTGCATTTCTGCATTTACTTTAGAGTTAGGGCTGCCAGGCTCTAGAATGGACTCCCAAGTGAGGTGGTGCTCTCTCCTACCTTGAAGGGTTTTCCAAAAGGAGGCTGGACAGATATTTGGCTGCAGTGTTATGACTCCACACTTGTTCCTGGCCGGGGGCATGGGGTTGGACCTGAATGATTTGTTTAAGTCCCTTCCGACCCTAAGCACTGTGAAACTATGAAACTAGAATTTCAAGGAAAGAGTTCTTATTTGGACTAAATATGTTTTAGGATAACAAAAGATTTGGGATTAAGAGTCTCATAATATATTAAAAGCTGCTGATTCCATCTGTTTTTTTGTGACTTGCTTTTCAGGTCATTTTTAAAAGTTAGAAAAACATTAAAAAAAACAGGGAACATACTTTGCATGAATTTATGGGAGCTCTAAATAGTGCTGAATAAGAATGGATTTTGTCTTAAATTGGTTTTCAGTAGTTCCGACAGTTTTTATTTTAGAAATTTCAGAAAAATAGTTTCTTTTCAACCTTTGCTATTTCACTCTGTTTCACAGGCCTGAGAGAAACCGTTTCAAACCTTTTTCACCCTCCTCACAATTAAACAAATGTAAATATATTCAAACAAACTAACTTGTAGTACCCAGTCACTCTTCTGTTCCTTTCTAGTATTTAGATTTTTTTTGCAAGGTTGATTCTTCATGCCAAAAACTAGGATACCATTCCAGACTGATTTAATTATTTTCCATTGCAATTTTATTGTCAGGCACAAATAAAACTTTTTAATTATCAGTTTTAGTCTATAATATGTCATAGCAACTTAAAACTCGTATTACTGTTTGTTCATGCTTAGTTAAATTTCACTGCAACATGAAGTAACTGATTACCTGTTTTGAATATAATTTCATAATAAGGCCTTTGAAGGTCGTTTGAACTACTGCACTAATTAATGCTTTATTTCCAGCCTTCCTTAATTATTCTTGCCAGATGGTCCTTTATTTATGTTATTGCTGGGAGTTTCCAGCTGAGGTTGTTTGATTGTTGAAGAAAAATATGTGATGGCACCATAAGATAACTGTAATTGAATTGTTAGGTATGTTGGAACATTTGAGCCTTCTGTCCCTGCTTTAGCCACATCTGGAAAATAAGTTTGTTAACAAAGTGTTTTGGCGCCTCATCTAATACTTGATGTGATATACGAAAATGTGTAGAACAAACTCAATTAGCATAAAAGGCTTTAGAAAAAGAGAGCTCTGGTAGCTTTTCATTCATTTATGAATT
>JAGPOW010002742.1:16366009-16376235 GCA_030014935.1 Caiman crocodilus | reverse complement strand
CCTGGGAACAACCAGACTTAAATCACTCCCAGAAGAATTTTTCCTGGAAGAGTGAACATCATCTGTACAAGTTCTCTTCTGAGAGAAGCCACAGCATAATCCTCCAGCATCCCAGGTTGCTTCCCTTTCCCGCGCTCACCCCTGGGAGACATCGTGTTGTTCGCTGGACTCTGCTGCGCCTGCCGGGTAAGGAACAGCACATTCCCCCATCACAACGCCCATTCTGGTGCCAGGAGGCACAAGCAGTCTGGGTTAGTCTGCCAGCGCCGCTGCCTTTCTGTCTCCTGACAGACTGGCGAGGTTTGGAGAGCATGCGGGGGCCCCGGCGCTATGCAGGGGCTCCCGGGCTGAGGGTCTGCACATATATAGGGCCTCCTGGCTGTGCAAGCTCGGCACTGCACTCTCCCTGCTCTGCAGGCGCTCAGCACTTGAATGTCTGTTTTGGGCATCTCCAGGTAAGTTTTCTACCAGAAGAACAAACGAAGGAATTCTCCCAGATTATTTGAATGTGTTTATGCAGCCTTGGGAAGCCAGTGCTCGATTTCTAGAATCGTATAACTACTGCCTAGATTCTGAACTCCTTCGTTTTAGGAAACACGAAAGTTATTTATGGTGAACTAATTTAGTCCCAAGTCTAATCTAGTCTAGGGTCCTATCATTTTTTTGATCATTTCCAGTTAGGGTTTAGGGCTGCCTCTCGCGCTGTTTTGTTTTTGTTTTTTTGAGGGATCGTGACCTTAGTATCTGCTCTGATTTGTCAGCAGCTTTTGGCACTCTTAATTACAAGGTATTATTGATATATCTGTCTCAGGTACTTCTATGATCCTTCCTACCATACTATTTGAGCAGCTCCAAAATGCTTAACATATTCTCTTCCCTGCCCAAACTCTCACCCCTTCCCTTTGGGAGACGGGAGTGATTTTATATAGATATTATAGACTGAGAGAGATGAAGAACTGAGTTATAGGAAGGTGCTTAAATAGGAGCTGGCCTCCTAAATGCTTTTGAGGGTCTGAGGTGAAGTGGTTTGCCAAAGTTCATATAGGAAGTCTCTGGTAGAGCAGGAACTTGAACCCTGTTTTACCCACATCCCAGAGTAGTATCCTAACCACTGAATAAGTCATACTACCTCTCCTTCCTATTAACTCATTTGTTAATACAGCTGCTTGCTTTAAACAAGAGGAATCACCAAAAATATCTTAACAACAATTCTTTAAATACCACTGGCTTCCAGTTTATCTCAAGAGGCAATTTGTGGTGCTGATTCTGCTTTAAACCAGAATAACCTGCACTAGGAAAACTAGTAAAGTTTTACCTTTGATTCTTTCAGGGTTATTTTCCATTAGATCAGGTGAACGACTCCACTTCAGAAGCTTGCACCAGCTGTCTGCTTTTTTTTCACACTTGTGTAAATGTTTCATTGCCAGGGCTGCCTTGATCTAAAGCTGAATCTGAACTGTAATTTTAAGAAACAGTTAACCCGTCAGAACAGTCAGAGATGTATCCTCTTGCAACTCTAAAGGGGTGACAAATAGAAGACATGCAGAATCAGAAAATTAGGGTAGGAAGTGACCTCAGGACGTCATCTAGTCCAGCCCCTTGCTGGGCCAGCCACAACGAGATCATCCCAGCCAGGGCTTTGTCAAGCTGGGCCTTAAAAACCTCCATGGATGGACATTTCACCACGTCACTAGGTAACCTGTTCCAGTGCTTCACCACTCTTTTAATGAGAGAGTTTTTCCTAATATCCAATCTAAACCACCCTTGCTGCAACTTGAAACCACTGCTCCTTGTTCTGTTGTGTGTCACCACTGAGAACAGTCCAGCTCCATCCTCTTTGCAACCACCCTGCAGGTAGTTAAAGGCTGCTTTCAAATCCCCCCTCAGTCTTCTCTTCTCCAAAATAAATAAGCCCAGTTCCCTCAGACTCTCCTCATAAGTCCTGTGCCCCAGCCCCTGAACCATTTTCATTTCCTTCTGCTATACTCTCTCCAACTTGTCCATGTCCTTTCTACAGTGGGGGGTCCAAAACTGGACTCCAGATGTGTCCTCACCAGTGCTGAATAGAGCAAAATAATCATTTCCCTCGATCTGCTGGAAACACTCCTACTAATGCATCCCAGTATGCTGTTAGCCTTCTTGACAACAAGGGCACACTGTTGACTCATATTCAGCTCCTTGTCCACACTAACCCCTAGGCCCTTTTCTGCTTCTTAGCCAATCAGTCCCCAGGTTGTAGTGGTGTATTGCATGTGATTCTTCTGTCCTAATGCAGGACTTCACACTTGTCCTTGCTGGACATCATGACCCACATGACTCTAGGCATACCTGGTTCAGAATTCTCCCTCTCAAGCATCCACTTCTGCCACACATTCAAGCATTTCCCATGCTGCTCCCTGGAGATTCTGGGGTCTAAAAAACACACATGGAATACAAGCAGGGTGGTGCATGTGGCAGCAGTATGCAATGCCCAAAAACAGAGTTTGGCCCGCTGGAACCACACTCCGGCTGCTGGTAGGCTCCCAGCTGAAGGAGCACCACAGCTGCAACTTCCCTAGCCCCAAAAATCCCAGGTTGCTGGCCCCAGCCTCCTCTAGCTCACCCAGGGTAACTTGCTGCATGCCAGAGGGTGTGGCACAGGCGTTCCACAGGGACAACTAACAGTGGCATCAAGTATGGCACTTCATGTGTTCGTATCTTTTTCTGGTAATAAATCTATTTAAAATCTGTTTCTTAGAAGGCTATTTTTAAATATCAGAGAGCCTAAATATCAAGGCCTCACTGTAATTATGTATGTTGAACTTATTTGCTGGAACCTATCTGCTTGGCATAACATACACTTCTATGCATGTATCTGTATGTTTCTGTCATACCCATAATACAGGTAAGATTAGAGCTTTGGTCCTGTTTAGTAGGGTTTTTCAGCAACTTGATTCTATAATCTTGTATTTCACCTCAAATTAGTTATTTTTAAAATCTTTTTTAAAGCGTTAGTAAGAAAAAGCAAATCAAAAGTGTCCTGCGTTACTGCAACAAAGTTTGTGTGTTATTGCTACTCTCATCTAAAAATCTTTCAAAAAATGCTAGGAACAGTATTATTATATATGTGTTTGTAACCTTTGCACACATACCAAAAATTGCTGCGAGGCAGCCAGATTTACATTTCATAGTTGTAACCATCACTTCATAGAAAGCCAAGAGCATCAGAAGAGCAATCAGATAATCTGTTCTATCAGTTGTAAATATTTTTGAAAGCTACACAAAATAAATATTTCCAGATTGCAATACTCAACCTCATGTCTCCAGATCTTATCCTACTGAAACGATAATATTTCTAAACGTGCGCTTCAGTTACAGGCTCACCGTTATCAGATCTGTTTACATAGAAGGCAGGATAGTGTGGCACCCTACACACTCTGAATGAGTTAGTCTCTAAGGTCAGGTATAGACTGTGCAACTAAATGATTGCTAATTAATCTAAACCCATATTTGTACAAAACTTTGGTGCACATAGACTGGTCTAAAAATGGAGGGGCCCAGTCTAAGATAAACTGATCGATGTCTCAAACTGAATCAGTTTAGGTTAGACTGGTGAATCGAACTTCTGTACTAGAACTCCTATTGACTCAAGTTAGATCACTGTCCTCCAGCATCCCAGGCTCCTTGGTAGCTCCCCTGTATCTCGCCCTTTGCATGGAGGCATGCTAGCACTTGACCTATGCTTGGCTGCTTTGGCCAAGTGTTCTCCCAGAGGCAAGTCAGCACAGACACCTTCCACAGCCCCACCTCCTGCTGCTTCCAGCCATCTGTCAGCCACAGGCAGGGGATGTGGGGAGAGGAAGAGTTGGCATCTGTGTTGCCTACAGGAGCTCTGGGATCTGGGCCCCTGTGTCCCTGGGCCATGGTCCCATATCACATCATGAAACACCCCACAATGTATACACAGACTTGATGTGGAGTCCAGAAGCTCTGTGCATGGGTGCAGTTCTACACACTGCAACCCTGGCTCCTTCACACTGCATCTCAGTAGCCAAGTACCCTGCTACCTGGACTCCAGCATGGACACCCCCCACACCCATAGGAGCAGGAGCAGGCAGCTTGCCTCTGGTGGGTAAAGGTGGCAGGGGGCAGAACACTGGGTCTGTGCCTACATGGAGGCAATCCTGTGACCTCTGTGGCTCGGCAGCTGCTCACAGGTACCCAGGCCATGGGCACCCAAGGAATTGCAAGGGTTTTTTTGGATCGCAGCTACAGGGCCTTAGAGTACTAGGAGAGGCATGGTGGGGTGCAGGGAGGGGGTGGCACTAAGCATCCAGGCCAAGGAAAGCAGGCAGATACCTCTGGAAACTTCAGGAGCAGGTGGGGCATGGGTTGACCTGGCAGGTAGCTGAGGGTGTGCTTGCCCATGCCTGGCAGCCAGTCAGGGTGGCCCAGGCACTTGGCTGTACTTATCAATCTCTGGCAGCCGGAGGAGCCCGCAAGGCCTGCTGGAAGGTATTCACAAGTGTCCCCAACCTGCTGGGCAGGCAGCCTACATGGCCCTCCCCCCATCAATATGCGTTCTGTCACTACTGATCTAACCTAGGCCACTTACAGAAACCCACGTAAGTTAGATGGATTCCTCCTCAGGCTTTTTGAATGTCTCCACCTGGTGTAATGTGCCACCCTGCCCTGCTTTCTGCTTCCCTGCAGTGTAACATGGTTAACCCCCTCTCTGTTTGCATAGTTATGGTGCTGTTATAAGTGGCTTTCTGCAATTGCAGAAGTGAGAATTAAGTTCACAGTTCTACTGTGATAACAGATTTTTCACCAGTTAGCGTTCCATATTGCTTTTTGAGTAATTTGTTAGGGAGACAGATGCATAGTTAGCACTATTGAAAATACTACATTTTCTTAGAATTTGAACATAGATGCCAGTTCAAGGAGATACTTTAGCAAGTATCTTACTTAAGTACATGAGTCTTGTGCTTCATGCGAGATGCATGTTTAATTACCTTACTGAATAGTGGCCAGAATCAACTCAGTGAACTGCAATGAAGCCAATGAGGCGGAGAGGAACTGTGTATTACTGTCTATTGGTGGAACAGGAAGGACACGTGCACGGTACAGACCAAGGCTGTTCAACTGGTTTCTCACAGGCTGCATGCAGCTCCCAAGGGGTTAACTTGCAGCCCCTAAGCACCACTCCACCATCGTTCTTCTGCTGTTGCCACTGCAGTCTCTGGGGCTACCCTTCTTTCCTTCTGTTTCCATCTCCCACACCCTTTGGGGGTGAGGCGTCATGGCTGGCATGGCCAAGGAAGCCTGTAGTTGGGCAGCTTGCAGGAGGAGAGGGAGTCCCCTGGCCACTCAGGGGATAGCTCTGGTACAGACAATACTATTAACAGATAACTTCTTAGCGTTGTTGTGATACTAGATGCAGCCTTAAAACCAAAATCACCATAAAACGAGACATGCATTCATTATCATCATGAGATTCAATTTACCAACTCATGTAAAACGTGATCAATGCAAGTATCACCCAGAATAGATGTATATGATCAGACAGCAATGTCAACAAAGACTGACTTCTTTGAAGCTAATGGAATTATCCTAATGTAAGCTGGTATAATCAACTCTCAGTTGCAAGTACCCTACACTTCTACATTGACCACACTGTTGACCCACGTAGCATCAAAGGTAAATTATGTAGGTCCATTGCCTAGCTGCAACTCTTTAGAGTTAAAACTGGCCCAAACATATTTGTCAAAGTGAATACAAAATTTTTATTTAGGAAGAATGTTTTAGAGCAAGTTTCTTATTGAATTTCAAAATATATTTTGATTTTTAATTTTTACATTTATTTTGTATAACTTGATTTATAAATGTATCACTTTATGCTGTTTTACATATTAATACTAGATTCATTTGATGTTTAAGGTCAACTTAAATCATAATTTAACCATCTCATACTGTACCACTACTAATGTCATAATATGAGGTAGAAAAATAGTTCAACTACGCTGGTAACTGATATTCATTTTATGTTAAAATATTTGTTTTTGTTTTGTAAATTATTAAGTATATCTGCTGCTTAGTATTGATTGAAACATTTTATCTTAACTTCTAGATCAACATGTAACTTATTTGTGCAGTAGCCCTTTGACACCCTGAACCAGAAAATAAAATAAGCACTCCGTATACTATTTAGAGGAGCAGCTGTTTTCAATAATCTTAAGTTACCCTAGAATCATTTTTCTAGGATCTTGAAAACAGCTGCTTCTTTAATTACCACAACGAATGTTTATCTGTATTTTTATTCAAAGTGTGAAACTATTTCATTACATCATAAACAGGAGACAATTTGGTCTAGAAAATGAGATAAGATGTTTCATTTGGGCACTAACCTGCAGCTGCCCGTAGTGAGCTTTAAAATAATATAAAAAAGATTAAAATTAAATTTAAATTGTTTCAAATAAGTGCTTGTGTCGTCTATACAAATTTTACTACATTTTAAACCACAGGCATAGGCAGTAAGATCCATATGCAACTCTACTGTGTCAGTATGCATTTAAGTTTCACATTTTTTAGAAGCCAGGATGCTTTATACTAATATCTCTTATCACAATGTGCTTCAGAATTTATGTATGCTAACGGCAAAAAAAATTCAGCTTATGACTTGTACACATGTAACGCAGCACTTGTAACAGCAACCTTTTTGTGTTTGTATGTAGGTGTGTATGTATTGCATGTATGTTTTTATGTCTGTTTGTTAGTATGTATTGTGTTTGTATGTATGTGTATAGAATTGCAACACATACAGTGTGGGTGTGTCTACACATACATTTGATCTGAGATCAGTTTACTTGCAGTACATCTCACTGTAGCATCTACTCAAGCAGGGACAAATTGGATGAGTAGCAAACTGGTGCCACTTCCTGTGGCCCTGCAATGGGCACGTGCTGCCCCCAGGGGTAGGCTGAGGCTCTGGCCTGCAGCTGGTGGGAATCCTGAAAAGGCAGCCCCTCTCTCTGCTCCCTGGCCATCCATTTCCCTAGCCAGAAGCAGCATGCACAGTGCAGGGGCAGCATGCAGCAGCGCTCTCCTCACCCCCTCTGTCTTCCCACACCATGGCTACTCCACCCCTACCCCTGGCAGCAAAGAGCAGCACCCCGGGCTCCTGCTGGCTACCATGCTGGCCCTGGTGGCCTACCACACCAAGTGACAGCTGGCTCATCTGGGCCCTCCTGGCACCCCACTTGCAGCAATCACCTGCCTGGCCACAGCATGCCGTCCCAGGGCTACTGCCGCCATGCACCTGCCACCTGAATCCCATCCAGCTGATGAGACCCTGGCAGAGACACTAGTGATGGTCTGCTGGATGCCACTGCCAGGGCTGCCCTTGCCCTTCTGAACCTCAGGCCTTGCCAGCTCTAGGCCCACTGAGCCAGCCAGGACTGATGGCTGCACATCATGCAGCAGACCTGGGATCATGAGCAGAGGCATTCTGGATGGCCCAGGCCACCCTCTGGGACCTCCTGGAGCAGCACTTGGAGTGGCAGGACTCTTGGAGTAGTCACCCATCTCCATGGACATTTGGTTGGCCCTCACCCTTCTCAAGCTAATCACGTCCATCAGCTTCCACTATGTGGACCATCTCTTTGGGGTAGGCAATGCTACTGTTGAAGAAGTAGTGCTAGAGGTGCATGGCACCCTCCAGGATGTTTTGGGGCACATGGTGCTCCAGGTGCATGACTTCCTGGTGGTGGTGATGGGGCTCCATGCCTTGGGATTCCCCCAGTGCATTGGGGCCCTGGACAGGACCCATGTCCACTTCACCTGCCTACCCCATAGTGACAGCCCCTACTATAGCTGGAGGGGCTTACATTTCATTGTGCTCCAGGCCATCACTGACCACCATGGCTTCTTCACGAATGTGAGTGCCAGCTGGCTGGGCAGTGCCTATGATGACCATGTGTTTCGCAACTGCACCCTGACAGCCCTGGTGCAAAGCAGTTGTTTTGTGCCAGGGGTGCTGAACCTGAAGCTGGACATCATTGTGGTCCCACTGTTCCTCATCAGGGACCTACCTACCTGCTCCTGCTCTGGCTTATGTGGCTCTACACTAGTCAGCTGGACCCCTGCCAGCCCCACTTCAACCGCTGCCTGGGTTGGACTTGTGCACTGGTGGAGTGCACCTTCAGCCTTCAAGGGATGTTGGTGCACTTTTACTGCCCACCTTGACTTCGCCAAGGACAACCTCCACTGGGTCATCATCACAAACTGTGTGCTGCATAACATCTGTAAAGCCTGGGGGAAACTCCTAAATCATCTTGTAGGTGCACCCTGTATATATGTGTTAGAAACTACTAGAAATAGTATTTTTTATTTGCATGATAGTATTGTAGAATTCTTGTTAAAAGGACACATATTGGTCCAGAGCTGATAGGCAGTCATTAAAGCTACATTTAGAGCCCACTTGAGTCCAAAAGCAAAGAAGGATAACAGATTTTTTTGAAGGTATGACATGCATCTTTGCCTATGATGGCAAGTAAATAGACTTGATAACCCAAAAGTTTCCTTCCTAACTAAAGCAATTCAATATTTGAGCCACACCACGATGTCATATGACATATCAATAATGCATTATATGATCATTCATGTGCAATAAAATATTTTAAAATAATAAGTAATAGAAATGAAAAAATCAGTTATATTTCAAAATACAAACTACATTTTTACATTTTGAAATGAAATTTTGAATTTATTTTTTCAAAATGAAAAACTTGTAATTTTTTTAAATTTAAAAATGCTTTTATTCTGATTTGGAATGAAACGTTCAGAAATGCTGGAATTTCTAACATGGCTGGACGTTAGAAATTCTAAGTTTCAGTCAATTAAATGGAGAATATCCATTGGTCCTGGTAAGCAGACCTATTAATGGAAAGCTTTTATTCTTTAAGAGATGCATACAATCCTTTTAGCATAAATAAAGTGGTTTCCACCTGAAATCATTTGTCTCTTAGCATAACAGTCATTATTTACAGATATCTCAGTGGCTTTGCACAAATAGTAGACATCATTCAAAATCAATCCTTATGTGATCTGATTAAATAGGGTTATTTTTGGAATTAAAATGACTCCCATTTAAAGTATACCTGCTGTGGAAGAGAAAGTATGCTGTGAAGTTCTGGTTTAATGAATTATGTCTGAAAAACTTCAGATCCTTTGTTTTGCATGCCAGATATATTTTTGCTTAAAAGATTTCTGAAACAGGAGAGAAGAATGAAGTGTACAGAGATGGGTTGATTTCCTGGAGTAACAACAAACAACGAAAGAACACCTACTGCTACAAAAGACATGCATACACACAAAAAGAAATTGCAGTCATTTATTCACAGCCTGACACCAAACAAAGTCCTACATTTTTTTGGCTTATCAGTAAAGTGCTTTTTTGTTTTTTAAAGGCAGTTTTGCTAACAGATGGATGGTTGATATTACGTATTTACCCATGAAAATGAAATTACACGCACATTTGCCCTATACGTAACACAGCATAAAAAGATGATTTTAAGGTAAAAAAATGCAGACAGCTGCTTTTGTTCTCTCTTTGTATCCCGATACACATGCTAAGTGGGGAGTAGTTATTAGTCCAGCTCGTTCAAATTGTCATTTCACACTCAGATTAGTTTGAAAACTTATCAATAGCACCTCAGAACAGCAAAAAGCTGGATTGGTTTAGGATAAATAAGGATGAAAAAAGCTTTCCTCCTGTGCTGAACAGTCTTACCTTAGGAGGAGCTCCCTCTAACCATCTGCAAAGCTACTTCATTTAAGTCCCTTCTTAGGACTCTTTTTTGCCATGATCCCTACAGAAATCTTGGCAATCTTAAGATGGCTGTTACACTAAGACCGCTACCCCTGAAACCATTAGCATCACCTCATTTCCTTGCACCTCTTGTCTTTCTGAGTCTATCTGTCCAGGTTCGGATCCAGGACTAAGGCTACCCGGTTCTACAATAATAAAAATAATAAGAGCAATATGAACGTCAGCTGCTTTACTCCTAGATTTTCTTCTTCTTGTAGCTTTTTCTTGCCTTTTTAAGACAGCTGATCAACATCTCTAGTGATCTCTTGCCGTTTCTGGGCTTTGGAGCATCACTCCATGTTAATTTGCTGGCCTTTCGCTGCCTCACCAAAATAAATTTTGCTGAAAAGGTCCAGAATAATTAAAAAAAAAAAAAAAA
>JAGPOW010002742.1:16349897-16365909 GCA_030014935.1 Caiman crocodilus | reverse complement strand
AAAAAAAAAAAAAAAATCTTTGGTGCTCTAGTTTTATTCCTGCTCGGGGCACAAGTGGTAGAACCCCTTGATTGCAGTCGATCAAAGAGTTCAGTAAAAAGCTGGCCACCATTTCCCATCATTTGTAAGTGTTGTTTATAATCTGTATTAGCATAAAACTCAAGAGCCTTCATCATGGGCCATCCCTATAATATTGGGTGCTGCCTAAAATACAGAACAAGAAGATAGCACTTCAAAGCCAATAACGTAAGTCAGGAGATAACAGCTGGATTCAGTCAAGCTGATATGTCTGTACATGAAAACAATGAGGCAAGATAGGTCAGCTTGATATGTATTGTCAGTTCAGTGGAAAAAGAAATCCATTTACTTTAGTGAGGCCAGTATTTCAGTTCCTGAGTTTTCTTTGTTTTAAATGCATGTGTATATATGCATCTGTATGTGGATGGGTGGATATGGGTCAAATATAGCAGCAGTATAAGGAGGCAGAGCTCCTGCTTGTATCTCAGGACTAAATTTAATCCCTTGTCTCCAGTGAATATTTCTGATTGGTTTTGCTGGGGATGCAACATGTCAGGAAAGAAGGTAGACTCTGATTCTGATTTTGATGGGGATACAACATGTCAGGAAAGAAGGTAGACTCTGATTCTGCTGATTGGTGGTAAAGTAACTGAATCTCTTTCCATGCGATAATATTGCTGGAATCCCAAATTATCTTTTATTGCAGATTTCTGACAGGAAACATGAGCTGCCGATTGATTTGCAATATTTAATGATTGGGAAAATGCTGCATACTGTAATGAAAGGACACATTACAGTTGCCGTACCTGGCATATTTCCATCATTTGCTTTCACAAAATAAGCCCTTATCAGTGTGAAAGAAGTTTAGGTTGCCTACTAGATAAGCATCAGTTTGTAGCAGTAGTCCAGGGACATATCACCTAGCAGAACGTCATCTGTCTATTCAGTGTAGCATGAAAGCACTTTATTATTACTCCAGATAGAAATTTAAGCCTTGTAGAGTAATCACATTCGAACCCTGCATGATCTTCATCTTGTGATATGAGTTTAACAGTATTTATTCCTCCCATATTTTAGGGTACCTTATGGGTATCTGTGTCTGTTTGTGAGCGTGTGTGTATGTGTGTATAAGGTTATTGTGTTAGTGCATATGTTAAGTATTCATATTTATGTAGAGAGAGACATATTACTACAATTATTTTAATTCTTGCAAGTTCTTTTCAAACAGTGCACATTTCGACGTGCCCTGGACCTGATATTTCAAAATACTGAATACCAGGGCTGTGCCAAGCTTTGGTCCCTGATTTGATTTGACCCAATTCGGTGCCAAATCTCTGAAGCTGAATCAAATGAGAGGACCCTCTAATCTCTCCGAATTGAATCGGAACCCTCCAAATCGATTCGGAGAGATGTGGAGATTTGGACGTAGACACAGCTTTAAATGGTTTTTCTACATACCTCTAGGTAGCAGGGGTTCCAATGCTGCAATTCCACAGAAGCACGGGGTCCGCTCCGCAGCAAACCCAAAAGTGAACCAGAAGCACTTCCAGGTCCACTGGGGAGTGCACTGGGGGGCCACACTGCATCCCTCTGGCTGGTGCCTCCCGAGTCTGAGGGGGAACCTGGGGTCCGCCTGTGGCCGATCGCTGAGCCAGGGGGACATGGGGGCCCTCCCAGCACACTCCCTGGCAGATCTGGGTTTGCCGTGGAGCACATGGAGGGCCCCCTCACGCTCCTGCGGGATGCTCCATGCGCCCCAGCATCGCAGTGATTGCGAGCCGCACCTGCTAGCTCAAGGTACATAGAAAAAACCTTCAAAGCTATGTCTGTGTCCAAATTGCTGACAGTCCAAAACAGCATCAACTCCTCAGATTCAGCCAAATCGAATCAGGGACAGTGATCCAAATCAATGAATCGAATCACTGTCCCTTGATTTGGGCCAAATCTGAATCCGAATTAAATAGAGCCCACATTGCATACCCCTCCTGAATACCCAGGAAGGAAACTAAAGCGAATGAGAGCTTCAGGTATTCAGCCACTCTGAAACCAGGATTTTACTTGTGTCCTGGTTTATATGCAAAATCAGTGTAGATAGAGACCGAATTGATTTTGCTGTCATCACATAGTAAACTTGTAAAACTTAGAGCTTCAAACGCTTAGTGCTTTTCCTTGATCACTCTTTCCCTCCTTAAGGGACATACTTGATTATTTAAGATAAATATAAGTGATAAAATGGAGTTAAGTAAACAGAGAAATTTAGTCTGCATATCAGGGGAAAGTCTTTATAGCAAAGTCCATTAGGCCAGCTGAAGTTCTCTGTCAGCCTGAAAATGGCTTGACAATCTGGTTTCACTGGGGAATCTGAAGGCTTTATCGGTGCTGTAATTTAAAAGCAGATGAGACAAAACACTCAGACAAGTACGGTAGGCAGCTGTCAAGTACTTTGCCTGAATGATATACTGGCTCTGTTAGACTTATTTACATAAAACCTTTTCAGTAGACACAATATTTAAAAATTATTTCTATAACTCTGTGAGTTCATTCCCATGTTCGAGAAAGTGAATTCAGCAGGACACCAAGTTTATTTGATTTTTTTAACATTTTTTAACTCTCTCAGAGGACCTTTTCAGCTGTCTCAAGATTAAGTCAATAAAGAACTTTGGGTTTCAGTAGGAGCTCTAGATGTGCTTCAAGAGCAGCAGTTGGCCCAAAATTGGTTTCTACCTCATCCGAGTGAGAATACTACTGAATCTGCTTCATAAATAAACTGGTAATGAGAACCAAAATGAGACTACAATACTGATTTATTTTGCTTCAAAGTGCTTTGCTCACTTTAACATATAAATGGAATGCTCCTTTGAAACTAACACAAGTGACAGTGTTTATTTCATAATCAATTTTTATGAAAATATGAAACCCTTATTTCTTAATCTATAGAGGATGGCAATATTTATTGTTCAGATGGCTATTTACTGAAGCATAAGTATATAAAAATGATTTTGTAAATATATTGGTCATTACAATGATTTTATTACCTGATGTTTTAACTTTTACCCAGCAGCAAGTGGATATAAAATTGTTTATATCTTTTATAGATTGCTATGTCTTTGTGGGAGGAACATGTATAAAAGATCAGTCTGTTTTCCCACTGCTGTATACAGATTTGAAGACTACCTACTTCTAACATAAATAGAGGGTAATAATTATTGCCAAGGGCATAAAATGGATATCTGTGTATAGGGACATGGCAGAAGTAATGGAAGGATGGGGGGGGTTTCACCCTCATTTCATCTCCCCACAGCAGTCTCAGAGAGGCCCTTGATGACAAAAGATGTATGGTCATAGTTCACAAGAGCAAGGCCTGCATACATTTCTTAATCCAGAGCGGGCATCTCTTTTTCTTCCCAGCCCATCAATGCAGAATACCCAAAATGGTTGTCATAGTTACAAAGCAGTATGCTGGCCAGTAGTGTGTACAGGCCGGGCCCTTTAGTTGTAAATATTTTTAAAAATTGAAAACTATACTTGAGTTTCATTACAACTACTCCTTTTGTAGAAACATTTTTCTATTTGAGAGCATTTTAAAGTTAATTTCTTTTTAAAAATTTGTTTGAAAATTATGAAATAGCTTTGTATATGAAGAGAATATTTTGACCATATGTAGCTGGTTTTTTCACTCTGTCTTTATATAAAACCAATCACATCTGGACGCACCCATAAAGGCCTTGTTAAATATGTGTTGACAATTGAGTCACATCCCTCAATATTTTAAAATCCTAGTGGTATGTCTGTGAGTTACTCGCCAACTAAATATAAATTAACCATTACAGAAAAAGAGTATTTCCCAGCCAAAAAAAATGAAACCGGCTTTTTATTTGTATTAAATACACCCTGCCATCTATCACAGTATCCCGCTATAGAGGTTTTCAGCACAAGGGTGTGGTTTACCCATATATCCACTGTCATTAATCTGAGGACTTTATTTTCTTCATCTTGGCTGGAATCATTAGAGCAGTGGTTCCCAAACTTATTTTTTTCTGTGACGCAGTGCTGGGAGTGGAGAGTGGCAGTGGTGGCCCAGGGGCCAGACAGTTGCTATTTGACTCTTTGTGAAACTTTGTGATTCATATTATATTTCCTGAAATCACATAGGTTCCTTCTGTTTCTTGTTATTGGGAATCCCCTTATCAATTAGAACAGTATGCAAGTAAAGTCCCATATAATTGTTAGTATCAATATCCATTGACCCACTGGATATAACTAGAGTTCAGCATTATGGTGAAAGCTCTTTATGCTTTTCAATTTTTCCATGCTCATTTCCTCTAATAAACTAGCTTTTGCTGGATAAAATGAACAATGAGGCTCAGAAGTTAATGAGTCTAGAGGAACATCTGTTAAAAGGACCTTCATTACCATATATTTTCAGGGAAATGAGAACATAAGGCAAGACAGAAGCTGATGAAGAGCCTGTTTGGCTTAAGCAAATGAATAATGTAGCTCAGGATGGAGGATGAGTTTTTGAATTGGGAACTAATAAACATTGCATTGTTTTTGGTGGTTAACACCAAATGTTAATCTAGTGTCAGCTCCAATTGTTCTGTCCTTTTTTTTTTCATGCCACCATTGATTATCCTTCCTGGTAGGATACACCTTTGTCTTCATTCTTCCGAAGGACTGAACTACAAGTATTATCCAATATGTTTTAAAAAAATCTTTCTTTTTATTTAAAACATAAGCTGGTCATAAGTATTAAATGAAATTACTTAATCAGCTTTTTTCAATCAATAGAGTTCAGTGAAGGAGCATAGAAATAGTGGTGTTGTTTACAGGTTTGGTTTGGTTTTTAAACTCAAGGTTATTTGCCTATCATATCTTTTTACATGTCTTTTTCCACTTTGGCAAATAGAAATGTTTTAATTAAGTAGTTTTAGAGGCACGAACAAGCTTTTAGTCATACAACGCTTCTGAAAAGAAAAAAAAAATCACAAAAATACTTTCCCATACAAAAAGATGGAGTGCATTTTTATGTTGATCTTTAAGCCTGGATTTACCACTTCAGTGTGGGCTAACACCTGAATCCGCACATGTTGATTAATGCATGATGAAATGGAGTAACATCCTTCAGATATGCTGTTTAGAACGAAGCAGCAGTTAAGCCATACATGCCCAAGCCTAACAGCCCAGTGTAGCTAAAGTACACCAATTCCCATAGCCGGCACATAAGGGAATAACTAACCTGAATGACCAGGTACTCATTTGTAGTTGGGTTGACTTGGGCAGCCTGCAACTGGACTTTGGAGCGAGGCGTGTACTCCAGCTACCAGGTCCCAGTGGAATGCTGGTGGTCAGCTTTCGAGTTATTATGGGTGTTGATTTGCCATTGTGGGCATTTATACATGTGCTCTGGGAGTTGGGAGGAGGCATTTTAATTAGAGTGTCTCTTAGAGCCACTGTAATTAAAGTGCCCAGAGAATCTCATGTGTCAGCATCCAATGAGCTTTAGTTAAAGCACCCCTGCTGCCATTTTTCAGCATGGGGATGCTAATGTATGCGATGCTGGAACTTGCTGGAGCACAGTAAATTACTTTGCTCCAGCAGACTTAACTAATAGAGTCTGTTCCAATGCTCTGTAATTACTGCATGTCGGAGCAGCCTTGCTGCATGTGTATAGGTGCCCTATGAGTCTAATCAATTTAAGGATAACTTGACTGCCACAAAGAAAGTACTCAAAATTTTACATGCCACGTCCCTTTCCAGCGTAGAATGGGTTTTTTTCAGCAGTTTCGTAAAAATGAGATGAGGAAATTCTCAATTTGGAAGTCAGTTTTAGCATACATTTTCAAATCAATTTAAAAAAAAGGTATTTTTCAGAGTAATGCTATCTCCCAATGTTCACAGGCAAAAATTACAAGTTTGTTTAGTTTTTCAGGCCATGCTAAGGAAACATGCCTGGTAATATATTTGAGACGGTTGGTACTGTTGGCTGCTGAAAGGAGGCATGGAATAATGGTTCCTGGTTTTTGACTGTGGGGTGATGGAGGGAAGTAAGGCAGAGAAGAGTCTTGGCAGATGGGGCAAGGAACCAGAAAAGCTTGTATGGTATATATACATGCAGAATACTTCATTTCCTTTACACAGTGTGTGCTCATCTCCCTTCCCCCCCACTAGCTGCTGGAATTTGGGCCAGGGGGCATCCTAAATGAGGAAATGTGGGGATCTGAACTCCCTGGCCCCTCTTTGAGCTAGGTAGGCAGCCATTGTTGCCTACCTCACCTATACATAAGGTGAGGTCCCACATGTATAGAGTAGAGAGGGTGGGCAATTTGGCTCCAGCAGGATTGGGCTCACAGCTAACTCAGCAGGTGCTTCTCACTGATCCCCAAACTGCCTAGCCTCTCTTCTTGAGCTAGATGAGCCCTCAGCTGACCTGGCATGTACTCCTGGCTGTGCACCCAGCTCACCTTACAAAGAGAAAAGAGAGCATGCATTTTGGTTTAGCCAGGGGGCTAACAGAGCAGCCGCATGTTTTTGCTCTGTAGCCACCTGTGTTTTCCCTGAAACAATTCCACTGGTATTTTCAAGCTCATATGTCTTTTCCTCATTCTGCCTTTCTAAAACAAAGTGCGTGTCTTATTTGGGGGCATGTGATATACAAGACAGTACAGTGCCTGAGCAGGGTTTCCAACTGTCACTAGATTTACTGACCATCAAAAAATCAGGTTAAAAATGGCTGTCAGTAAATTAAGTAGAAAAAAAACTTTAGTCATCAATAAAAACACTAAGCAGGTGCAGCTTGATTGAAGCTCTGACAGAGCATACAGAGCCACCTGGGCCACATCCAGATGAGCACCACAGAACCTCATCTGCAGCACCACACACCGTACATGTAGATGTTACACATGCTGCTACCTTGTGGTGCAGGGGTGAGGGGGTTTGACCCCAGGAGATCCCAGGGGCAAAAAAAAAACAAGCCAAAAAAGAGAAGGGCAGTGCATATGGCAGCAGTCTACACCACCCAAAACCAGAGCCTGGCCAGGTTTCCTGCTGCAGCTTCAGGTAAGGGTGCTTCAGGTAAGGCAACTCTGCTGGCCCCAGCCTCTCCTACCCCATCTGGGGTAACCTGCCATATGTTAGAGTGCACATGGCACAGGTATTCCCTGGGGACAAATAGCAGCAACACAAGGTGTGCCGCTGCTACTTGTCCCCAGGAAAACAAACCTGCTCTCATCTACATGTGTCCCTGATGTCCCAGCAGTAGCACAGCATCCTACAGGTAGTGTTCTCTCTGCTGCTGCTGTTGCATCCCATGCTGCCTGTAATACTGCTAGATCACAGCTGGGGATGGACTAAGGGTTAGCAGCGTAGTATAGTCATGGGGCAACAGGGTATAGGAGTGAATAGAGGGCCTCTGGTAGATGGGGGCAGACAAGCAGGGTTGCCAACCCAAGAATTTTTTTTATTGCAAGCTTTTTACAGACTACCAGACTTCTTACTTTTTAAAGTCTGGTTGATGGTAAACCCCTAAATCTAAACCCTTGTCTCCTAACTAGGGCCTGGTAGCAGAACAGGGCCTGCCAAAACAGTTACTTTTACATTATGTAAAACTTATATCAGCAAGAACTCATGTCAGTAAAAATAGTTTGACTGTCAGTAAAAAAACAACAACTTGGGTTGCAACCCTATGCCTAAGGACACTTACACATGGTTAAGATAAAGAAGACTGCTTAAATTTTCCATTTAGATAATTCTCCCAGCCTTGTTCTGTAATACCCTGGCAACAAACACTACCCTAATATCTCATGTTTATATGTGCTTCCTGCCTGGTGCTAGACTTGGGTTTTGTACAGCTCTGCTACATCCAAGGAGATGGGCCTAAATGTGCAACAGCTGACTGAAACTGCAAAAGCCAAAGTTCTTTAGCAATTTTTTAAAAATATAATTGCTTCTTTTGTCAAGTCAGTGCACACTGGCTCAATGCCTGGCTGCTTTATGACCAGAGAGATCCATTTTGCTTTAGCTTCAGAACTGGATAGGATCCTTGATAACAGAAGCACCCAACTTGCTTTCCAGGTCTGTGGAAAGCAATTAAAACCAAAGCTTTCAGTCCAATTATTCTTTGAAATTTCTCTGCTCTGCTGAATAACAAACTCAGACAGTACTGCTGAATGGTAGCATTATCACAGCATATAGAGCACTCATTTTCACCTATGTGTAATTAGTAAACTTTAAATAATTGCATGTAATAGTAAAGGTGGATTTTTAAACCCATTTTCTCTCGGTTGAAACAACAGAAGAACAGCATTGGTAAGAAAAAAATATTTTTTGCATTTAGATTCAGTTCTACCCTTTACAGAGTTTTGATGCCCAATGACTGTTGTAATTCTTGAAAATAAAACGTGTTCCTTTTTTTGCCAACATGATGTTACTTAATGGGTCAAAGTTTTTGAGCAAGCAACTTTTTATTCCTGTTAAAGATTCCATGCAAACTGTATCTTGGGAACATAAAGTTAGTGAGCTTCAGGAAATATTATGATTCATTTACCCATCAGGAGGGGAGTGAGACTAGAAATGCCAGCATTGTCATGATGCCGCATAACATTTTTAAACCTAAGAATCGGTTTTGTAAATAATTCAGCAGCTTTAAACACCTTAACCATACACCCCTAATTGTAAGTTTCCTTGCAGTCATTTTGGTTCCCTTGTTGTGATAAGTTATTCATTTGGGATTCTGATTACAGCCTTATAAAAAGAAATCAAGTCTACTATTACCTCTTCATTTAAAATGGTGATGATTGCTTGTCACTTAGCCAGTCTATTAAAATAAACATAATTGGTCCATGGTTACTGTCAAGTGTTAAGTTTTAATCCAAGCTAATGTCTACCTTATGTTATCAATGTTTTCAAGAGATGGAATAGGTTTAAAATGTCAGATTATGGTACCTTGTGACTGCTTATTTTAACTGATTATGTTCCCAGTAAGTTAAGAAATTAATGATGTGTGGATTTTAGTAGACTTTATGCCATGAATATAGCAATGTTCTTTACCAACAGCAGATAAAGATCTTATGGGGGAAAAAGTGTTTCTAAGAGCTGCGTTTGCTGTGACACTGATCTTTTCTGCCATCTGAGAGGATGTGTATTTCTACTTTTAACATGAAGAAATCGTGTTATTTACTCCTGAAACTTTCCAGTATTGCTTGATTTCTAGCCAACCATATGTGTAGAAAAACACATTTTATTGTTTCCTTTCGATGAGAGAGGAGCTTTTTTCTGTTGGTTTGGAACAAGGCATAAAAGTATAATTTGTGATTAAGCCACACGCAGTCTTAAGCCACCCACAGAAAAAATGAGCGTCCTGACTATACGAACAACAGTATGCAAACAAGCAATAGCAGAATTCCAAGACCATTGAGAGATTTGTTATGTTCTGCGTTCAGAAGTTAGGAATTAGAGCAATATTGATAATTATTGGTTCTATTTTACAGATAGAAGAATAAAAAAACAAAAAGAAAATAAGTAATTAGACAGCTGATTAAAAAGTAAAAACATAAGTACATTTTGATTGACTAACAGTAGTTTGTTGCCTTAGAGAAGAACATCCTTGGTATGGATGTTGATTTGATATATTCCTTTGCTTTTTTTTGCCCCGGGGTCAGCTTTGTTGTTTTAAATGGGCATAGTTCCATTGATTTTGATAGTTTTGCACATTTATACCAGGAGAAAATTTGATCCACTCTACAATCTGTTCATCACAGTATTCAATGCATTTGGCAAGCGTGTCATCTCAGTGCGGAGCTGTAATTGTAATAGGATCTTCATCACATGGAGATATGTTATCTAATTTTGCACACATGGATGCATCCTATCAGTCTGTCATTTAAGCTGCATCAAAAATGTCAGAATTTGGGGGCAGGAGCCATCTTTTCTATTTGTGCAACACATTGCACAGTGATTTCCTAACCCATGACTAGGGCTTCTATAAAAATAATAATAGAATGGAACTCCTTCCCCCAGAAAAACCCAGAAACCAAAAACTAAGCAGGAGAGAGGAGATTATCTCTGATCAATAGGCACAACAAGGTTGTTTGCTTCTATTAGAACAAGAATGATGATTTAGGAAAAATATTAAGCTTCTGTCATTAATTAGATTTTTTTTAAAATTCTTTTTCTTTAAATTCGCCTTTATACACTGCTTCTGATGAGTCCAGTTCTGCTACCACTGTGGAGGGTTGGTCACTAGAAGGTTTAATCATTACTAAGTTTACCGTGAGATAGACAATGCTAACCCATTTGCTGTGTCTCAGCCTATTATACACTCTGAAGTTTGTTGCTATACCAGTAATTCTAGTTTAAAAAAAATACGTTAGCCTGATCCTGACCTGCTTTATATCAGTTTTACCTATGACTTTGACTTATTCTTGTTTTACACAGGTCTAACAGGGCAAGAATCAGACCCATTGTTTCCACTGCTTACATTGATTTCTCCTCCGTCCCTGCCGCGTTAGCATTCCTGTATCCACGTCACTCTAAGGGCTACATCACATGCTACACCCAGGATGTGTTACTGCACTTAAAATGGGAGCTTTTGGGCATTCAAGCAACAAAACACATGTTGAGTGCAATGCCGTTGTAACAAAGTTAGGACTTTGGGGGGGGATCTCCAGATCGTCTTAACACATGTTCAGCTATTGGCAGTCTGTTCTGCAGAGATAACACAAGCACACCAGTCTTGAACCGGCCCCTGTGTCTCTCTCTGCCAGTGGCAGAAACCTGGCTGACCCTGCATATCCAGTGGCAAGAGCAGCACCCCCTCCTAGGTTCAGTTCCCCATGCTTCCCTCTGCTCACTGCCAGCAGCAGAGACCTGGTTGGCCCTGGCATGGCAGGGGCAGGTGTACCTGGTGCTGGCAGTGCTAGTCTCATGACAGGGAGGGCACGGCCTCCAGCTTGGGGGTTGCACAGTCTCACAGGTGGATGTGCAAGCTGCTGTGCCCAGTGCCAGGGTCAGTGTCTGACAAGAGGGCAGGAAGCAGGCGCAGCTGACTCCGGCCTTCTGTAGAGTGGGCTGAGATTGTAGTAAGCAGCACCATCCACTGAGTCATATAAAACCTACAACGAATTGCCTGTCAAGAATGATGAGGTGGGAGTGGGAACAGAGTGCCGCCATCTACCACCCTGCACCACCACCTCCCAGGAGCGGGGAGGGAGCTTGCCCTGCTGTCCTCTCCGTTGCCCTCTGCCAGCACCCTATGCTGCTGCCGCCAGCTCCAAGGAGCCGGGCCACAAGGGTGGCAGGGGGATGCAGGTTCTGCTCCTTGTTTTGCCACAGACATTTTGTGTGATCCTAGACTAGGCCTTTTGGAGCTAAATCCTAGTTTACTTTCACGTGCCTAAGTGGCACTTATACAACTACATAACAGCTGCTTTTAGTGCTTCCCCTGAGCTAACTTTTTGCATGTGCTCAGGAAGCTGCAGAAGGGACCTGGCCACTTGCATAATGCCAGATAAGTCCTGATATTTTAACTGCAAAAAGCCCCTTGACTAATGGGTGTTGGAACCTGGATTTAGCCTCAGAGCCAGCACACTTGTCTGGGGAGAGGGAGACGCAGCTTCAAGGCCCTCCTCGTATAGAGAGCTTGAAACTGCATCTCCTGCTTAGTGCAAAGTGCACTAACATGGAAATTCACCAGCATTGAAGTGAACCCACTGGCTTACCAGGAGGGTAAGATATGTGGGGCAAGGATAAAGAAAAAACAGAGGGAGTGTGTCTTAAGAGAATGGATTCTTGCTGGAAGAGGAAAAGCTCTCAGTTTGGGGCCAGCCCTGACCCCAAGGGAGTAAAACTGGTTTTTATCCAAAGAAGAGTAAGCGCAAGGTGCAGTGGGCCTGCTTGAAGAAGGCTGAATGAAGCGTGTGCTGGGTAAGAGCCCGTGTGTGGTCTGGTCATTGGAGTCCTTTGCTAGGTCATGGGAGATGCATGTTCAAACTTCCTTTCTGTGACGAAGACCTAAAAACCTGGTTCTCCTGCACTTAGGAAAAGTGCTCTAACCACGGGACTGCTTTTTTTCCTTCACTGCTATTTTACTTCTGTCACGTACGTTCACAGGGTGGCAAGCCTGTTCTTCCACAGGTAGGCACAGAATCCAAATTGTGCATAAGTGCCAAAAATGGCAGTGCAAGCGGCACTAAAGCATGTAAAGGTGAAATGAGATTTAGCCCTTTGTCTTCCTGTGCCTCAGTTGGCCATCTTTCAGATGGGGATCATACCACTTCCCTACCTGATAGGAGGTATTGTGAGGCAATATAAATGAATGGTTGTGCAGTATTTGGTTCCCTTGGTAAATAAATAGATACCCTGAAATGGGAAAGTAATGAAGATGCCAAAGTGTTATAATAAATGACTATTCTTGTGCCTCTCACCTCTATATCATGGAAGGTGTGTCTGTGCTCACAGAACCAGATCCAGGATTTTACAATGGGGGCTCTGGTTGCAGTGCATATTGCTGCAGGGGTGGCTGTAACCCCGCTCCCAGGCTTTCCCCCGTCACTGGGCCAGGAACGCAAGCCTCAAAGAAAGTAAGAATTACACTCTGCCTTCCCTTCCATGCTCAGACACATCCCTCCCCTCTCCTCCGCCTCCTTCTGCTGGTGTCCATGCTCTCTCAGGTGCAAGGGGAGTTTCTACCTGCTTCAGCTGGGTTGTGCAGGGGCTGGGTTCAGCCCAAGACCATGGCAGTGGTGGTGGCAGCAGGTCAGTATATATAAGCCTGAGGATGACCTTAGGCCAGGGTTGGGTAATTATTATTTAGATTGGTGGACCACTTAATGAGTTTGGTGACCTATGGAGACCTACACCTCTCTCTCTCTTTCTCCCCATCCCTCCCTCCCAGGGCTGCAACCAAAAAAGAAGTTTTAGCTCACGTGCAGTTGTAGCATGCCTCCTCTTCCCCTTCCCGCCCCCCCCATCCTTACATGCCCAGAGTCTCAACCTGGAAGCTGACAGCCTCATTTGGGCAGCCGTGGATGTGGCCGGCAACTTCTGGGTCTGGACTCAGGCAGGTTTATCCTTCCACTTCTGTGCTGATGGCAGCTCCAGGGCGGGGGTGGGGGAAGAGACAGACAGACAGACAGACCAACAGGACACGTGGGACGCTGGAAACAGCCCCGGCACCATGCAACTGCCAGAGCTGGACAGGATCCATTCAGTTGGTGGGCTGGATCCAGCCCATGGGCTATATTTGCCCAACCTTGCCATAGGCCATTTTGATCAGTGGAGATGGAAGGACAGAGGTTACATTTTGTATACCGTTCCTTGCCTTCTGCTGCTGGAACTCAGAATCCAAAAACCAAAATTGCAGACGTGTAGCTAAAAGGTAATCAGGAAAGAGCAAAAGGCATCCACTTGCAGAATAAATGGCTGAACCGCACCAGCACTATGCCTAGCTTCCATCAGGAGCTATGAGCTCTAAATAAATGTTGCACAGGATTATATTAGAGGCAAAGGCCATTGTATCCCCAGCTGATTTCTCTGCACTGTAGGTGCAAATTTTAAATGCGTAAGGTTTGGGGTTTTTTTAAAGAAACAGTTGTGAGAGTATGAAAATTGATGAGTAGTTTTTTATTTATCCAATCATGTCACATGCTTATCTGCTATTGGACATATCCAGAAAAACATGACCTGCTTGATTTGGAAATTTGCATGGAAAACAGTTCTCTGCTTCATGATGTTAGTTGCACACTACATCTATGGAGATAAATCAATATCTAAAATTCATATTCCTCAGCTACTTTGCTTCCCAGCTCCTTCTTTGATTTCATTCTCTCCTGTGCTATTTTGATTTAATAAAGGTCTCCTACATGCTCTGTGTTTATAGCAGTGTCAGTTTTTCTCATCATCCTATTAAAATTCATATAATTTCTTGTCAACAGCTAAAGAAAAACCTGAATACGTTTTCCAAAATATTATTTTTCTGCAGAGTACTTTCTTCTCTATACATATGAGTGCGGGCATATGTACATACACGTTTATTGGAGAAGCATTTATCATCAATTTCAAGCACACTTTGGGATGCTTATTGTACGGGCTATTGGGAAATACTGATTGCTCCTAAAGCTTTCTTCATATTTGTAGCATGCAGTTTCTTCCTGTTTGTGAGTTGCCCACAAATGTGTAATGATGTATAATCATTATTCTGATAGAAGAATTCTTCTAACTATTTCAGTTGGTCTAATAAGAGATATCAGATTTACACAAAGAACCTTGTCTGCCTTTGTCCTTAGACCAACAAGGCTACAACCTTTACCCCTGTAATGATTATTCTGATATTCTTTATTATTCCCAGTTGTGTTGGAGTGATGTTGTAGCTACATTGGTCCAGGAAGTATTTGAGAGGGAAGGAATTTTTGTTGATTTTAATGGACCAGCTGCATTATTGGAATAGACTTAGACAAGCTTCCCAATGCAGTGTATTCTTCTTCAGGTCTGCACTCCATTTAAAAGCTTGAATTCTATTTCAGCCATGTATTTCATCCAAAAATAGATATCACTTACATTTTTTCTCAATAATTGGATGAAAAGTTTGCACTGATAAATATTACTCTTCTGTTCTTGCTATTCATACTATTTTGACGACATTGTCTTCATATAACATTTTAAATCGGTGTCACCAAAGTCATCTATGGTTCAAGCACTTAGGAACCAATCCCCTTGAGACCTAAGGATGGAGAAGACCTTATCAAAGAAAGGGGAGCCATCATGCCTAATTTGAAGGAGCATTTTGAAGACCTTCTCGATCAAGACTCTGCTGTTGAATTTTCTCTACTCCATCCTGCAGTACCCAGAGAGGGATGATCTTGGAATCCCTCCAACCCTTGATGAGGTAGGGAAAGCCATCAAGCAGATGAAGAACAACAAGGCTTAGGAAAGATCAGCTCTTGAACTGTCTCCTTCCACTTGCTGAAGAGCTCCTCGCAGCTCCTCTCAGTGTGGGTTTAGGGCATCAAGAGGCACAACTGACATGATCTTCACTGCTCACCAGTTGCAGGAGAAATGCCAGGAACAACATAAGCCTTTCTATAAGGCCTCCTTAGACTTCACAAAAGTTGTCAACTCTGTCAACTGAGAAACACTGTGGAGGATCCGTCTGACGTACAGATGCCCACCAAAATTTGTGACCATTCTCTGCCTCCTCCCATGATGGTATGCAAGCAGTGGTTCCCAGTAATGGATCAATCATAGATCCCTTTGAGGTTAAAATGGGAGTTAAGCAAGGCTGAACCACTGTTTCAATACTCTTCTCAGTATTCCTTGCTGCGATACTACATCTCACCACCAACAAAATTGCAGCCAGAGTGGAACTAAACTACTGAATAGATGGTAAGCTATTTAACCTCAGCCAACTCTGAGCCAAAACCGAGCACCCTGACCTCAGTCGTTGAACTCCAGTATGCTGATGGTGTTGTAGTGAGCACTTAATCAGAAGCAGATCTTTGGGCAATCATCAACATCTTTAGTGAGACTCTGGAGAAACTGAGTATTCCCTATACCTCTGAAGCCATCTCTCACAGAAGGCTCACATCAACAAAGAAATCTGACTTGCCTCAAATGCACAAGTTTAGCTTTTGGATGCCAGAAGAAACAGGTGTTCAAATATCGCAACATCAGATCTGAAACCAACCTCCTGGTTTATCAGGCAGTCATGATCCCCACCTTGCTGTATGAAGCTGAGACCTGGACAAGAAATAGGAGACATCTAAAATTGTTGGTGAAGTAACATCAACACTGCCTCCGGAAGATCCCCTGAATGTGGTAGGAAGACAGACACAGCAATATTAGCATCCTTCTGCAAGCAAACACCACAAGTATTGAGGTGATGATAATCCAACATCAACTTCACTGGGCTGACCATGTCATCTGAATGTCTGACTCCAGACTTCTGAAGCAAGTTTTATTCTTCCAGATCAGTCAAGGTGTACGCTCAAGAGGAGGGCAGAGG
>JAGPOW010002742.1:16337586-16349232 GCA_030014935.1 Caiman crocodilus | reverse complement strand
ATACTCCTGTAAATATCTTCTGCTGAAGTTTTATGAACTTTTTTGTTTTATGCAACATTCTTGTGTTTAAAATCTTACTTCTGGTAACGTTCCCAAGTCAGAGGAAAACACCAGTGAAATGCATTAATGGGTTTAATTGAGAAAAATATTTAAAACCATTCGTTTCTGCATCTCCATAGGAATATATGATGATATTATATATTTCGAATATGGATTTCTTTTTCTTCTGTATGTGTCAAGAGCTTTATCCAGTTTCATGTATTTTCATGAGAAACTTTATCATTTGCATGTTTAATATTAGAATTAAAATAATAACCCATTAAGCCACAATAAAGTCTGACGTAAAACTATCCAAATATGCACATTCAGAAATAAGGCTGAAGTTTCGTAATTAACCTAGGCCACTGTAGTGCCTCATTATTACAGTGCTCTCACAACAGTGGGTGATCTTGCAGATCATAATCTAATAATTATAATTAACCATGTTTTGCCTAAGGGCACCATTTCAGCATTTCCTGATGTCACAAATAATGTGCCATGTCATGTTTTATTAACAAATACAGTAGTAAAGTCATACATTACTGTGCTGGCACTTGTTTATTCTAACAGCACAGTTCACTGCAATATGTCTACACATCGCCATACAGGAACATTGCTATGAGTCTGTGCTTTAGTACTTCCTTCTGGAAGTACTAAAGCATGGCACAGTAACCACCTGTACTGCACCATGCATGTGGCGCACGGTTAGATTTCGCTGCTACGTCGCCATAGCAGCATGCTAAAATGGGAGAGCACACTGCTATGGCGATGTAGTTGCCGATCATGTGTAGACCCATGTGATTACTGTCGCCTTAGCTCACTGCTACAGTAACAGGTATACACACCCGTAAAGTAATAAATATTTATCGAGAGCCTACACATCCTTAAAGAAAACTGCAAGCATCCCCTAAACGGTAAATTTCTGCACTGAAGATTTGCTATATTTTGCCCAGAAATAATGGTATATTTGTATTTAATAGACAATAACATTGTATAGTTGTGGCAAGTTGATAAATAACACATTGCCGCTATAGCTTTTGTGGGATTAAGTCAGTTTGTTAGCATTTAAACAGGTTTTGGAGTTTAGAAGCTGTGTATGACAGTTACAGTAAATTGGCTGGGTTGGGCTCTGCGTGCTCACTGTCTTTGCTAACTGCATTTCCTTTAAGCAAATAAATCTTACTTAAAGAGTAATGAAGTTGAGACAGTTAGCAGATGAGTGTCCCAAAACACAGCCATAGGTTTACCTTTTAGAAGAGTAAATACAATTCATGTCCAGCTGAAGTGGCATTAGATGTTCTTTCCATATAACCGTATGTCTAGTCACTATTTCTTCCTTCATCCTTGGAAATAAGTGGCATGTTCAGGGAGTGCTAGATCTCATCAAATTACAGTCTGATTCTTCTGCACTGCTGGTGAGGTCGCCAGTGGCAGCTGAGGTGACATTAAATGGGGTCGCTTCTGATGAAGAAATGCCCCAAGAGAGGGAAACATGAGAGCTGTTTTGTTCAGCTGAGTCGCAGCTGCAAATATGTAGCTTATATGAAAAGGAAATGGGCCAAGACATTTTCTGAAAATGTGAGATTAGGAACAAATCTCTCAAAGTCCAGCAAGCTATCTGGGTGTCACCTCTCATTTTCTCTATGTATTAAAGAACAAGTAAAGGACAATACGGGTGCAGTACTTGTGTTTTACTTAACATCTTGTGAGAGATCAGTGATACAGAATCCAGTGGGTGTGTCTACACAAGACACCTTAATGTACAGTGGCGAGTTGTACTGCACATTAGCACATCATGGCAAAACCCGTGCTCACATGCTAATGTGCAGTAGAATTCATCTATTGAGCATTAAGCATCACAAAAAAAATCACCTTTGCTCCTGCACGTTAGCACAGATACTGTGCCTTTATCTAGTCTCTCATATTAGAGGCACTAAACTTGAAGCAGAAGCACACTAATAAATGTTCAGACACGTCCAGTAAGCAGCCAGAGTATCTCATGATTTCCTTGCGTGGCACAGGAAGAATGATGTGGGGTACTGCTTGCCACAGGTTCTTTACAATTTTTAAATTTAGGGCTGGTCCTAATTTTTAAAAAAATAGAATGAAGTATTTTCCCAATTGAGATTTTATGTAAATTAAAATTTTCCCTGGGAAAAGCTGAGTCTCAAAGTAATGTTCTGATGGGAAAATCAAATCAAGATATCCTGTTTCAGGTCAGGTCAAAATGAATCTTGGAGCCCACCCAAGATGCTGCGGTGAATTCATTTGTGCTGCCATTCTTTCCCCTTCCCCTCTATTCTAGCAGCGAGCTTACCTCAGTAAATCATGAATTTCCATGATGAGTAGAGCAAACTTTACTGATTCTTTCAGTAAGACAGAATGAACCAGCAGCTGTCAGGTACTAGCTGGTTGGAGAACTTGACATATCCAATACCCACCAGCATGTATAAATTGAAGGCGTGTGAGCTGGGCTAGAATCGAGCTGCTCTACCATCCTAACTATTTTCTTGATCACCACAAAGTGTTTTTTTTAAATGTTTTTATTCATGGGATAAATTGGTTTCAGGGGCCCTCTTTCCCTCTTGCAAACCAAAGTGTTATCCACAGTGGAGTTCCCCCCTGTAATTTCACAACTGCGTTTTAGGAGACCCATCACTCAGCTCACAGCCAGTGATCGTTTAATAGGTGATTATGCTAAATAAAGAACTGGGATTCTGCCCTGAAAGTAATCCATATATATATAGGAATAGGTTTCATTTGTTCTTCTGTTGGAGATCTTAAGAATTTCATAAATGTGGAAAAATCTCTAAAAACATCACTCTCCAAGAGAGATGAAGCTGTGAAGTGAGCTCTTGCTTACAAAAGT
Source organism: Caiman crocodilus (assembly GCA_030014935.1). NCBI lineage: Eukaryota > Metazoa > Chordata > Crocodylia > Alligatoridae > Caiman > Caiman crocodilus. The sequence continues at coordinate 16,346,324 of JAGPOW010002742.1, read as the reverse complement.
TTGTGCATCTCTGATTCCTTTGTCTATAAAGTGTGTCTCTGCCCTGCCTTCTGCCTGACTTCGAACTAAAATGGCTAGCTACCTCTCTCAGAAAGATAAATGTATGCGTCACAGCCCAGACTTTGCCCACTGTTATGAATATTAATAGCAAAGTTAATGGTAACTATTTTTTGAATGAATTCAAGTTCAGCTGTCAGGACCATGAAAAATTTACCCCCTTCCTCCAAGCAGCTGGCTGGTAGGTGGGGAGGCAGACTCCTGGGGCTGGAAACCTCCCCAGCTGCTACTTTATAGCCTGCTCCTGTCCCAGGGAGGGAAGAGGCCCGCTAGAGCCCCTTAGCTAGAGATCTCACATCTGAAGTTCTCCAGCCATGGGGCTCGAATGTATGTACACTTCATCTCCTGGGTTATTTTTCTACTGGTAAGAATTTTGTACCAGTAGAAATGGAAGTTGGTACGTGGCCCATATCTGAATCGGAATCATCTTCAGTTGGTCTACGTAATCACCAATACTTTTCCTTTTCAAGACATGAAATAAATATGTAATTCTCACCTCTTCACTCTATATGAACACATCTTTAAATGGAATGGTATTCAGGTTGTAGCCCATAATGGGCTAGAAGCAAAAGCAATCAGGACTATGGTAAAAGTGATATCTTTTATTAGACCAACTTGATTTTTGCAATTAAATAATTTTTTTTGCAAAAATCTAGTTGGTCTAATAAAAGATATCTCCTCTACCCTGAGTCCTGATTGCTTTTTTAAATAGAAGATATTATTATATATATAAATAGTATACTTTTTTTTTTTTTAATTGTGAGTGGTTTTGGTGTTCCTGAACAGAAGGGATTTCATCTGTCAGGACCAGTCAAGAGCAGTTTGTCAGGCATCCCAAAGACCTGTATCAGTGCACTGCAAGCGTATCTTGAAACAATCTTGCTATTCTGATTCAAGGGCTTTTCTGAGAGAGAGTCAGTCGTGTCAGATTCAGGTGATTATGTGATGTCAAACGCTGTTAGATAGGAACTAGAGACAGGGATACCGCCAAACTCATTTTAATTGTGACCTTATCTAAAGTTTAAATGTAGGTCCTTACAGGTGAAGTGCTGATCCTAGCTTTTTCATTGGGGGAACAATAGTGACACCAGTTTTGTTGTGCAGATAAACTGAAGTATAAAAACCCTACAGTATGTTAAGACTTAATTCAATACAGTAATATATAATGCACACATTAATAGTATTTCTGATTTCTGTCCAATATTTATTAACTACAGTTGAGGCGTAGTAGTGAAAATACTCAGAACTCCAGCTACCCAAGATCAATCAATTAGTTTATTAGTAAAAGACAAGACAGCACTTAAACAAAATGACATACTACTTCTTTTAATAAAAGAATCACAATTGTGTCCTCAGGTTGGAGATGTGCCCCAAAATGGATACTCAAAAGTGCCCTTTTATATTCTACCTATTTTGAGAGAAGCTTTTGGGTTTTTACTAACCTGGTTTATCTGGTTTTGAACAACTCCCTTTCTCTTTATTTTAACCACTGATGCCAGATTTTGGAAGCAAATAGTTTTACTTATGGTAATTACTCCCTGCTAAAAAAAACCCATTTTGAATATCAGTAGAACAGTGTCTTCAGTATTGCAGTAATGTCTTGGGTAAATTACAATCTTCTGCCTAGCTTAACATAAGTGGAATGCATTGTGGGTGTGCCTTATCTCAAAGATAATGAAGGACTCAATGCCTGTAACTATGAATATCAGCTCTTATTAGTACCTTATACAGGATATGAATATTAACATAAAATTATATCACTAATAAAAATACATGATTCTGGTTGGCTTTTGCCAGGTAAAGTGCCATTATCAGCAGCATTCAGTGTACATTTTATATTAAGATGAACAATGAGAATATGTAATTCTCCAATTAAGCCAAATAAACAACAAGCATTTAGATGAACAATGTAGGTAGTGGGATGAAACCGGAAAAACTAGCATTATTATTCCAGTTGATTTAACTGTGTTTTCATTTACATTATAAAGCTGACAGAATGTTCACCCAAGCAATTCCCTCGACTGGTTAAACATTCAGCATGCTAATTTAGCTGAGAAGGTGCCTCAGATTGTCAGATCATGTCTGTAACAACACAACATTTCATGTTGGCTGTGGACTGATGGAGAGAAGAAAGAACTGAAAAAAGATTAAAATATTCATGCAAAGACATAATAAAAGGCTGGTAATAAAGAGCTCTTAAAACAGCTTAAATCAGTAATTGAGAATTGTGTAGACCATATGTATCCTTCCTTGATAAGACATGAAATATGATCTCACATTTTTGGTTACTTGGAAGTACGAGAAGGTGAAGATCTGAGAGAGCGAATGTTACATTTGTCGGCCTCTGTGAAACATTTTACTTGGTGTTTGTTTCCTTCACTAAACTACTTCTGAGTCATCATAATGAAACTGTTAGCATATGTTGGTGGGTGTCATTGTGTCACACTGAGTTGTAACATTTATTCTGAGTGATATCAGTTCTTACCAAGGTTATGGACAGAAATTACACAAGCTGGTATAGGTGATCAGAAACTGGTTCAGATCTGTAACACAACAGAAGTTCAGCGCACATAAACTGCTTTCAAAATGGCTGAAACCAGTATAAAATAAACCTGTATGGATGGAGTATCAAACTTAACTGATTTAGGTTAAAAATCAATTTTTTGAACTTCTGTCCCAGATCCCCTCTAGATTCAAGTTAACTCACAGTCCTCCATCATCCCAGGATGCTTTGCACCTCCCCACAAATCCCACTTAGTAGGGTGGGCAGGCTAGCCGTAGCCCAAGCTGTCTGCTCCAGCCAAGCAGGGATGCATGCTGTAGTGCCCCCTGACTTCTGGCCTGGGCCACTGCAGACATGTGGCTGTATTCCCAGAATCAAAAGTGAATATCTGTTCACTTCCTTATTGGTTCAATCTATGCAACTTACATTAACCTATGAAGATTGCATCAATTCGGGCTCAGGCTTTTCGACTGTCTGTACTTACCCAAACAGAGCAGTTTGCTTTCTATGCTGCAGGTCTTGCTGACAATAGAAAACTATATACATTTTTTAATTTAGAAAAAGAAAAGGCTGGGGATCTAATCTCTGCTTATTTCAAGAAACTGCCTATAATATACAAGACCTTTACTAAAAGATCTCCATAGGCAGAGTGAACCTGTATTTAACAGCGGTAGAGAGGTGAGATGAAAGTGTTTCCTTTACTTGAGAATTTCAGGAATTTCTTTATGCATCAATTTAGATTCTGATTCCATACAAGTTTTACGTAACGGTGAGAGGGGGGCAGCCTGTAGTCTGTGATGAGAATGGCCATAGATGTTGAGTACTTTAAGCAAGATTTAAAAAAAAAAAAAAATAGATCTCTGAAGTTCACATTTGGGCTTTTATAGACAGATTTTCAAAGGCATTGAACTGAGCACTCAATAGGTCATTGGGTATTGTTGTATGCTCAGTGCCTTGGAAAAATAGGACATTTATCTAGGTACTTCAATCTGAGTTTAGAGGTTTAATAGTCTCCTCCAACTTCTGAACATTTTGGCCGGTATGCCTATATAAAGTATCAGTTTGTATCAGCTTTCACAATGAGGAACCCAGTATTAATTCCCATTGTGCACTGGCACAAGAACAGATCCATAAATGGTTGAAATTGCTGTATTGTGTTTGCATTCCAAAATGTTGGTGCAGTAAATGAAGAATATTGTATTCAGCTTTGAACTGTTTGTAGGATTTGTATGAGTCACACTGAAAAAAAAATACGCGTTCCTTTAGGACATTTTTTAGTAGTATACACTCCTCTCATTGCACTCTGCATTTTAAAAGTCATTTTAAAAAATCATTGACATTTCATTCCTTTAAACCTGAAGTGAATTAGGTCAAAAATTCCCTCAATCAAACACTGACAAATTTAAAAATGATTTTTGCTCATAGGATAGGGATGACTGCATATTAGTTTAAAATGCCAATGAAATATGCCTGCCAGCAAGAAGTTACTATTTAAATCATGAGGCTAATTCACAACACTTGAAATGGAAGAAAATCAAAATGATAAATCGCATAGCAGAGCAAATAGTATAAATGTTTGGGTCCTCCCCCATGCTCCTCCCCAAGATTATTCATTTGCTTTTTTAGACTGTTTCATTTTAGGTTTGCAGGTACTGGGGTGTCTCTGTTGGCAGTCAGTTACAGGACTGGGAACCAGATTTGTTAGCTGCTGTTTTTGTTATAATTTTGCTCAGCAAATATAAGTAGTGAGACTCCTGGCAGGGCAGTTTGTTGAAACAGCTGATAAAAAGTAAGTTACAGAGCAAATGTTCTGCAAATTTTGAAAGTGATATTTGGATAATTAAAAATAATATGGATAATTTACAACCACAGAAAGAGCTCACATTCACTGATTAAATTACTTGTAGATGCTTCATCCACTTGTAGTGGACAGACCCTCATAGTTGGAGAAACAGAACAAAGCATAAAGCATCGTGGTTAAAACTGGATTAAAATCTTATTCCTTCTTATCTAAAGAGGGTTAATCTTAATACTTGGTCCTGCACACAATGCAAAAGTATGATCAATCAATGGGCAACCAGTAATCCCCAGAGTAAAGCAATCTAGCAGTCCCAATGCACACAATAAAGAGACTTGGCCCTGCAGCGTGATTTGTCTGACACACCTTCCTAATACAAGGATTAAGAGCGCAGAGACGGTGAAACTCTGGTCAGGTCTTTGAGATTCACATCCCAACAAACCCAAATTGCGTCTGTATATCCAATCAGGGACAGTGATTCAGTTCGTTGATTCAGATTACTGTCGCTGATTCGATTTGGCCAAGTCCAAATCTGAAGATTCGATGCTGATTCGGAGAATCCGTGATTCGGGCATAGATGCAGCTTTACGTGTTTTTTCTACATACCTTGAGGTAGCAGGCACGGCTCGTGAATGCTGCAATGCTGGGTCGCATGCAGCATCTCAAAGGTATGTGGCCCCCCGTGTGCTCGATAATGAACCCGGAAGAGTGGACCAGAAGTACTTCTCTGGGTCCATCAGGGAGCATGCTGGGAGGCCCTCCCAGCTCAGTGATCAGCGGTGGAGGATCCCAGGTGCCCGTCCAGACCTAGGAGGTATCAGTTGCCTAGCCAGACGCAACAGAGCACTCTCCAGCAGACCCAGAAGTGAACCAAAAGTGCTTCTGGTTTGCTTCTGGTCCACATCTGGGTCTGCTGCTGAACATGCTGGGAAGCCTCCCACCCTCCTGTTGGACGCTCCATGTGCCCCAGCATTGCAGCATTCATGAGCTGGCTGGTGCCTTGAGGTATGTAGAAAAAACATTTAAAGCTGTGTCTGTCTGAATCTTTCTGAAACTCTCCGAATCAATTCAGAGAGTTCTGATTCGATTTGGAGACATTAAAGGGTCTCCTGATTCAATTCAGATTCAGCGATTCAGCCTCCAGATTGGGCCGAGTCTCTGCCGAATTGAATCAGGAACCAAAGTTTCGCACAACTCTAGTAATCTTGTATGACATTGGTAGCCCACTTTTTTGGCAAGCACATCACAAGCTTAGTCCAAAATATGAAATAAGGCATCTACATGTGATGTTTACTGCGGAGTTGCCTAATTAGCTCTGCAGCATATGCCTCGGCATCTACACATGAAGACCTATTAGGCTGCAGGAAGTAATAAACTCTGCACCAGGGTAGTACTTGCAAACACAAGTACTACCCACTGTGGAGTGTTTTCGTGCTCAGCAACACACGTGTAGATACTGACCTGGCTGGCTAGGGCAAGAGGGTGCTTCAGTGCAGGGGCTGCCTGCCAGAAGTTCCCTCCTCCTTCTGAAGCATGTTGAGCCAGGGGCAGCTCCAGTTTAGCAGGCTGACCTCTGGGGCCCTGTGCCAGACAGGGCTGCTCTGATCTGGTTTAATGCACTGTGGTCCCGGGTGCATGTTCACATAGCATGTCCAGGAGCAATAAACTCCAGTGCAATATGTGCCGGCACTTGTTGCTGTGCGCTAATAGCACATGTCGATGCTCTGTCGCTCTAATAATCTGCCATTGCCCAGTGCTGCTGATTTTTGCATTGATAGAACCCCCTTCAGAGATTGTCTCTGCACTTCGACGCTCTGAACTCATTCACAGCCACCCAAATCCTATCTACTTTGCACTTTTAAAACTGTAATAGCTCCAAAGCCAGAAACATAGAAACAGATGGTAGGTTTGCTCCTTAATGCTCCTAAATGGTGCATAGCAGCTCTAAGGTGAATTTCACCCCATTATGTTCTCTGAAGTATGGACACTTGCAAAATGTGTCTGTTCAAATACAAAGTTAATGGAATTAATGCTAACTTTCTGTACCAGTTAAAAATCAAATCTGGAAAAACAAAACAAAAACCTGGTAGGCTTTCAAGAGCGTTGTGCAACGGTCGCTTCAATTGTAAGACTTCAGTGTGTCATAGGGAGCTTTCAGTACACATCCCTACCTGTGTGCAGTCCAATGCTTCTAAAGGAGTGGAGGAACTTAATTAAAGTAGCCACGGTTGTCTTTTTCTGAAGTCCTTGAGAGCATCAGTCCATGTTCTGCTCTGCTCTGCCATAAATGTAGTTTGCTGAGAGAAATCATTATATATGGGTGACATCACTGACTCATAGATCAAATCTTTGTTTAACTTTGTCTACCAATTAAAGATGATGTTGTTTTTGCTTGGTAAATAAATTTCAATTAATGAAATTCCAGCTGTCTCCTCCATTACGGTGGTATAAATTTGAAAGCATTTAGCAGGTGCCCATATAAAATCCATTAACACATAGCAGGTTCTCTGACATTTTAAACCAACATGTCTCCAGCTGGAACAGATAACAGAAAACAAAGCTATATTCTAGTACAATTTATGTCTCTGTCTCAAGCAGGTAGAAAATTCCCAGACAAAACGTGGGAATGGTGAATGGCTACAGGAATGTCCTGTACTTTTCCGCCGTTCATCTTGAACACAGGAATTCTGGATGCATTTTGTGTTATTCAGTTTCTTCCTTATTTGGAAATAGCTTTAGCCAGTATAAATACATTAGAGTCAAACCACATGGGATTGCATACAAAAAGGAACTCAATTAACATTAAAAGAGAAAATGCAATAATGTTCTTAGGTAGGTCTTTATCCACCATTTATCATTCTTGAGGTCGTGCGAGGAGCTCTGAAAATAAGCAGTCAGGAATTCCAATAATCAGTCTAATAAATCTTTTAATCTGATACAATTATTAAAACAAGTCAAAGACTGCAATAAAAAGTCTATTATTTCTCCACTAGTTGGGAACAGAATTAAATCCCTGCCAGCCAAGTCAAATTTATTGTTAGTTTAAGACCTTGATATTTTTAGTCCTCAACAAACTTTGCTGCATTTTCTTTAAAGAGGCTGTAGTTGAGAAAACCAGTAGAATTGCTGCAGCAAAACAGCATGGGAATCCTGGTAAAAGAAGAAAGAAATCTGCTTTACTCACTGCCTTTAGAAAGTCAGTTTGCTGTTCTGTTCATCCTTGCTTACATATCTTAAAATGCCTATTTTCACCTGTCTTTATTAATAGGTATTTTTAGGGGAGGAGGGAAACTGCACAGCTGTCTGTCTCTGTCTTAAGTGTAACTAGGGGTAGGCAAACAGAGTGCCAGCCCCAGGTGCTGTCTTAGAGGGGACTCAAGAATGGCAGTCACCATCACCACTGACATGGCTGTCACTGCCACAACTACTGCCCAGGTTATTGCCACTGGCCCAGGGTACAGCATTTCATATTTATACCTCTGTTCTTTATATTCATTGAATTAGAAGTCAAACTGATTTCAATTCATTAAATCTCTACTAGCCAAGTCAAATTTATTGTTAGTTTAAGACCTAGATATTTTTAGTCCTCAACAAACTTTGCCGCATTTTCTTTAAACAGGCTGTAGTTGAGAAAACTAGTAGAATTGCTGCAGCAAAACAGGATGGGAATCCTGGTAAAAGAAGAAATCTGCTTTATTCACTGCTGTTAGAGAGTCCTGTTTTCTCAGTTTCATTCTGCATAGAATTCCTCCTTTTGTAGAGAGCCAACGTGAGCCCAGTGCTCTTCTGAAATCCTGCGCAGCCTCTAGAGTAGGATGTACAGGCCCAGCAAGGTATAAAAGGAGACTCCCAAGTGACCAGGGAGACCGTGAACAGGGGCAGCAAACAGGGCAAGTAGTTTGCAGGCAGCTTGCTGGTCAGTTTGCTTCCCCCCTCCCTTGAGAGGAGAGCCTTGGTGTGAGGAAGCCAGGAAAAAGGCTCGTAGGGCCTGCCCTGCTGCCCCCCAATCATGCGGGTGGCCCTCCTCTGGACCCGCTCCAAGTTGTCCACATTCCTCCTGAAGTGCAGCGCCCAGAACTGGACACGGTACTCCAACTGCAGCCTGACCAATGCCGCATAGAGGGGAAGGGTCACCTCCTTGGACCTGCTTGAGATGCATCTGTGGATGCACGACAAGGTGCAGTTGGCTTTCCTGACTGCATCCCCACACTGTCGGCCCATGTTCATTTTGGCATCAATAATGACTCCTTTTCTGCCTCTGCACTGACAAGAAGGGAGGTCCCCAGCCTGTAGGTCTGCTGCTGGTTCTTCCTCCCCAGGTGCAGCACCTTGCACTTGTCAGTGTTGAAACCCATCCTGTTCTCATCCGCCCACCCCTGT
>JAGPOW010002742.1:16313230-16330871 GCA_030014935.1 Caiman crocodilus | reverse complement strand
CCCCTGCAAGATACACTGGGCAATCTGGTGGTTGTGCCAGAGGAGAAGGCAGACCTCTTTAACAAATTCTTCACCTCCGTTTTCTTGTGCAGGGACCGGAACACCCCCACTGTGATTCAAGATGGACTCAAGGGGAACGCCTCCAGACCTAAGGTTGAGGAGGACCGGGTCAGAGTGCTTCTGGAAGGGCTGGACGTGTTCAAATCAACAGGTCCAGATGCTCTCCACCCAAGGGTGTTGCTAGCAGGGTTGCAGGGCCCTTGGCATGGCTTTATGAGCTCTTGTAGTGTTTGGGCCAGGTGCCAGATGATTGGAAGATAGCCAATGTGGTCCCCATCTTTAAAAAAGGGAGGAGTGAGGACCCAGGCAACTATAGGCCCGTCAATCTTACCTCAGTTCTGGGGAAACTCTTTGAGAAGATCATCAAGGAGCACATCTGTGATGGGCCGGCATCGGGGATGATGCTCAAAGGCAATCAGCACGGTTTCATTAGGGGCAGGTCCTGTCAGACCAACCTGATTGCCTTTTACGATCAGGTCACAAAAGCGTTGGATGCAGGTGTCGTCGTGGATGTAGTCTTTCTGGACTTCAGCAAGGCCTTTGACACTGTCTCCCACTCCATCCTCATTAAAAAACTAGGCAACTGTGACATCCATGCCTACACAGTCAGATGGATTGCAAATTGGCTGAAAGGTAGTATTCAGAGGGTGGTGGTGGATGGGTCATATTTGACCTGGGGGGAAGTGGGCAGCGGAGTCCCCCAGGGCTCAGGTTCCTTGGGCCGGCACTGTTCAATTTCTTTATCAGCAATTTGGACGATGGGGTGAAAAGCAACCTGTTCAAATTCACTTATGATACCAAAATTTCGAGTGAGGTGGGCACACTAGTAGGGAGGGAAAGACTGCAGAAAGACCTGGATAGGTTGCAAGGGTGGGCTAAGAAAAACAGGATGCATTTCAATATGGACAAGTGCAGGGTGCTGCACTTGGGCAGTAGTAACAAGCAGCACACTTATAAGCTGGGAAACTCCCTTCTTGAGAGCACGGAGGCAGAAAGGGATCTTGGAATCATTATTGACTCCAAGATGAACATGGGCCGACAATGCAAGGTCACGGTCAGCAGGGCCAACTGGACCCTATTGTACATCCACAGGTGCATCTCAAGTAGGGCCAAGGAGGTGATCCTCCCCCTCTATGTGAGACTGTTCGGGCCACAGCTGGAGTACTGTGTCCAGTTCTGGGCACCCCACTTCAAGAGGGCTGTGGACAACATTGAGAGGGTCCAGAGGAGGCCACCCGCATGATCCAGGGACAGCAGGGCAGACCCTACAATGAGAGGTTATGGGACCTGAACCTGTTCAACCTTCACAAGAGAAGGCTGACGGGGGGACCTGGTGACTGTCTATAAACTCACTAGGGGGGACCAGAAGGGTTTGGGGGGATACCTTGTTTCCCCTAGCACCCCCCCCGGGATAACAAGGACTAACGGCCACAAGTTGTTGGAGAGTAGGTTTAGATTAGACATCTGTAAGACCTACTTCACAGTCTGGGTGGCTAGGATCTGGAACCAACTTCCAAGGGAAGTGGTGCTGGCTCCTACCCGGGGGGTCTGTAAGAAGAGGCTTGATGGCTACCTGACTGGGGTCATTTGAGTCCAGTTTTCCTCCTGCCCCAGGCAGGGGGTCGGACTTGAAGATCTACAAGGTCCCTTCTGACCTGACTTCTATGATTCTATGTGACGTGAGTTTTGCTTTCAAGATTTTGGGGTGCAGTTTCCCCCAAGCCCCTGCACCTGTCTCCTTGAAACATGGCAGGCTTTGAAGCCTCAGCAAGGGCTAGCACGCCTGCAATTTTGAGCCCGCCGTGGCTTATCACATACACATACACATGACATGAGTTTTGCTTTCAGGTTTTGGGGTGCAGTTTCTCCAAACCCCCTCCACCTATCTCCTTGAAACTTGGCAGGCTTCATGCTCTCAGAAGGAGCTACCATTTTGGCAAGCTTCATCCAAATCAAGCCTGAAATGATAAAGTTATAGGCTGTTTTGACCTTCTCCATTATATCCTATTGGCAAAACGTCGAAGTAGGATTGAAACGGTGAAACATTTCGATGGAACAAAACGGACCAGCTGTTTCGACTCGAAACAAAATTTGCAGTGGCATGTTGTTCCATCGAAACATTGAAATGCTGCTCGAAGTGGAACCCTGCCATTTCACACAGCCCTACTTATTTCTTAAAACCAAAAAAACCCCTTTCTTTGTGTAAATTAATTTTTAGGGGAAAGAAATCTGAAGGATTGATCATATCTTCATTCTTATGAATGCCTCCAATCATAAGTAACTGGCACACAAGCAGGAGCCAATGTGTCATTTCTATTGTAATCAGAAGCTTTTTTATGCTCCCACTGTTTAAAGTTGATTTAATCCTATTGCACACCTCTTGGACATCAAAACCCTGGCATTCAGTTTGCTTTGTTTACATACTGACTGCCAGATTAATATTTTTCTCATTTGAAAAATATTTATTTTTATGCTACTACAGGCACTGTCTTGCATATGGTTAGTAGAAGGTTACTTTAGAGGGTAGTAGTTTTATTCCAATATTTAAATGGTACTAAACCTGAAGTGATGGTAGATTCACATTTTGCTCTTTTAGGAGAAACATTACAGTACATTAAATGTCTGTTCCTCAGATCTAGCCACAAAATGACCTTTTCGGTGCTCATCCTTTTCTCTCAGTTTGATTTGTTCAGGGGAAATTACAAGCAACTGGTATTTGGTTTCCAAAAAGGATACACATAAACCTGACCTTTTGGTACTGTTATTTTTTGGGATGTGTACACTGTATTTTAAGTATATCTTAGCTACTGTTTGCTGGACTCTGGCTAGTTTAAACAGCCCTTCATTTCATTTGGTGTAAAACTGAGACTAGTATAGCTCCTCTCTTTTTTTTTCTCCATGATAGACTTTTGCACATGTATTTTGTAAAGAAAAAGAAATACTTTTTCTTGGGCAATTTTGAAAAAAGTGGCCTAGAACAGAAGAGGCCCCATTAACTTATTCTGTGAGCTATACTGTACTCTTCACTGGGGGCATCTACATGTGTGATTAACTGCACAGTAGACAAATTTGCTGCAGTGTAAAGCAGCACAGGCTACATGTGTGCTGCTATTAGATTAGAGCAAAATGATTTTTGCTGCTATAAGATAGTACTTTTGGGGACAGTACTACTGGGGACTGTTGAGGACAGTACTGTCTTATGCCAGTGAAAGTAACTGTGCCTATTCACACATGTAAACACTGACCTGGGTGTAAATTGCCCCTGGAGAGCCCAGGCAGTAGGGGGCCAGACCTCTTCTGCCTGGCCACATGGCTCCGCTCTGGCACTCTTGTTCCCGAGCCAGCCCCTCCGCCCCCTGACATCATGACCCAGAGCCCAAGCATGACCCCCTCAAGCCTGGAGCCAGCCTGGAGCATCTCCATCCCAGCTCAAAGTGTTACGATCCTAAGCACACATGAAGATGCTGTGCCTGTGAGCAGCTGACTCTGGTGCAAACTGCACCAGAGTTTATTTACATGCACTAATTGCATGTGTAGATGCGCTCACTTAGTACCTAGCTACATGGTCCCCCATCCCACTTCTATCTGAGCACTTTGGCATTTAAACTATTTTTTATTTACAGCTCTCCCATAAAATAGGTGATGATTATTCCCATTTAGCAGATAGGTTCTGTAGAGATTTGGCCTAGTAGGAGTCCTGCTCTCAAGGTCAGGGGTTTGAAACTCAGGCCAGGCCCCATTCCAGATCTGGATTGGACTGCAGGGGCTCCCCCTGGGCCAGGATCATAGAGCTAGCAACAGCTGTGGTGAAGCCAGGGCTGGGACCGGTGGCACAGGTTCCAGGGTGAGCAGCAGTGAGGGCTGGGCAATGGGGGTCCAGGAGCAGGCAGTGGCACGGGCTGGGGAGCAGCAGAGCAGCTCAGGGAACTAGAAGGCAGTGCAGGTGGGAGGGAATCAAGCAGCCATGCAGGTCAGGTGGGAGTGGGCAGCAGCTCAGGTATTTGGGAGACCAAATGATCGTACAGGCTGGGTGGGGATCGGGTGGCAGCATCGGTGGGAGAGGGGGAGATGGCAGGGTGGGTTGGTGAGGGAAAGGGTTGCAGCTTGGGCCAGAGGGGAGTGAGTGGCAGCATGGGTCAGTGGTAGTGGGCACCAGTATCTGCACAGCCCTCCCTCACCTTCCTGCCACTGATAGCAAAGTTCATTTGCATCCAGGTACCCTGACTTCTGCAGCAGGCAGTGATCCACTGGCCACTCCTGCTGCCAACTTCTGGCAGGCCAGTGGCCCAGGGGCCAGATGGAACGGTTCCACCGGCTGGGTCCAGCCCGCAGGCCGTATGCTTAACGTGCCTGCTCTCCTCAGCATGGGGGATTCAGACTCATCTCTTCCATCTTCCAGGACAGTGGCCTAACAGCCACGTTTTAAAATAACAGGCTGAGGCACAGGGCAGCCAGAAATGTCGTTCTGGGGCTAGAGAAGAGAAGTAAAGGGAGAATGAGAGCGCAGAGGTGACGGCACTTCTTGGGAGGCAGGGAACCTGGTTTCTCGCTTCTCTTCCCTCATCTGCATATGCATCTTACATGAAGCAGTCATTGCTTTAAAAGCAAAAAAGAATCATAGACCTGGCTGGGGGACACTCCTGGGATGTGGGAGTGGGGTGTTTGAGTTTCTTTAACCTCAGAAGTGTTGTTCTGGGTCATAAGTGAACACCAACCCGTACTGTGTAGCCTTAGTAAGGGGCTTAAGTGCCTGAGATGGGTGGAAACTCAGCACACCCCTGTCCTTGGTGGTGCTATCAGCACCTGTAGGTGCCTCAGGGAATTCTGAATCACCTTTTGGAGATGCCTAAGGGTGGTGTCACATGTTCAACTTAACACGAAGGAGCATAAAATACAAGCTGATGCACATTCAAGCAGTTTAGCCCCTTAAGTGCCTTCCCAACATTGCAAAGTCATTTTCTTTCAGCAGTGGTTATCTCCTAGCACACACTAGCTTTAACAGGTCACTGACCATTTGGTCATGTAATGGTTTGCCACTGCTGGCAGCGAACACCTGGCAAGGCCCGCACTCTCTGATCTCTCCACAGAGTAGAGTGCAGGCCCTTGATCTTGTTTATTGAAATCACGTTTCAGAGGCACTGAAGTTTCCCCAAGGACTGTAGAGTGTGCAAGTGGTGATTTCATGGCAGGGCAGAGAGAGCTGTATACAAATTAAGGAGCTAGTTCAAAAGCTGAGAGATTTTCTTCACAACTAGATTATACTAAAGTTGTGTAGCACATGCCGATTCTCATCAAGAGCAACAAAAGATGATTTCAGGCACGGCGGCTACTATTATTTCAGAGCAATGCGTCATTTCTATGACAAGGGACATTTTAAAACCAAACCTACCCCTGGATTCTGAAGGATTTCCTTCTTTTGTCCCTGAATAGCTTTCCTTTCCCATTACTCGTATCACTCCTGCTGCTCCCCGGTGCTTCCCCCTTGCGGCACCGACAACTTCCCTTCTTCAGGCTCAAGACTCCCTTTTACACGTCCTGCCTGCCCCGTGCAACTCACCACTCCCACTGACCCTTACGGATCTTCTGTCCTGTAAACTCCCCTTCTTCATCCCCTGCCGTCCGTCGTTCTCATTACCTGCTGTTGACCACTCTCCTCTTAGCCCTGGAGCTGTTTCCATTGCACCTTTCCAGGGAAATGTTCTAGGAAGTGAAGCAATATTTCTGTTCTCTCTTTCTTCTGTTCTGTACTTAGTCTCTAGCTCAGACTGAAATGTGGCAGGTTGCAGAAGGCCGGGAGAAAGAATGACAGGACCTGCCACTCGATTTCAGAAGACCCCATACATTTGGCGTAGTGGCCTTAGTGCCTAAAGCTTATCAGCTTGGAGCACCCTCCCAGGGTCTGACACTGATGTTTTAGGTATTCCCGTGCCTAAGTGAAGGCACCAATATAAACAACCAAACAGAATTTGGCCCTAAATGACCAAGTTTGCACAGGAAGTTTCTGAGAAAGCAGGGAATTGAATCCGGTTTTCCTGAGACTTGGGTAACTACCATAGGTGCCTAGCTGTTCTTCCTGTTGTATCATTTCTCAGCCCATCTCAATGTAGCTTTTTAAAATCAGTATTCTGCTTTTCAAAACTGAGTGGACAGATTTGTCTCACCTTAAAAACCCTGCACAATTCGAGCACTTAGTGTGGAGCTGCTGCTTTCTCAGTGAAATCTACTGTTTAGGCAACTAACCAAGTTCAGCATGCAATTCAAAGTGCAAAGAAGTAACTGTTCAGCACCCCAACCATGCAAGTAACTAATTTAATTTAAAGAGATTTGTAACACCAATAATAGCAACACCAGAACCTACAGAAAAGGCAGTCTTTGTTCTGTGCCAATTAAAAGTAATTAAGCAAATGGTCAATGCTACGTTGAAGGATCACTAGGTGTGATTGTCTTCATCTGGAAATGAGAGTTTAAACTTTTTAGTGAGAATTCGATTCAGGTCAGGTCAGAGAAACTTTGTGGTCATCTAACCCATTTAAAATACACTGCCGCTGATTGAATGTGGCAATTTGAAACTACAAGAGTATGTGGAGAAGGACTAGGGCTCCTGGTTTGTCACGGCTCTTCAATTTTCCATTTCTGTCTCCTGGAAAAAACCTTGGAGGAAGAGTGTGTGTGTGTGTGTGTGTGTGTGTGTGTGTGTGTGTGTGTGTGTGTGTGTAACTGAGGGTTTGCCTTATGTTATATGGTCAGCTGGCTGGTCAGTTGACTGACTTCTATAAGGCTTTCTCCTTAAGGTTTCGTTGTTCATACCCAAGCTGGCACCAATCTTTGTGAAACAGCTGCAGTTGTAAACATCTGTCCATCACTTCCCAATTCTACATTGAGCTATTCATACAGGATACTGGCACATCAGAGATTCCTAGGAGCCATGTGGTTTAGTGAGGAGATGCTGGATGACGTGTCCATTCCTAGGACAGAACTGGCTATGGCCTGAATATCTTAAGTTAGAGAGGAAAAGTGTCTAGATGGTAATTACAAAGGACTTGGAGATTTATAATGAGTGAGAGAAGATATGACAGGCTCCAAAGGAGTAAGATACAGCTTGTTCCGCCTAATACAGTTTCCCTGCCACCAGGCATACCCTTCCTCTAGAGCATGTTGTTGATGCCAACTTCCTTTAAACAGCCAAAAGTAAAGCTCTTCTGCAGTTAGTTATGTTTCAGTTGTCAAAATGCCCCTTCCCAACTTCATAGGATAAATGGCCTCTACTTGGTTTTCATCCTATGAGCTGTCAAACGCTGAGAAACCAGACAAGCATCTGCCCATTTCAACCCATTTGGCTCATTCCTATGGTCCCTAGAACGCCTGCCTTGCCCTTGCCCCCAACTCCTACCCCAGATGGCCAACTAAAATTCATAGGCATCAACCACCACAAGCCACTAAATCCACCTACTTGGCTTAGCACAAGTGCTTTCCCCTCAATGCTAAACACCCTGGCCATAGCCTGATGTGTGTTATGTGTCTGTCATCTGGGGACTAGATCATACAACTTCATTGACTTGCTGTCCTCAGGCTAGAAGCACCCATCAGCTCTGACTATGTCCTGCCAAGGCTGGGAGCTGCCACGTATTCAATTTAAGGTGCGATGGGAACCAGCCACAAAGTTATCACGCACATTTTGTGTAATAGCTTTGTGGCTTATTTCCTGTCTTATGGTACCTTGATTGTTTGAATGTGCGGCTGGGTTCCTACTTGAGACATGATTAGCTGGTTAAATACATCTCATGTGTAACATCTGCCAGGGGCCTGTGTTTCATCTCTCTTGCCTGCTGGCAGTGGAAGTAAGAAAGGGTTTTCCTCCTCATCTCCCTTACCCCACTGCTTGGAGGAATTCTTTGGAGGTTGCCTACCTTTTTTGCCTGTTGATTTATTTAAAGATGTTGCTCTCAGCTCTGGGAACTGCATAATTGCTGCGTGCGAGTCCAGAGCCACACCCGAGCGATCAGTGTGTTACTCTCCCCATCTCGTTCTTCTTTCTCCCTACCTGGCTGCCACACTCAATACATGAATCTCATTCACAAGCCATTCTCTTTAATTGGGATTTTCCTTTGTAAAGCACCTTGGCACATGAACAGTTGCACATGACAGGAGTTTGTGACCTTTTCTATGCTCTGAAGTGATTTTATACACTGAAATATCTCACTCCCTTCTACCCCCAGCTGGTTTTTCTCTCCCCTTCTGTACCTTAGTGGGAGCTTTTAAACGCTCAATAGGAAACAGCAGTGTTTTGAATAGAGCATATTTCTTTGATGTGCATGTGCTCAGCTGCCAAACCCTCACTGTATTTCATGGGCAGCTGAGCCTTTTAAAATTTTAGGTTTTGTTTAAAAAACTAATTAAGGATCTTTATAATATAGTTCTCAAATGACTTATAACAGAATATCCAGGTTACAAAGACAGCCTTGTGAATAGGGTGCATTATTAAACATAGCCTGCGCTAGGAGTATAGAGAACTGTGATGCTTAAACAAGACACAATGCAAGTCTTTAAGTATGCTTTCTGTTAAAAACTGGATTAAACAAATCCTTTAAAACAGTCATCTGTATAGCCTTAAAATGGTTTCTTCTGCCTGTTAAACACTCTTTGCAGCCAATTGCATTTGCTTTGCAGACTGCCGAGTGCCCCATTTGAATGTAAGCATTTGTCAGTGTTTACCCCATTTATCCAATACTACAATTAGTTCCATATGGATGAGGCCTCTTTATTACCATTTTTCATTATTTTTCCTATAGGATGAAGAAAAGGAGCCAGACATGATGTTTTCAACATACAGTGTCTTAATACTTTTACCAGAGAAAAATCACATTGTCTCTATTATGCTAGAGATAAGACTAGTGGTCTTTTTGTTTTTTGGCTGTAAAATTTATAAAATATAGGATACAGAACCGGAGCAAATCAGTACATGAAAACTTTGTTTTATTTCATTTTTAAATGATGTGTTTTGTCTTAGTGTTTAGCCATCTGGATATTCAAAAGTGCGTTTATTCTATCTGACTATATAGTATGGAGCTTTGCCTACGGGCCTGGATATTATTGAGTGGACATGATAAATGGGAGGCCTAATTCCTACTATTGGGTGCTGGGCACATTTACACACCCTGGCCATAGGATCTGATAGGATATGGGTTAGATGACAAGTATATTATTTTTATTTTAATATTCATAATGGTGTTTTATAGTTATGAAGAAAATCTTAAAGTAAAAAAAAAAAAAAGCATGAGGTGTCACAAAATGTACTTGGTGCTTTGTAACAGGCATTAAATCAAGAGCGTTAAATAATAAGCTGCCATCAGGTATTTGCTTGTATATTCTTTATTATCTCAAAGGGAGTTTTATGAACAGTATGTCACAGTGCTGACAGCATTTACATTTAAAAGCCAATACCTAATGTTTTCAGCTTTGCAAGGAGATAGTAGGAAGTAAAACCCCAAGAAAAGAAAATCTAGATTATTTTTCTAATGAAGCATTGTACATCTTTCAGATGCTGTGGTATCTTCAGTTGAAGAAGCTCCGGACTTTAATTGCACAAGTCATCTACTTTAAATATTTAATAATGCTTTTATTAGTTGCATAGAACCAGAAGTAAGATTTGTAATATCTAGTGCTGGTCATCATTTTTATTCATCACGGTTTAACGAGCATTATAATTACAGATTGAGGAAGAAATATAAATTAGCTTTGTGGTTTTGGTTGTGACCTATTTGCACATTGGCATGATTGCAAGGGAGTGTATAAGCACAATGAGTATAACTAAGGTCTTCAGTTGTGCTGGCACATGCTCCCCAATACCCACACATTATTCTTCATATATAAGTAATTGGAGAAGAGATGCTACATAAAATTATAAGTACTGACACTAATAACTCCATCTGGCTTCAGTACAAAAGCATGGGGAATTTGAAGGCCGAATGGACTTGTTCTTGGCAGGTGTTCATTCTATTTCATGCTAAATCAATGAAATTAGACTTCAAGTAGCTGTCTTCTTCTAATATTTCCCATATTTGCTTTTAGCTTAGAAACATTTTTCAGGTGCTTTGCATAAACAACAATGCAAGGAATTTTTAAGAGTACCTTTTGTTTCACTTGAGGAGGAAAGACAATTGCAGGCATCCCATGCCTTCTTCTTTTAGTCCTCAAGTAGATTTAGCTTGCTGATGATGTGGATTAAAGGTTTCTCTGTTTAGCATGAAAGATATGGCTGTGTGCATGCTACCTGTATTGTTACACTGTAATTGATTGCAAAGCAGAACAGACTAATATCTTGTACATTATTTTCTGAAATGTTTTGTTAAAACATCATTTTTCCCCCCATCAGCAACTTATGCGGGAGCGACAGCAGATGGCCAGCCGCCCCTTTGCTTCTGTCGATGTAGCACTGGAAGTAGGAGCTGAGCAAACAGACTTTCTACGAGGGCCATTAGAGGTAGGAACAGTGGTGCTGACAAGGGACCATTGTGATTTGCATATTTATATTGCTAGTCTCATCTGCATCTGCTTCTGAAACCAAGCAGAGTCTGATTACCTGGAGCTGACAAGTCTCAGCTACATATGTTATGCCATTTTCAAGGAGCATAGTTTTAATAGTATGACATGAGCTGGAACAAAAACCACTGGAGAATCTATTAGCTTAGGCTAGAGTGACAATTGGCTCACTTGACAGCCCCTTCTTGATGGATAAGAGCCGGAGGAATTTAAAATACAGGTATTAAGGCAGAAGGAAACCTCATGTTGAGTCCTTTGAGTACACAGTGCCCCCTAGTTAGCATCTACCTTAATTAGCAGAGATTACAATTAAAAAAAAAAAAAGGTGTGACCCGATTTTCAACGTTGCAGTTATACTTGCGAGGTTTAAAGAATACAGTCTATAGTGCATGTTTTCATTTGTGGGTAATGGCTATATTATTGTATCCTTTTATTGTAAGTGCTGTACATTGAACAAGAAATCATAATCTACAAGGTAATGTAATATTCGAACAGTGTAATAATGTATGAAATGGATGCTGGGAGTTTCACCTGAAAATAGAGAGAGAATTTACAAGATGTGGATAATAATGAATATCTAATCTAGGTTCAGCTTTTGGTAGGTCATAAACCTGTTTTTCTTTACCTGTATTTACAGTACTATGTTTACAGTTATTACCTTTTCATATTTACTGTGAAACCTAGAAATGAGTTGGGATAGCGCTGAAATTTTACCAGACCATACTTTTTTTTCCCATTGCTGCCAGTTCGTCTGATATTCAAAGCTCCTCTCGCTGCCCTTTTCAAAGGAAGATTAAAAACAGTCTATCAACACTTTAAGGTTCATGGAGGTGTGAACAATGTGAAAAACTGATTTGTGGTAATAAAAAAAGAATCAGCTTTCGAGCAGTTATCAAATTGAGGTGTTCTGTCCTGTTACTAGATAGGAGGCAATGGCAATTGTTCTTGCTGACATAATTTGGATACTTTGATTATATAGTGCATGAAAATTCATTCCCCTTGCCAAGAAGCATCTCTATTTTGTGACCAAACATTGCAGCATTCAATACCCTCACCTTGAAGAGCTTTCTGCTTTCCCCTTATCTCAGAAAAGTGGATGCCTCCAGTTAGTTTCCTAAAGACTTGGGGTCCCTGTGCTGCAGCTGGAAGTTAATGGACATCGCAGTTTCTGTTGTTCTGTTTCAGAGCATTTTTTGTGTTCTTTTCTGTAGTGGGGAGAAGGGAAATGGGTAGGAGGTGAGGAGTCCAAGCGTAGGCTGTGTACATGCTATTTGTTTAATTAAACTTTAGAAGTAAACATCAAAAGTTAATTGCTACATTTTCTTTTGGGCCACCTTTGATTTAGCAACTAATGGAAGTCAGAACTGAAATATTTTAATTATATTTTACAGTTTTATTAGCTGTTTCCTCCTACTCTAAGCATTTTCTGGTAATTGTTTTAGCACTCACTACTGGTAGTGTTTTATCTGATTAACACATACAGAAAATGGAGCTCGTTCAAAGTTTTCCTAGTGTTACTGTACACTGTAATCTGTGCTAATACAATGCATTATGCTGCAGATTAAGTGAATATAATGCAGTGCATTGATTGGCCTGTGGTGGCTGCTGTGTTAGAAAGAACCATATTAAAATTACATTACAGGTCTACCTTCATGTTGCAAAGCAAGATAATAAAAGTTACAGCTGCCAGGCTGTTCTTGATTCTCAGCTTTTTATCAAGCATAAGAAAATGTAGGTATCAGTGTGTTTAACTGTGCTGTCATATGTACACACAGAAGGGCACAAGAAAAATAGATCAGAAGCCATATTTCTGTTTTGTTGGATTAAGTTCCATTTCCAACATTATTTTTATACTGCTGCGATATGTGATGTCTGCTATGGTCATTTCATTTTATATATATTTTAATAAAGAAAAATATAAAGTAGCTCCTTCCCCCAAAATACTCTATCAACACAATGGCATTTGTACTGACATAGTAAGAACTCCCATTTTAATGAGATGCTTTGTTTGCAATACCAGCCTACCATCCACTGACAATGTGTGCAATTCACAGGTAGTTTGGACCAGATATAAAGTCAATGACACAGTTCCTATTCTTTTATCGACATTCTAACAACTCCAACACTTCCAATGACATTATATTGATCCATGGGTCCTTTGGGCACAATGTAATGTCAATGGAACCATTATACACTCTACTGCAGGTCTTCCACACAGACTGCACGGTAAAAATAGTGCTCAGTAATGTTGTTTAGCTTATACAATGATGTGATTTCTGTGCAAGTTATACTGGGCATTCACAGTGATCCAGTACAGTGTCTGTAGTCATATTTATATAGTATGCTTCCTGTATGACCTTTCATTGGCTTTAAGCTGATTGTCCAATTACATTTAAAAATACACAAAGCAACAGGTCTGTCCAAAGGCTTTATTTTGATGATTAAGGCATGCTGGGGACAAAATTTTAGCAAAAATGTCTCTTAAAATATGAGAATTTAGGTATTGTATTACCAGCTTAAATGTTTAAGATAAAATACTGGTGTAAATGGTAAAATATAAATTTCATGGATATTTGTAATATGTATTAATTTCAGCTAACTCTAAGTTTGCAATAGTTGAAAACAAAGACCCCAAAAATATGTTTGTTGGAAATGTTAAATTCTCATCCTCCTTGGCTCCTCTGTTACTTTGACTCCATTAATCCTCACGCTCTCCTCTTCATCTTTTCATCAACGCACTTTCATGATGCTGTCAAGCTTGTTCCATGTCCATTCACTCAATAGCCTCCTCCTATTGTCTTCTACCACTCTGGGGATTGCTGTGGTTCTTTCCATGGTAAGCCTTATTGGTTGGGCATCTCATCCATTCACAGCCCTTTAACTACTTTCTTTCTGACAGTAATTCACAAGTCTGTTTCTCCAGCCCTGTCCATTAAATCTATCATCTTAGTTTACTTCCCCACCATTTCTTTTTGGATGTCTCATCAACAAGTTACCGTAAGCAGAACAAAACTTCTTAACTTTCCTCTTATTCCCTTTAGCTATCAGGTCAACAAACTAGTGTCCTTTCTGACTGTTAGTGCCCACAACTTTGACGTTGTCTTTTGGCAATTTTTTTTGTTCCCCACGTTCCAGACCATTTCCAAATCCTGTTGGATTCATAGTGTATTTGAGACCAAACCTTATTTTCTGTCTGGAAAGCTAAATCGCTTAGGGCCTCTATATTCTGAGCTCATCTGCAAGAGGGGAAAAAGAGTCCAGGAGAGCTGGCTATATTTTCAGGAGGTAATGTTAAGGACTTAGGAGCAAGCTATCCCAATGAGTTGTAAGAATGGGAAGCATAACAGGAGACCAATCTGGCTAGACAGAAGTCTCTTCAAGGAGTTGAAACTAAAACAAATCTTACAAAAAATGGAAATATGGTCATAGTACTAGGGAAGAGTATAAGAATATCGCACAAACATAAAGGGAAAATTATGAAGGTCAGGGCACAATTTGAGATGCAGCTGGGAAGGGACATGAAAGGTAATAAAAAGGGGTTCCACTGATATTTCAAAAGTCAAAGGAAGACCAGAGAAACCATAGATCCCGTACAGAATGTGAAAGGTAATCTACTTACAGATGATGCAAAGAAGGCTGAAGTATTTAATGCCTTTTTTACTTCCATTTTCACAAAAGGGGCAGCTGCCAGATGACGAGTAAAGTTAGCAGCAGAGGTAGGGAAGGAGAAACACAGCCTAGAATAATGGCAGAACAGGTTAAAGATTACTTTAAGAAGTTTCAAATAGTCAGACTAGATGGGATGGGATGCATGAAGGAGCTGGCTGAGATAATTTCAGAGACATTGGCTATCTGTTTTGAGAACTTGTGAAAATCAGGTGATGCCCCAGATGATCAGAAAAGCACAAATGTAGTGCCAATCTTTAAGAAAGGAAAGAAGATGGATCTTGGGAACTATAGACCAGTCAGCCTGACCTTGATATCTGGAATGATTATAGAGAAGGTCCTCAAGGAATCCACTGTAAAGTACCAAGGGGAGAACAAAGTGATCAGGAACAGTCAGCAAGAGCAAATTATGCCTGACCAACCTGATTTTCTTCTATGATAAAGTGAAAATCTCAGGGTATGTGAGATAACTTTAGCAAGGCTTTTGACACTGTTTCCCATGACATTCTTCTTAAGCTAAAAAAACTAACAATTGGATGGATGTACTGTAATCTGGATACGTAAGTGGATCATTGTACTCAATGAATAGTCCTCAATGGCTTGATGTCTAGTCGGGAAGTGATATCAAGTGAGGTTCTCCACGGGCCTGTCCTGGGTCCATTATTTTTATTCATTAATAATTTGGATAATAGGATTGAGTACAGGCTTAGCAAAATTTGCAGATGACCTGGATAGACTGGAGAAATGGTCCAGTCAGTCAGATGAGATTCAACAAGGGTAAGTGCAACGTCCTGCACTGGAACAGAATAATCACATGCACAAATACTGACTGAGGAATGACTGGCTAGGTTGCAGTAGTGCAGAAAAGGTCCTGGGGGATTATGGTGGGCCATAAGCTGAGTATTACCCAACAATGTATCCTTGTTGCAAAAAAGCCAACAGCACCCTGAGGGCTGTGTGTCACTGTATTCAGGTGAGTCCTCCCCTGGAGTATTGTGTCCAGTTTTGGGTCCCACACCAGGAACTCCTTTTCTTTTATTTAATTCATTCCTTCCATTTTCAATCATCCTGGGGACACCTTGGCTGTCCCACCATGACTTAGACATCCTGTGGGGGCAGAGAGAAGTCTTATTTGGTTCCTCCTGATTTGGGCCCTCCAGCCAGGGCCCACATCAGGTATAGAACCAAAACTGCTGGGCTCCTCATGCTATTGGCAGAAGGATCACAGCCCACCCCACCAGTGGGTACTGATCCAATAGCCAGTGACCCATCTTTCCCAGCAAAATAACGGGACCTGGCCAGTGTGTTTGATAAGGGGGTGGATCAACTTTCCCCCATGTTGCCTGTACAGTTATATCATTGACATTGTGGCAGGGGCTCAAATGCCCTCTGCACACAACTATTCCCTCTTGAAACCAGAACTAAGGCCCTCAAGGAGAACATCAAAAAGAACCTGTAAAAAGGGTTTATAAGCCCCTCCATATCCCCAGCTGGGGCCCCAATTTTCTTTGTAACCAAGGAAGATGGCTCCCTCTGGTCCTGCTTGGACTATAGAGCTCTCAATAAAGTCACCATTTGAAATCTGTCTGCCCCCATTGATCCAAGAACTGCTAGACTATCTTCACTCTGCCAAGCTATTCACCAAATTGGACCTCTAGGGGACCTACAACCCTGTTTGCATTCATGAGGATGACAAATGAATGACCACCTTCCATCACAGTGCAGCCATTTTGAGTACTTGGCAGTGCCTTTCAGGCTTTCTAATGCTCCCATGACCTTTCAGTACTTCATAAACGATGTCTTCAAGGACATCCCGGATTAATTTTTAATAATCTATACAAATGATATTTTGATATTTTCTGAGGATGCCCAGCAGCACAAACATCAAGTTTGAGTAGTGTTGCAACAGTTAAGGAGCCATGGCTTATCTGCCAAGTTGGAGAAGTGTGAATTTGATAAGAAAGCAGTCAAATTCTTAGGGTATATGATCATGCCTGAAGGGTTATCTGTGGACCTGAGGAAAGTCTCTGCCATCTTAGGCTGGAAACTACCAAAGGATTCCCATAGGTTGCAGCACTAACTCGGTTTTGCCTGTTTCTATAGGCAGTTCACCAAGGGGTTCTCCAAGCAGGTGGCTCCAAATCACTGCCCTTCTTTAAAAAGGGGCATGCTTCACATGAACCCTGGAGACCCAGGCTGCCTTGGAGGAGCTTAAGCAGCAAGCCTTCACCTTGGCCGTCATTTTGATACACCCAGATGACGCCTAGCCTTTCCTAGTAGAGACTGATGCCTCCAGCTGTGCCATTGGGGCTGTGCTGCTCCAACCATCAAGGGTGCAGGGATTTCCTCATCCTTCTGCCAACTCTTCTAGGAAGGTTCCCCTGCCAAGTACAATCAAAATATCCTGGACCGGGAGCTTCTGGCAATCAAGGCAGCATTCAAAGAATGGCAGCACCATTTAGAAGCGTCTCAGTTTGCAGTGCAGGTACCAACTGACTGTGAAGATCTAGACTACCTAAACACTGCTACAACCAAAGACAGATCTCATAGTCTGTATTCTTTACGCAGTTTAACTTCAACATCATCTACCACACAGGCACCAGGAATAGTAAGGCAGTCACCCGATCCCGGAAGGATAAACATTTAGAGCCTCTTCTTGTGACTCGCTCTATGTTCCTGAGTCCCAAGAATTTTATCAGAACCATGGACAAGGACCCAGTCATATGGCTCTGTTCTTTGATTCCCCAAAATCCAATGGCATCTCAAATTCAACAGGACATGGAAGGGGCAGAATCATCCTCACGTCAAATTTCTAGTTTTGTGATGGGTTTCTTTAGTACAGAAGACACCTCCTGGGCTGCAGACTTCTGGTTCTGTAGCCCCACTGATACATAGCCCAAACAATACTGTAATTCACCACTCTGTAAACAGGTGTAACTTCATAAAATATGACAAGCTATCTGAACTGACTCTATATCCCAGAGGGAGAATTACAGGTTGAAGCCCTGTGGGAGGTGCCATGATTCTCCACTTGCAGTATACTTTGAACTTGAAAAAAAACACTAGGCCAGTCCTCTGAAGTTTCTGGTGGCCTTGATTTTAGCAGAACTTACAAAGCTATGTTGCCACATTTTCACTAAGACCCTATGCACAAAACCACTGAGCCTCCTCCAGCCACTAGCAACACCAGGACTACTGGTGGCAGTGGGTCTTGTCACCAAGATAGCTGATTTTGTTCGCTGCCCTCATGGCTTTCAAGATTGCACATGTTGCTCATTCACTGTTTATTGACCACATTTTCTGGTTGCACAGCCTCCCCATGAGCATCGTTTCAGACCATAGACCACAATTTGTATCTTTTTTTTTTTTTTTTTTT
>JAGPOW010002742.1:16268307-16313130 GCA_030014935.1 Caiman crocodilus | reverse complement strand
TTTTTTTTTTTTTTTTTTTGAAGGGAACTCCTAAAGCCACTCAACTCATCTGCCCATCATCCAAACTGATGGACAGATAGAACAGGTCATCAAATACTTTCTCAAGTATGTCCAGTGCTTTCTAAATTACCAACAAGACAATTGGGTCTGCCTACTTCTGCTCACAGAATTTGCATGCAGTAATGCTGAACATGCCTCTACCAGCCAGTCTCCTTTTTTCTCTAATTATGGTTTCCACCCCTGTTTTCATGTCCTACCCCTCCAACCATCCCACACACCAGCCTTGGCCAATCTAGTTATGCATCTTCACCAGGTCCAAAGGGAATTAAAAGAGCATCTGGAAGTCACCAAGGAGGCCTACAAGAAAGACTGGCACTCACAGACCAAGTGCACCAAGAATCACCAGTTTTCTTGGCAGATAAGATTTGTTTGTCTACTCACTATCTGAGATCCACATGGCCATCTACCAAGGTCAACCGTTGGTACCTGGGTTTCTTCCCCACTGCACAGATTAACTTAGTTACGTACAAGTTAAGGCTCTCCAGACAATGAGACTACGTCTTGTCTTTTATGTCTCATTACTAAATCCTCATAAGGAAAACATGTTTTCAGGTTGTATGCTTACCACTTTATCTCCCATGTAGTTCCAGGAACAGGAAGAATTTCTGGTCCATCACATCTTGGATTCCAAGAGGGTCAGGAGAAACTTCACTACCTAGTAGTTGGGTGGGGGGGCAGGGGACAGAGGAATGCTCCTGGGAACCGGACAGTAATGTCCATGAACCAGACCTAAATCAGGCAAATCTATTTATCAGGTTCATCCAAAACACCTGGCCCTCGGACATCTGGAAGCTGCTTTTGAGGTGTTGGGGGATAGCTGTAAGGCCTCTGTACCATAGCCAGACAACAAGGTCAAAAGCACCCAACCCTCTAAGCAATGCCAGGTGAGCCTCAGGGACCTGGAAGATGATTTTTGAGGAAAGGCTAAAAGAGAGAGGTTATTTAGTCTGAAGAAGATAAGACTGAGGAGGGATGTGATAACAGTCCTCAAATACCTGAAGGGCAATTACAGAGTGGAGGTGGATGAGCTTTTCTCTTTGGCTGTAGGGGACAGGTGTAGGAGCAATGGCCTCAAGCGTCAGCAGGGGAAATTCAGGTTAAAGATTAGGAGGAATTTTCTGACGATGAGGCAGGTTAAGTATTGGGACAAGCTACCTAGAGAAATTGCAAAATTTCCAGGCTTGGAAACTTTAAAAAGCAATCGAGACCAACGCTTGGCTGGGATTGTTTAGGCAGGGGTGATCCTACCTTGAGCAGAGGGCTGGACTAGATGGCTGTTAAGGTCCCTTCCAGTCCTACTTTCCTATGCCATTTCAGTGTACACGCCCTTTTTGAAGACCTACTTCCACTCAGCTCTTTGTGACAATTCTGTTTGCCTGTTGGCTTTAGACTGTGAGCTCCTCAAAAGCAAACTGGTTCCTTTACCTGTGCCTGGAAGGCACCTATGACATAGTGGGCACTACTATAATAATTATACATTATTCATTTATATTAGTAATGAATAAACTTGTAATTTATAGTAGCATTGGAGGCCAAAGACATAAGTTTTATTTCCTGAGCAAGAGCTGAATAAAAATGAATACAGGTTTGGCCTTGATCATACTTCTGATCATGCATGTAACTTCTACACAATATAACCAAGACTCATTTTTGCTAATTCATTACTTTTTACTTATCATGAAGATAAATAGATGTTAATCTTCTTAGTCACATTTCCAGTAGTCACTTAATAACCAACTGAACCCTTACAGGTCCTTTAGATTTCTATGAATACATTTAATTATTCCTGACAAGTTAAAGCAGGAATTATAAAATTATAGAAAATGTAGCCTTTATTTTCTCCAGTAAGCAGTAAGAAACATTTATACTACATTGAGTAGTTTTTAATTTCAAGCACACATTGTAAGTATAAATCACAGACCAACTATTATTTCTCATTTATTTCAACAGGATACTTGGAATTCAATGACTGTCATTTTACCAGTAGTGTTTATTAAGAAATTGGGTGATTTACTAAAATACAATAGGATCTAGTTCAAGGGTTTGGAAGGTTTTCTGGTAATTGAGGTTTATATTAACAGGCTATTTTACTATTTTCCCCTGCCAGGAAAGTGGCAGGACTTTTTAACTTGCTTTGCAAATAAATCAAGCTAAATTAGGTTCATTTTCTTGTTTAATTTGAATAATTTAATGAACAATTTTTCAAAACTGCAACGTAAGCATACTTCATTATTTTGTACAAAATGAAACTGGTTGCATGCTTTATCAGCATTACACCTGCATTATGTTGATGACATAAGGTCTGAAGCATCTGATAACAGAATCCTTCCAACACTCCATTATAGGTGATCTCGCTGTCTCATGACCTTCTCTCCTCTCAGTT
Source organism: Caiman crocodilus (assembly GCA_030014935.1). Classification (NCBI taxonomy): domain Eukaryota; kingdom Metazoa; phylum Chordata; order Crocodylia; family Alligatoridae; genus Caiman; species Caiman crocodilus. Next base: position 16,310,687 of record JAGPOW010002742.1, on the reverse strand, counting down.
TTACTTCCTTTGTTTAGGCCAAATTAATTTCTGGTGTAAAAGGGTATAAGTCCATTGAATGTAATGATGAGTCCATGCCTAAGACTGTCATCCTATTATCTATCACCAGAAATAGAATCAGCATCTGACATCAAGAACTGTTGCAGAAAAATACGTTGGCACGTGTTGTCCATTGATAAATCATGTTATATATATGTAAATGTAGTTTTAGGGCCATTCCAGAATTTTAATTTCACAAGTGTATTGAGTCAGCTCAGCCCCGAAATTATAAGTTACTTTTTTAAGTTGTTGTAATTTTTTGGCTAAGACTCTATGGACAGTATTCTTTATTATTATTATTGTAGTACAAAGCTGTGCTAAAGAAGTGGACAGGGGTGAACTTTCAGCAGCATAGGTCTATATTATTATTTGTAAGAAACATTAAAACTTAATATTTAGAAGTCTTTGAACCAATTTGCCCATTCTCAGCACGTAGCATGGCTAATAAATAAATTAATTTAAAGCACCCAGTTATTTTCACCCTTTTGTCTTTGTGACCCAACTATCCTTCTTCTGCCTAATTGAAGCCATTTGTTAAAACCACTGGCTGTTTCTGCCTCCCAAGCTTAGGTATGCAATTTAACTCACCCTGCTAACCCCAACTCACCATGTCACATCACTTCCCATCTCTCCCTTAAGCACCGGATAAGTATACTGGTCACTGTCAACTGCTTCACTCTTGCTGCCTATCAAAACAAACATATCTTCCAAACTACTTCGCCTCCTATTTTCCACGAAGAGCTCCATGTCTAAGTACGGATAGTCGAAGGGCATTTGTACGCATGCTTTGGGAGGCAGAGGCGCGTGCGGGAAGGAGTGTCTGGAGTGTCACATGTATTAGTGCCCCGATGTAAATGAGCTTTAGTTAAAATTTTCCTGCTGCCATTTTTCAGCACGGGGACACCGATACATGTGATGCTGGAGTTTGCTGGAGCTCGGTAATTACTACTTTCCAGTAGACTTGATTAATTGAGTCTGCTCTGAATGGCTGTAATTACAGTGCATTAGAACAGCCTTGATCCACATGTACAGGTACCCAGAAAGCCAGAGGTTGATTTGATTTGGTCTTCACAAGTTACTCTGAGCTGCATAACTTGAACCAATTAGCAAGTGAAGAGACATTTGATTCCAGACATGCAGCCACATGCCTGCAGTGACTAGAGCATGCCTCCCTGCTTGACTGGAGCAGGCTGCTTGGGCCAAGGCTAGGCCGTCCACGCTGTGAGAGGCAGTTTGTGGGGGGAGGTGCAAAGCATGCTGGGATGCTGGGGGACTGTGAGTTAACTTGAATCCGGAGGGGATCTGAGACATAAGTTCAATACAACAATTTAACCTAAATCAGTTAAGTCTGATACTACATCCATCCGGGTTTACCAGAAACCGGTTTCAGCCGTTTTGAAAGTACTTTATGTGCAGTGAACTTCTGTTGTGTTACAGATTTAAACCAATTTCTGACCCTTTATACCATTGTGTAATTTCTGTCCCCAGCCCATGGCGAGCTTCCTAACTACTTGGTAAATCGTGGAAACCCTGGGCAAAGAATTGCAGAATGGATAGCTTCTAGGATTATTTTTTGTATCTCTCTTTGAATACTGGAGTCACGTTCATCTTCCTTCAAGTTACAGGAGACCTTTTCTTAGACATGGTCTCTGCCTCTAGCACACTTTTGAGTTAACAAATTAGTCATTTTTTCCATACATGATTTGACCAGTTTGGAGAACCTCAAAATTCTTCTCTCCTACTCTGATTCCTGTTACTTTAACCCAGTAATAAAAACTTCCACTTTGTATTACACCATTGTCCTGTTACTGAATATCATACCACTCATTCTCTTTTATGCATACACACCATTACATCCAACACAAAGGTCTGAAGTATGTGATCTTGTATACATATTCTTTGCTCCCACTATATTGGCCAGTTACACTGCCAGAATCAAGTTATTCTGTCTTAGTGTAAAGACAAGCCAAGCCCTTACGTCCTCTAGGGTGATTCAGAGCTAGCCGCTTCTTTGAACAAATACTTTACATATGACTCCTAGTTCTCCCTTGTGATTTTTTTTTTTTTTCAATTCTTCTTCTCCTTTCCATCTGACTGCTTTGATTGTCCTGGCTATTTCATGATTTTCTATTACTGAATATTGACTCCTTCATTCTGAGATTCATTTTCTGAAATCATTTCCGTTGACTTATACACGTGTTTCTTGCATGGACAGAAACTGAGTCAGCTTTGACCCTAAGCTCTTGTTTGCCTCCTACATCTCCTCTGACTGTAAATATGCCAGATGTCATCTTCAGATCATGCTGTGTTTATTCGTCACACTGACATTTTCCCCGAAATCTTTATTCAGGCCTTAATTATTTCTTGTGTTGACTAGCATAATACCATATTTTATTGTTCTTTTTAAACCCACACATCCAAAAGTTCGGGGACCCAGAGTAATAATAATTCTCCTGACACAGGAAAAACAAAATGTTATCTGTTACCCTCGCTCCCTCTTCTACCAAATCCAAATGGAATACCAAGTTATCTGCTGTATAGCACTTTCTTGGGCTTGTTGTATAATACTTTGACCTCAAATATGTTGTGCCTTCTCCTCTGCCCACTCCCTCTCTTCATGCTTTAAAAAAAAAAAATCTCATTCTTCCCCCAAGTCCACATGACTAGATGTTGCCCTTTCAGTTGTACTCCCTCTTTTATCTGGAAAACCTTCTTTCTCCTAAACTGTTGAGCCACTACTTTACTTTAAACCTTGCCTTAAAACTTCTTTTTCTCCTTACCTAATTATTAATTCTCTCTGAACAGCCATTTGTGATATCATGTATGAAGGAATGTATATCAAATATAAATGATATTCTATAGTTCTTTTCTTGTGGGAGAGCACTCACCTGGAAGAAAACAGCTTTAATAATGCCTCCAGTAACTCTTCCTTTCTACAGTATATTATATATTGCTGTATACAAGCAAAAAACAGTGCTAAAGTTAAATGTTACAGGTTTCACAATATTTATTTGCAGGTGCTGTGATAATGTATAGTAGTGTGAGGCCATATTTATTACCTTATATCTGCAATGTGATATTGTAATTACCTTATATTTGCATGAAAGTGTTGTTGCTTCTCTTTTAAATTCATATTTAGAGGAATTTGAAAGTTCTGATGATCTGAACACAGACTTAAACTAGATAGCATGCATGCTGGTCACATAGTTATGATTTCTTCTTTCTCGTGTACTGCTACTGTTCAGAATATAGTGGAAAATGTGAACACCCTTGCCTGGAGTCAGGTCAACAATGTTTTAAATTTTTAAAATGTTATTTTGCTTTTTTGGCACTTGGGAAACCTAATAATAGAAAAGTTTGGAAACAGCTGCCTATATCCACCTTTAGTAACTTGTATCACCTTGTAACATAAGAGATGGTGTCATTCTGATTTTATGTTTTCTTAAAATCTGCTTATGTCTAGGAACTCATACACATCTGGACATAACATATATTCTTTACTTTGAAAAATGAATTTAAAATTATAGCTGCTATATTTTAAAAATACTTACCCAGTCTCTTAAGCCTGTAGTTAACACACATTTTAATCTCAAAGGCTAGGGACAGAAGTTATCACTTAAACCAGTTTGTGTGTCAGAAACTGGTTTTAACCACTAACAGAATATCAGAGCAAATAAACCACTTTAAAAATGGCTGGTACCGGTGTGAGAGAAACCTGGTTGAATGTAGTATCAGACTTAACTGATTTGGGTCAAACCAGTGTATGTAATGTCTGTCCAAGACCTCTTCCTGGTTTAAGTTAAACCAGATGCGCCCAGCATGCTCTGCAGCCCTGGGCAGAGCTGTACTTTCTGCTTCAGTGGAGCAGGGCTGGCCCTGCTCCTCTGCTTCCTATCTGGAGGTGCGGAGGGAGCATAGTCAGATGGCAGCCCCCACTAAGGCAAAGTCGGTAGGGAAGAGGCATATTCTCTGCTCCCTCCCCTGTCCCACCAGCACACACCTGCCAGGAATTTCTCCAGTTGGTGCTCCAGCAGGGGGGTGTGGCCAGCCTCAGCAGCAGGCTGAAGTGAACTGGCCAAGGAGGGTCAATTCCCCCATCCCTGTTCCACTGGCACAGACCTGGGCCAGGGTCCACCTGGCACTCCCCCGTCACTGCAGCAGCAGCAGGGATGGGGCCATGGCCAGATGCCGGCTGGCATGGCCTCTGAAGCAGAGGGGACAGAAAAGCGTTCCCCCCCCCCCCGTCTGCCAGTCTTGACCGCTGTCACCACTGATCCCTACCCGTGTGGGACGAGCAGCTGAATAAGCTCCCTTCCTACCCTCTCGGCCAGATGCTGGAGGGAGGGGGAAAATAACCCCCCTCCTTGCCCCCTCACCTAAGGGGATCATGCTGGCCTGCCTCTGGCCATGCCCCTGCTGCTGGAGGACTGAGCAGAAAGAGACCATGATGGGGCAGCACCCCCCCGTCGTGTTGATCTGGGAGCACAAGTCTCTTTCTAGTTGGGGGCTGCGCTGCTGGCAGGAGCAGTGCGGGGTGGGAAGAGCTGCTGCAGCATGCACAAGGTAAGCAATGACAGTGCTAGTGAGGGCTTGTGGAGTTATGGTCACCCCTCTGCACCCTGGTGCCACTGTTTGCTCTGCGTAGTCTGTGGGAGCTCTGACCACCCCACCCTGCTCCCACCACAGTGCATCCCCCCACACTGTGAAGAGGCTTGTGCTCCTGGGACACCATGCCAGGGGATGCGGCTCCATCATGGTCCTTCCCCCCATGCCGCTCCAGTGGCAGGGTGTGGCCAGAGGCCAACCTGCAGGGCCCCCTTAGTCGAGGATGCAGGGAAGGGGGTTATTCCCCCCTCTCTCTAGCATCTGGCGAAGGGGGTGGGAAGGGAGCTTATTCTGCTGCTCACCCCACACTGGGAGCAATTGGCGGTATTGGCAGACATGTCTGGCAGACCCTAGGTATGGTCCCCCAGGGACAGAGGAGGTGGAGTGTGGAATAAATCTGATCCTTACCCCCTCTGCCCCAGGGGCCATACTGGCCAGCACCTGGCCACACCCCCACCATTGTCGCTGCTGCAGCGAAGTGGGGGCTCCAGGCAGGCCCTGGCTCCAGTCAGTCACTGACAGTTCACTTGTGACTAGGCCAGGGCTGGCCATGCCCTCCCCACCACCCCAGTATAGCTTTGCTGTATGTCCCCCCAGCACAGCTCCTGTGCTCTAGCACCCCCCAGCTCCTGTCCTGAGCCACTGAGGGCATGTGCCTGCATTTCCTGACTGAAAAGGGAATGTCTGTTCACTTGAAGCTTGGTTCAATCAAGGCAGGTTAGAGTAATCTGGAAAGATTGAATCAGTTCAATCTCCAGCTTTTTGAGTGTCTGTTCCTCGCCAAAGAGGTAGGACCTGGTTATTTATTTACACTAAACCTACTCTACATTTCTCTGGCAGAGTAGAGACGCCTTACAACGGGTATATAAAAATCTATAAAAATGAGAATCAGGCCCCTTGGGTATACATTTTTATTGTCAGGTAAGTCGTCTGCTTTTTTGCTATGCGATTCATAGGAGATATGAACTTACTTTCTGTTCTAAAAGCCAAGTCTTCTTCAGATTTTTTTTTCAAAAAGAATTTTGCCACCTCAAAGTTTATTTAATGAATGTAGTACATAGTACGATTGTAACAAAAATTGGTTGGATGGGAACAGAGGATTTGGGTTAAATAGACCTGTCAATAAATTCCACACTTAGCTGAAGCAATTAGTAGAAATTTGGTTGACTGTAGGTGTTTCAGCAATATGGACATGGTAAAAGTAAAGTTTCCAAATAAAATTTTGTACTGCCTACATAGCCACATAAATGGAATTAAAATATATTTGTAACAGGAGGGACGACAGGGTCACCGTGCTAGCCCTTGCCACCTCGTCTACTGTGCCAGGCTTCAGATTTGCACCCTTCTATTCTCTCCCACCACGACTTTGATGATGTGTGTTTTTATAGGGAGGCAACCTCTCCTCCACTTGGCCAGTTCTCCTGCTCTGGGTGTCCTGCCTATCCAAGCCTTACGGGCCTCCTCTGTACGCCACCCTTCTCACTGGGGCCTTCTCCATACTGCTGCCTGTCTCCTGGGGGCTCTCCGGGCCCACACTGGGGTCTTCTCCGTAATGCTGCCCCTCTCCTGGGGCTCTCCACACCCACACTGGGCTCTTCCCTCTGCAAGGATGCCCTTTCACCGGTCTGGGCTCCACTCTGGAGCTGGGGTCTGTACCTCCCAAACTCCATGCCCACAATGGGGCTGGGGTCCTCACTTTACCGTGAGTCCCCTATGAGGCCTCCTCCATCCCTTTATAGCCTCACCCAAACTGCTGGTGTTAAACAAATTGCAACATAAACTCAAGCCTCTTGGCTACAACTTAAACATAAGCCACCTGGCAGTAACGACATTGCAGGGACATCTTGGAGCTGCTATCCTTTACCCTGCTAGCAGTACTTGAAGTTGGCTTCTCCTTGCATCTGCTTTAGGAGCTTCTCTCTCCCTGGCTGCTGGCAGGGAGCTCCTTCTATCCTAGCTGCTGTTCAGGAACTGCCTCTCACCTCAGCACCACCCCCCGGCCATAAGAGCCAGGCTTTGCCCCTTATAGCCAGCTGGTCGCTGGCAGGTGTGGGTCATTTGCTGCCTCCCATTGCCCTGGCAGCCAGCATCTGAGGAGCCTTCCGGGCTCTCTCAGTAGCAGGCACCTTAGTGCCCTGCTACAATATTTTCTAATTGTTTTCAAGCAGAAAAAAATGATGTGTATTTACATAAACTGTGTCAGTAATGGCATTGAATATGTCCTCTGTTTACTAGAATTAATAACTAAAATGCAGCCAGCTTCTATTTCACAAAGTAGGTAGAAAGTTTACTAAGTGTAACACAAAAGATTTGTCTCTGTCTCAAAAGTCCTGCTCTTATATAAATGAAATAGTTAACAGTGTATGTTCATGAGCATCGTACCTTGAGATATACCAAAAACATGACAGTGCAACTCACTCAAAACTCTTGTAAATTGAACATGCCAAAGTATGGATGTGAACTTTAGCAAAAGGATAAATAAAGAGTGCATAAATTGCAATTCTCTTCTAAGTGCTTGAAATGGGACTCTGTCTTCACATAACACCCTTCATTTTGTTCTGCAAAGGCCATTTATAAGATGCCATTTTCAAAATGATAATCAGTAAGATTATCTACTAGACCCAAACTGTCCATTACACTGATCTTTCTTTTACTAACTTTGAAACAGAATTGTTCTGTTTTAAAGAGAAACAGAGGAAGAGAGGTATAAATTACTTTTATTCACCATTTGTTTTCCATTTCTTCAGATGGAACCTGCTATCCTGGATTGTTGTTTGGTACCTCTTGAGTTGTAGTCCTTAATTACCTTTACATTAGAGGCTTTAGCTGAATGACATTACACAGCTCTTTACTTGAGTTTTTGCATTTGCAGCCAACAGCAGTATATACTGACATTTTACATGGACAGAAACAAATCTTAGATCACTTGTAGTTATCACATCATGACCTTGAGCCAACAGCTAAAATTTAGCAAATTTAATTCTCCTTGTGTAACTTAGAAATAGGTATGTATTGGTAGATGATCCAACAGGCTCTGCCATTTTTCACATAGAGCTTAAGCATTCCATAAACTGCTGCCAAATTCAGTTCAGGCCTGAAGTGAATGTGACCTCCTTGTCACCTGACAATGCAAGGTTGTAAGCTGTGCACACTAAGTTAATTTAACAGAACTATTTATTTTAGTGGTAAATCTCAATAGTTATCTGTTCTTCTTATATAGGTCTTAGAAGTTAATGAAACCAAATCAGAATTAGGTCCTAATGATTGTCCTTAAAATACCTGTTGGGGTTTCTGACGCAGATCTGACAGCTCAGGGACGGGACCCTCTAGGCCCTCAGCCAGAGCAGCCAAGAGTAGGACAAGTGCTAGAGCATTTCCCTGTGATGGAGGGGGAGGGCAACTAAAAGAGAGCTGCAAAGGAACCTGGGATGCTGGTGGACAGTGATCTAAAGGGAATCAATATGGGAACTAGAACTGAAGTTCAATGTAGCCGTCTAACTTAAATCGATTAAGTCTGAGCGCACATCACTCCAGGTCTATCTTAGACTGGGCTTCACCATTTTTAGGCCAGTCTGTGTGTGCTGAACTTCTGTTCTGTTACTGGTTTAGACCAGTTTCCAATCACTTAGGCTGGTAAAAGTGTAATGTCTGTACCTGGCCTTCATGTGTTAATGTACTGCATTGGCATTCATGTTTTCAAAGGTATTGGACTCCAGTAGAGTCGGGAGGATTAGTTCAGTAATTATGTATAAGGGTCATCTCTACAAAGAAACCCTTCAGAAAAAGGACATAATCGTTGTGTTCTGTGGTTGCTTCCAGTTACTAATCCACTGTATTTGACAAAACCATAAGAATTCCATACAAGAAAGACAATAAAAGGTAATTGTTCATAAGTATGAAGCTGGAAGATTTTTAACTAAGTATGGGTAAAATAATGCTTTTATTGTCTTTATTCTTCTGTTACATATAGTCTCTTTACTGAGATCTCATTAGGCAAAAGACAGTATCTGCTTTCCAAGAGTTTTATCTTATTTTATTCCCTTTGCAATATGACCTTGTTTATATCTTTCTTATCCAGCTTTCAGTAAAAAAACGGATGTGTTTCGAAGGACGCCTGTTGTCAACTAGGAATCTCAAGTGCCCGAGCCTATAAGACTTTTTTTTTTTTAAACGTGCAAATGTATTGAGCCAGCTGGAGCTAATAAATAAGGTTATTGTTGTCAGAGTAAAAGTTAGATTATTTAAAAAGGACTTGAATGATGTCACTACCACAAACACCTTCATGTTTGATTGGCATAAAAGTCATTTGGCAGTAAGGAAAATACATGCAGTAACATTTTGTCTCATAAATTCTGTTTTAAAAAATGGGAACAGGTAAAAAATATTCTGCTTTCTTTCTACGTACAGGGGAACCTGACATGGGTTCAGTAAAAAGGTGCTCCCTACTGGCTGACAAATACCACTTTGGGATAAAGCAAATATGCAAGAGTGAGATACTGGAATAGTGAGAGATTTCTTTGTAATTTCCTGTGGGTGTACATATAGGGTCCGAACCAGCTCAGCCCATCAGATCTAAGGAGATCACCCTCCTAGGAAGGTATAAATGCAATAGAATGCTTATTTCATACCCTCAGCTCATATTATTGGAGACATTGTGTATTGTTGGCTTGCTTTAAGTGTGACATTGTAAAACAAACAAATCATTCAATATTTATTTTATTGCAAAATACAAAATATTATCTTTCAGTCCAGTGCAACTTCAAGGCTCAGTCGTTGTTTTGCCACAAGCCCAGAATGAAAGGCAGCATGGCATCTGATTTACAGTCATCTTCTGCTATGGTGAAGCATTAGGTTGCACTAGGTATATATCTAGGGCCGCATTCATAATCCAGGTACTAGGATAGCTAAGCTACTGAAAGTAGTGGGGAGGTGATGCCAAGGCTCTACGTGCTCCTTCTTCCTGCCAGCCTCCTGAGGTGAGGGTATAGCAGCCCCATGAAGGTTACTTCCCATTCAGTGTTGCTTGCTGTATATGTTGCTGACACACGCATTGGGTCAGTCTGCCCCTTTCAGATCTCTACTGTGTGATGCATTTTAATGCAGAACAGTGGATATAATGGAGTAAGTGAAACACAGAATAATTGCAGAAATGACCTTGGATGTAGCATCTGAGTTAATATAAAAGACAATTATTCTGTTTTTCTCTCCTTCTAAAATGACCAAGGGATAAATGGAACTGCTTGACTGAAAAGGAGCTGCTATATTCATTTTCCCTTAACATATGTATTATATCATTTCCATTTTATTACAAATTTCCATGGACCTGATCCATTGTTTGTCGAAGTTAAATGGAGTCGTTCCAGTACACTTCTTTTCACTTGGTTATTGTACTATACATTAGTCTTCTTTAGCACTACTATCCATCTATCACACAAAAATGCCAGTTAAGTACATTTTTATTATAAACATTTTAAGTAGTATTTCCTCAGTGAATTGGTGATAAAACTTTGCTTGTTAACAACAAAAGGGGACTCTCCTTGATATTACACCAAAGCCAGTCACAGAGGCAAACAGTGCTGGAGCATAAAGTACCAATACCCGAGCATAAACCTATCCAAGTGCACTTAACTCCACAACCTGTTTGGGGCTGATGCAGAATTTTGTAAAGGGTTGTGTGGGAGCAGCAACTGGTACTGAAGGGACGGATACACATCCTGATTCCAGCTATCGTCCCACCTTGCCGTGGGAGTAACAGATGGGGAGTAGCAGCTGGTTTCTCTCTCCCTGAACCTGCTCCCAGGCTGGCACGTAACACCCAGGGGGACCAGATAGACGGCCAGAGAAAGCACAGGCAGTGGCAGCCACAGTTTGGGGAGGGGCCAAATGGGATGAGAGGGGAGGGGATATCTCACTGGTATGGGGGGAGGTTTTATAAAGGTCCCCAACTAATGTTCCTCCAGTGTGGTCCCAAGGGGGAATATGAGTGCCACACTCCCACTGGATCTATTCCTGCTAGCCAATATTTTCAAGGATCCAGTCCTTGGTAAATGACAGGTATATTTTTTGTCCTCTCTTCATCACTCAACAGATCGAGGCACCTTGCTAAAAAACATTCACGTGTTCAGCTCATGAACATGCCTACACTGCAGCTGTGAGGAGTATGTTACATAGATTTCATAGACATTCGGGCTGGAAGGGACCCCGGAGGGTCATCGAGTCCAGCCCCCTGCCCCAAGGGCAGGAATTTTTTTCCGCTCCGCTCCATGTACCTTTATTTGTGTGCTTTTGTGCAGGTTGAATTTACACTGGTGTAGCTTAGGGTATGGGATACAGCATGTATTGTGCTTCAAACCAGACTCCGAGCTGCCCGTTCTGCAGTGGTGATGTACTAACGTGCATTTTCCCAGGCATTCTGGGCCTGTTTTCCAAAGACCTGTCTGTTGCCATAAGAACAGGAGCCAGACGAGTTGTCAGGCAAGTAATTCTTGTGAATAGGTACACAGCCTGTTGCAGTCTACCACCTTCCCCATATCTGCACTTGGTTTGTGTGAAAATATACCCCATTCACAGAGGCATAATAATGTGGTTGGGTGCCAGCAGCTCCTGTCGCATACAGGAGTAATGGTGACTTCTGGTTGCCACTGCCACCAGTGTGATTGTGTGGCTGCTGCAGCAGCAGCTGATTTTTCCTCCTGCCCCCCCCCCCCATCCAAGTTGACACCATTGCCTATTCATATGGAAAGGAGATTAAGCAAAATACAACAGATGAGCAGTGTACATACTAGGGGGGAAGCAGTTATCTCCTTATCTCCATGTGTCTGTGCAGCAAGCTCCCAAGTACTTCAGTACAATACTCTCTGTGTATGTAAAAGCATGTGTTTGCACAAAACTGCTTCTAGATCTCCTAAGCAACACCTTAATTGAGTACAAAGTGTATGGAAGAAAATTGTATGGGACCCAAGCAGAAATAGTCTTAAAAGCCTAACCATAGGATTACAATCTTCGTTGTGTATACTCATTGGCATTCACCACAAGAAGTGAATTAGCTGCAGTGTATTTAGTGTAGGCAGTGCCTGCTGAAGTTTGGCACTTATCTGTGACAGGTGAAAAGTAGTAGTTATAAACCAGTGGAGGAGTGGTAGAGAACTCCTCCAATTGTATCGGTTCTCTCTAATCATTCATTAGCAAATGTTACTTAACTTTGAGAGCAGAGAGACTCAATGTTAAGTGGTAAATCTTAAATCACAGTATCTGTTTTGCTCAGAAGGTGAAGCTGTCATCAGTTCTCATACACACATTGGCCTTCTGGGATTAGCATTTCATTTACTACAACAGAAGATAAACCATTTGTGAAAAGTTCAGCACCAGGGTATGAATAGTAGTAACACAGTTATTTTTCAGCCTGCTGAATTTACCATATATGTGGATTATTTCTCTCTCTAGATGTAGAATAATCCCTTCTGCTTTTATCGCCGTAGTACAAGAATAGCCTTGGTCGTCACTGCATTCCAGTGTATGTAGACAGCTGTACTTGTGTTTCTGTGTTTCTGCAAGAAAACTCATTTGTCTCTACAGATGAGCTTTACTCATTGCAGATCCGTTATGTTAGAGTGGAATTATTCATTGCTTTGCTTTCATAGATTTTGAGGTCCAGAAGGGATCTTGGTAGGTCATCTAGTCCGACCCTCTGCCCTGGGCAGATAAGAGCACTGGGGTCAGATGAACCCAGCCAGGTGCTTGTCAAGTCTCTTTTTAAAGACCTCCAAAATAGGGGAGAGCACTACCTGGAAGCTTAACCCAGATTCTGGTAACCCTTACCATAAAGCAGTTCTTCCTAATGTCTAGTCTAAATCTGCCCTCTGTCAATTTATGGCCATTTTTCCTAGTTACTCCAAGGGGCGCCCTGGCAAACAGAGTACCTCCTATTCCTTGTACCCCCTTCTTCTCCCCCACCAAACTTGTAGACAGCCACTAGATCACCTCTCAGCCATCTCTTACAGATGCTGAAGAGATCCATGTCCCTCAGTCTCTCCTTGTAGGACCTTTCCCCTAACCATACGAGTGGCCCTTCTCTGGACCCTCTCAAGGTTATCCACATCCCTCTTGAACTGCGGTGCCTGGAACTGGACGCAGTACTTTAGCTACGGCCTTCCCAATGCCACATAGAGGACAAGTATCACCTCCTTAGACCTGTTCGTGATGCACTATTAATGCATGATAAAGTGTGACTTTATCTTAGAATCTGTCTTTATCTTAGAACCTGAGAGAGTCTTTTAGATGCCTTGGGTCATGGCCGTTGTGCATCTTGTAGGTAAGGGCTGCGACCTGCAGCGAGCGGAGGGTGTGTCTGATGTGTTATATTCTGTGACACTGAGGAGCCTTGCTGCAGTATTCTGTACCATTTGGATTTTCTAAGTGTCCAAGTTTTCATGGTCAAGTAAATCAAAGTGCTGTTGCTGGTGACTGACTGGCATGAATAACTGGCTCAGTTCATTGTAACCTGTATCAGCTAAGGTCTCAATCAACCAAAGGTGATAGAAAGCATTATTCACAGATGCTGCTGCAATCCAAGAGCATTTCTAAACCATGGACTGACTTGATTGACTTGGTTTACATGTCTTCAGCCCAAGACAGCTGGACTGTTCTGAAGACTCTTCCAAATGTTTTTCTCCATCCACCAGCATAAACTCTGTCTTGTTTAGATTCAGCTCCAACCAACTGTTCTTCAGCCAAGCATAGTCCTATTCTGGAAGTAGTCCAAGTCTAAAAACTAAGAACTGGCATTTTCGGATTTTTGGATAGACTCAAGGCACCCTTCCGAAAATGCCAGTTCTTAGTTTTTAGACTTTTTTTTTTGTTTTACTACAGAAAAATAAAAGCAGTTTTTGTGTTTCAAAGAATTTTGAAAGAACACAACTATAGTGTGGTTGAGGACCAAGGGGAATTCAATCTGATATTGATTGGTATCAGAAACTAACCTTTGGGTGGGAGGAGGAGGAGACAACGTGACAATGCAGTTCTCTATCACTAATCACTAGGTATTAATTGGACATTAAATCTTCTATATAGATAACTGCATCCGATTTGCTCCTCACTCATGGTCATTCTCCCTTGTGCATGTTGGGTATGGTTGCATTTAGGCAGGTTCAGTAAATACCAGCAGGAACTCAGCTCAAACCAAAAGAGTTATAGTAAAAAATCTAAACTGCACACCCACACACAACCCACATGGCAGCAAAATCCTGGGAAGGGTTTAACAAAGGGCCTCACTTTCTTCTCCAGATGTGACCAAGCAACCAGTTATCTACAGCTACTATAAAAGTGTGTATCAGATAAAATAAGGATAGCAGGTGGAGAAGTTGCTGTTTTCCCCAGAGTAGCTATGATAAGAGCAATGTGGAAAAAAACTAGCAAGGAGAGAACGTGAGAAGCAGCTACAGGAAGTGGTAAGGAGTAGGAAGGAGTAGTTGCCTACTCCTTGACAAGGGATCCTTCAACTGGAATTGGGTTCCATTATTCTCTCCCACAGAAAGATGAGTGATGTGGGTAAATATTAGACAATCCCAAGTGGGGAGAGGCTCAAGAGTGAGTATACAATGCTCTGGATTTGTATGAGGGGCCATACAAGTCCAGAGCATGGCGTGCTCACTCCATTTCTGTTGCATCAACAAAGATGAGTCAATTAGTTATGGTGATAGAAAAGGCCATGGGTTACAAAAGGACTGTTAGCCCAGACCTGGCTGGAGAGAGGGCATGTATCTTGATGGAGCACTTTGACAGAAGTATCTTTTAAATGATTTATCCAGTATTTCCCTTTAAAAGTTACCTTTGCTTGTCTTTTTCCCCTAATTGGGAGACTCTTCTCTTGATGTCCTCCTTAAACAGGAATGATGTGACCATCTATCCAGGGGAAACAAAATCCCTATCAGCCAGTACTTTAGAGAAAAGGAAATGCCCTGAGGTGGGTGGGTATATAGTACGCTTTCAGCCCTTCCCAATGCCTTATGCCAGGCTATCTGAACCTGAGTATTTTGGGGTAAAAACTACTAGAAAATCCGAATAGTGTGTCTTGGGCCACAGTCCTGCAAGCAAGAAAACGCAAGTTACCTTGTACTGACATAGAAGTCTCATTTACCTAAGTACTGGGCTGTACTCAGTTACCATTTTTCAGAACTGGATTGGCAGATTTATGTGTAGAAAGCTAGCCTTGTGCATGTAGCCCAGGGACAAATGCAGGAAGTGTAAATAATAATAATAACAACAACCTTACCTGGATAAAAATGAGGCTCCATTGACTTTATTAGGACAGTGTGCATAATGTGGTGTATGTAGCCTTAAATACATTGCAGTCTCTGAATAGAAGTTACTTTTTATGATCAGAAGTATTAATAGAGGTGCTTTTTTGAGGAGGAGGATGTTTGGGGAGGATTTTTTTTCAGTCCTTGCTGTAACATTTCAATGCACTTTCTCAGTGGGAAATCTGGTGAAGAAGTTGTGCACAGTGTTAATTAAGAGTTGCACAAAGTTGTGTTGGAAACTCGCTGTCACCAGCCTAACAAAGAGATCATAAACCATTTGAAATGAGTGAGACATGAGCAATGATACCAATTGTCTGTTGGTCTCTAACAAACTGCAGTAATTGGGAAAGTAACCTTGACATATTTCACTTGAGGTATGGATGCTCACAGTTTATTACATTTCAGACAGTATCCATTATCAGACGTGTAGGGTCAAATTAACTCTAATGTTGCACTCTCCACAAGACACTCCATAGCCACCAATAACATTTAAGTTGCTCTTAAAATAAGAATATCAATTACGAGGCAAATGAGGCTTTGAAAAAAAACAACCCCAAACCTGACAGTTTTAATGAGCAGCAGGAGTTAGTATTCACTTTGATAAGGAACAGTTACAGACACAAAGGGAAACCAAAGAGAGCCTGTACCCTTTTCTGGCTGTGTCATGCTGCCCAATAACATGGAATTCAAATTTATTTCAGTACATCTCTTTAGCATCTCGGGATGGTGGCACCGTCAGCTCTCTTTTCCTTTTGAAAGGATTACAAGTGAAGAAATAATAACATTAGCTTTGCAGTAGAGCACGTTTTAGTTGCAGTCATCTTACAGCTCTTTACTTTGCTATTCATAAAGGCTACTACAGATATTTGGTTTCTCCCCCCACAGAGAGAGAGTGTGTCGCTTGCTGGACCCTATTGATCCAGAAAACAGGGAACAAAACACAGCCTCTTTGCAATCCGCACTGTGCCGCAGGAAGACACCGGCAGTCTGGGTCAGCCAATTGGGCCCTCCCAGTCGAAAGCACCCCAGAAGTGCACTACTGCCATTCAGTTTCTGGGCAGACCACGGGAGCCCGCAGAGCATGCTGCAACTTATGCACAGTTTCCCTTCAGCTGTGCAGCATCAGCACTGCAAAATCTTTGCTCTTTAGGGGCTCAGCAATCAAATGTCTGTTCAGGCACTTCCAGGTAAATTTTTCCTATCAGGACAACAAACCTGGGACAATTCTCCCAGATTATTTGAATGTGAGCATGTAGCCTAAGCCTCATCAGGCTTGTGCAGTGAGGAATATTATCAATTTAGGACCTGTGGAGGCCCTGAGCAGCTAAACTGAAGTTTTTTGGGAAGAGTGAGAATGTCTGTGTTTTGGGCCTGCAGGGGATTGAAATCAAACAGGAACTGGTTCAAAAGGAGCACAGTTGGAGTCTGTAACATGCTGGACCTTGCTGCAATTACAAAGAGGAAAAAAAATTAAGTGGGTGCTAGTTTGGAAGGAAGAGTCTTTGCTTTTCTGCTCAGACCCCAGAGAGGAAGAACATGTATGTTGGGACATTGATTTATATACCCTTTTATTTTATCCTTCCTTAATTGGAAGGATTAGAACTTTACTTCTCTGTTTTACTCAAAGCACTGGGTATGAAATGCCTCAATCTGCACACTTCTGGATTCAGCAGAGTTTCGGAACAAAATCAGCATTTTGAAGAAGAAAGCTGAAGTCCAGAATAGTTCCTGTATTTGTTCCAATGTAAGATGAGTTTGGTTAGGTTATTTCTTTCCCCTCTGATCAGCATAGGTGGGGAGCCCCACATCTTATATTTGCGTACAAGAAAACCTCATCAAATACATTGTTTATCATTAAACTGCTGCCAGAAACAGCATACGCTCAGTAATGGGAACTAGCTATTAGGGCTGTGTGAAACTTCAGTCCCTGATTTGATTTGGTGGCCAAATCTCTGAATTTGAGTTGAGTCAGAGGACCCTTTAATCTCTCCGAATCCAGTTGGAACCCTCTGAATCAATTTGGAGAGATTTGGAAAGATCCAGACGGTCAGACATAAATGCAACTTTAAATGTTTTTTCTACATACCCCTAGGTAGCAGGGGCTTGTGAATGCTGCGATGCTGGGGTACATGGAGTCTCCCACAAAAGCATGGGGGGCTCCCAAGTGCACTTGGCAGCAGACCTGGAAGTGGACCAGAAGCACTTCCAGTCCTTTCCAGATCCGTTGGGGAGCATGCAGGCTCTGCCCCCCCGACTCAATGACTAGTGCCTCCTGGGTCTGGGGTGACATCTGGGGTCCCCCTGCGGCCAGTTGCCAAGTTCAGGAGGAGCGGGGGGCAGGGGCAGCACGTTCCCTGGCAGACCTGGAAGTGGACCGGAAATACTTCTAGTCCACTTCTGGGTTTGCCGCCAAGAACATGGTGGGATACTCCATGCGCTCCAGCATTGCAGCGATCACAAGCCAGGCCTGTTACCTCAAGGCATGTACAAAACCTTTTAAAGCTGTGTCTGTGTCCAAATCTTCAGATTTGTATCTTCGAATCTTCAGATTTGGATTCGGTCATATTTAATCAGGGACAGTGATCCAAATCAATGAATCAAATCACTGTCCCTGATTCGGGCCGAATCTACATTGAATAAGGCCCACTTCATGCACCCCTACCAGCTCTGAAGTTGGTTGAATGGAGCCCACACTGACCATACCTGTAAAGCACAAAATGGGCAAACACACTGGTGGGAGCCTCTCTTTTGTTTTCTTTTTTTTGGGGTGGTCTTTAAAAAAAAGAAAAAAAAACAGGCAGTTGCTTCCCCAGGTGGGAACAAGCACCGGGCCTGGAGGTACCACAATACCAGAAGAGAGGCCAGAACAAACTCCAACACCCTCTCTTGTGCCAAAAATGTGACTCTACCACAATGATAAGTTAGTGCAGTCAATCTAAATAAGATATAGTGCCAATTGTGCTCAGTTACCTTCAGCACCAACTCTTTTTCAAGTCTTGGTGAGCCACTACATTGAATATATTTCGACTTCTGCAGCAGAGCAGTGCCTTTCTTTCCCATTTCCAATGGCTACTGTTTCTTTACCAACCTTAAATTCCTGGCAAACATCACTAAATGTATGCATAGATGAGAAGCTCTGTTGTCCCCCTCTTGACCCGTCACATGTCCCCCTCCAGGGGCACATCCACATATGCACACACATGCGCTTTGTGGTTCCTCAGAGGCTTTTGAGGTGCCACAAAAGATTACCCATGCCAGACTGCATGTGCAAGGGCGTTCCCTGGAGATGAGTAGTAGTGGCATAACTATGTGTTGCTGCTATTTGTCCCTGGAGAAACACATGTGCACATTCATCTGGATGCATCCCATGAGTTTGAGTTGGACCAGGAAGTCCTGCACCTCCTCTGCATAACTTTTTGGAGGATCCTAGGACATGTGACAAGAACAAATAACCAGTCCCAATCATAAGTGCAGAGTTAATTAGCACATGAATCCTTCGTGGGCATATCTGGAGTACACAGGTATACTGAGCAGTGCTCTTCTGTCAGGGTCACTGTGGCTTGAAATGCTTTTGACTGGGAGGGCTCAGCCCAGTGAACTATATGATAAATCAAATTGGCTTTGGACTAATATCACGTATAGTTTTTACTGTGTATAAGTAGTTATGGGAGTGCTGCTCAAAATATGTTTAAGGATTAGCTGTGCTGAAACTTGCAGCAGTTTGAAAAAAGATAAAATGCATCAATTCTGGATGAAATCTACAGACCCCATTCCTCCCCAGCCACTATTTTTTCCTTGCTATAGCAGTGGGAGGTAGACAAATTCAAGATAAACCTCAGATAATTATAGATTCTATGCCTGAAAATTATAACAAATTAATAATTTTCCCATGTAGATTCCAAATATTGGCGGTAATCTTAAATTCTGGATTATTTTAGATTTGAGTAAATATGATACTTTAAAAAATCTTCTTGGTTATAGACTTCGGTGTTTCTGCTGTGCCTGTACCATAACTATTTCCGCATGAAACATTTTTCTGTATTTTTCTTAACTTCTTTTGTTATGATGACTATTTGCACTTCTTTTATGACCTACTATACCAGTTTGGCTCGGGGCTGGCATCTTCATCTTAACTTCATTTTCAGTGCCTATATTGTGTAGCATCATAACAAGATAAAGATGTCCTTTTTAGCCTGTTGTACTAACAGCGACATTTGTATAATATCTGCTCCTGTTCACCATTAAACACACTTTCAGACTTCTAGAGAACAGGCAGGAGGATCAATATTTTCCCCTCCTGAGCTGTTTCAACCTGCATTGATGATAGAACTTTATTAGCGATCCCAAAAAGGAATAATCGAGTAGCTGTGCAAAAAAAAAAAAAAAATTGATCTCTCCTAATCTGTATTTGCATAAGGATGGTCTATAGAATCTCTTTTTGGATTAAATCCACCTTTTACAAAGAAAAATACAGAATTTATCATTCATGAAAGCAATGATTACAATGCTGTTAAAACAGGTAGATTCAATGTATAGAAAAGATATGTGCATCTTTAGTATTGCTTGCAGCAAAATCCCCGGGGAAGCTAATGTAGTATGTGACTAAATCAGCTAGGAGTGAAAATAGGAAAATCACATAATAAAAAGTCAGGACAGTTAAAAAGAAGAATTAAAGGAACAAAATATGCTTTCTTTGTTATGAGTATGTAGTCTATTATACAAACAGCGTGTACAAAGTGTTCTGTTGATATTTGCCTATTTCAGACAAATATTCACAGCCAGCCCTATTCTTGACACGTCTTTGCTTTCAAATGGTATTATTGAATTTTTGCTGTTCTAATGATGCAGGCCAAAATACTTTTATCTAAAAATGCTGACAACACTTCAGACTCTAGCATCACAAAGTTGACTTACAATGTTATCTACAAGGACCACCTAACCTGTTCTATAGCTAAGAGCAGTTTAGGTAGAATACAGAACAAGGTTTTCTGAAATATTAACATCCTTATGACAACTTGTAACTTTCTGGGTTTTTAAAGAATGAATTCCATACAATAGGAATTTAGGACTGTAAAGGGCCTCCTAGACCCTCTGGTCAAGTCCAGTATGTTTGTAGGCAGTCAGTGGTCCAAAGAGGCTTAAAAAGCATCCACTCCAACTGTTTTTATACAGCACAGCAACAGAATCATAGAAAAATTAGTTTTGGAAGGGACATCAGGAAGTCATTTAGTCCAGCCCCCTACTCACAGCAGGACCATCCCCAACCAGATCATCCCAGCCAAGGCTTTGTCTAGCTGAGTCTTGAAAACCTCCATAGATGGAGATTCCATAGCCTTTGTGGGTAGCCTGTTCCAATGCTTCACCACCCTCCTAGTGTGAAGGCTTTTCCTAATATCAAACCTAAACCTCCCGTGCTGTATCTTCAGAGGTTGTTGAAGGCTGTTATTAAATCCTCCCACAATCTTCTCTTCTCCAGATAAATAAGCCCAGTTCCCTCAACCTCTCCTCAAAAATTATGTTCCCCAGCCCTACCACCTTTCTTTGCCCTCCACTTGACTTTCTTCAATTTGTCCACATCTTTTCTGTAGTGGAGGGCCCAAAACAGTACTCTAGGGGCACTTACACAAGTTACATTTTTCATGGGATAAGCCCCCTGAAAGCACTCTAAAGCCATGACATAATACACATCCATGGCTGCAGAGTGCTTTTAAAATGGTTGATCAAGAAAAAAAATTAACTCTTGTTCAATCAGCTATTAGCTGAAGGCATTCTAGAGCAGAGTATCTTAGGGAACTTCTGTTCAGCTTCCCTACAAGGGATAAGTGTAGACAATTCTATCCATATCCCATGCTCCTTGGTGGGGACAGTGAGTAATAGCCCATTGCACCCCACCCCACCCCACCCTTGGGGTTGTCACAAAGATGAGAAAGTCTCACCCGTGTGCAGCAAAGGAGGGAGTGGGGAGGGAATGGGGTGGGGAAAGATACCCCTGCTGGGGTCTTTGGGGAGCCAGCCTGGGACTGTGAAATGAAGGAACTCCATTCTGCCTCCCTTCCCTGGCTTCAGCTGCCGCAAAGCAAAGCTAGCAGCTGTGTGTTGCTGCTGTCGAGACCAGGGTGGGAAATGGGGGAAGGGAGCACCCCTGCCCCAACTTGGTGGGCTCAGACCAGCTCCCCCCAGTACTCCAGCTGAGGTAGCTGGAGGACTTTGATGTTGGAGTGCACCCTTCCCCCCAGCCCTGCCTGAGCCTCTTGACCGGGGACCACACAGCTGCTTGGTCAATTTTGCCATATCTGGAGCTGGGGCAGGGGCTGCAGGGCAGCGCAGTGGAGAGAGGCGGTGGGGCATCCTCCTGGGAGGCTGCTGGAGTGCCCCTGCCTGCTGGTCGAGACTGGTGCAGGCAGGCTCGAGGGCCTCTCAACCCAACAGGCAAACACCTGTTGGGTTTGGTGGTGCTCTAACTTCTGGTCTCTTGTGTAAAGTGCCATGAGTTAGAGCACCTCCCTGACAAGCTGCATAAAGTGTAGGCAGCCCAAACATGGCCTCACCAGTACTGAATAGAGGGGAAGAATCACTTCCCTCAATATGCTAGCAACACTCCTACTAATTCTGCTCAGTTGCCTATTAGCCTTCTTCACAAAAAGAAGCCACACACTGTTGGCTTATGTATAGATTATTAACTACTGTAACCTGCAGTTCCTTTATCTGCAGAGATGCTGCTTAGCCAGTTTGCCCCCAGCCTGTGCTGGTGCATGGGTTTGTTCAATCCTGAGTGCAGAGCTTTGCACTTGTCCTTATTAAGGTTCATGGGCACATCCAGATGAGCGTCCACATGCATCTACCAGAGAGAAATAGCAATGGCACATAGTTGTGCCACTGCTACGTTTGCTGGGGGGACACCCATGCACATGCACTCTGGTGCATGACAAGTTGCCCAGGTGGAGTAGGGGAGGCTGGGGCCAGCATCTGGGCTGGCTCCAGCAGTCTTACATGGGGCTTTAGGGACCTCCTGCGGCTCTAGTGGCAATGGTCCAGGCATGTGGAGTCTGGCTGGCAGTCAGGCTGCTTTTTTCTGGTGCAGCTTAAAAACCCACCACGCTACAAATTAGCAGGACGACAAACTCCTGCATGTGCAGCATGTGTAGTTTGCACCACTGCGGACAGCTCTGCAGTGCTGCAAATTGCATGTGTGTGGTCATCTGAACACCCCCCATGAGATTTCTTTTGGTCCAGTCCTCCAATTTTGTCTAGGTCTCTCTGAATCCTAGCCCTGCCCTCCAGCACATGTACTACTCTCTCCAGCTGGATGTCATCCCCAAGCTTGCTGAGGGTTTACTTCATCCCATCTTCCAGGTCACTGATGAAAATATTGAGCAAAATTGGTCCCGGGACCGACCTCTGGGGCACTCTACTTGATACCGGCTGCCATCTAGACATTAGGGCACATCCCCCTTGCTATTGAAGCTATGTTGAAGAGAATTCAGGGTTCATTAGGCCAGAGAGGGCACATTACATGTGTGCTTTAATGTACGGTAGCTTATTTTACTGCACATGAAAGAATCATGCAAAAAAAGTTAAAGTACGCTAATGTTCAATAAAATAGGCTACTACACATTAAGCATCACTTTAAAAGCATGCACTTTTGCTACTGCACATTAGGGCAGCCTAATGTGCATTTATTTAGTACATTGCATTGGAGCTACTAAAAAAGACGATGTGGAGAAGCTTGAGAGAGTGCAGAGGAGAGCCACACGCATGATAAGGAGTCAGGAAAACAGACCTTATGATGAGAGGCTGAGAGCTATGGGGCTCTTTAGCCTGAAAAAGCGCAGGCTCAGGGGTGATCTGGTGGCCACTTTTAAGTTTATCAGGGGTGCTCACCAGGATCTGGGGGAACGTTTGTTCACCAGAGCTCCCCAAGGGATGACAAGATTGAATGGTCACAAACTCCTCTGTGACCGTTTCAGGCTGGACATAAGGAAGGACTTGTGTACTGTCTGAGCCCCCGAGGTTTGGAATAGACTGCTGCCAGAGGTGGTTCAAACACTTACGTTGAATGCCTTCAAGAGACGTTTGGATGTCTATCTTGCTGGAATCCTATGACCCCTGCAGACTTCTTGCCCTTTGGGCTGGGGGCTGGACTCGATGATCTTCCAAGGTCCCTTCCAGCCCTAATGTCCATGAAATCTATGACATCTGTGATAAATGTAACATGGACTAAGAAAAGCTCATTAGTGCACACATAGATGCACCCAGAGAGAGGGAGTTCAACTTTGTATTTAGTGACCAGGGCACTTTCCTGGTTTCTGATCCCTGCTCCAAGCTGTGTTTGTGAATTTTACATTAAAAATACAGTTGGGTCATATGTTGTTTTTTTATGGATTTAAAGTATCCCAAAATGACAATGCACTGTCTGATAGGAAGTAATCTATGATGGTCGCTCTATGGTGATACCTTGCAATCTGAGGTAGGGCAGGAGCAGCACACTAGGAACTTGATGACACAGAAAAGACTTGTCTATCAGAAATTCTTCAGGTGTGATTTCACCTTAAGGAATACATTTCCATCCTAGTTAGACAACCTTAAGTCTTGTCACAACCGTGATTTCTTACAAGAATTTGAACTCAGGCTTTTTGCCTAAGACAGAGTTTTCTTGCCTCAGTCTGCTTGCCTCTTATGTTTCCATAACTTTTTTATGCATATGCATCTTTTCTAATCTTTTTTATGACTTCAAGCTATTAAATGAGGTTTTATCCCACTTTTCTATAAGAAAGCAGTCTTATAATTAAAACATCCTGTTCACAAACTTTATTAACTAAAATGCTGACTCTATTTGCATTAATGAGCTTTGACTTCCTTCTATATTGCCACAAAAAAATGAAACTTTGATTCCAACATATCTCAAAAGTTGTCAAGGTGTCAGGAAAAACTGTTTGGTTTTCATAGATTCATAGAACGTAGGGTGGAAGGGACCTCGGAAGATCATCGGGTCCAGCCCCCTGCACCAAGCTGAATCACAAATGCTGTTAACTATTGAATGAGACTTGCTTTCCATTGAAGTTGGGAACAGTCCACAAATGTAGACTTTTTTTTGTTTAGCTACCGAACATTGAAGTCTCAATAGTTCATTTTTCAAGGTGCAGCTGGTCCCTACGTGTTTTCCCTCAGCACTCAGGACTTTACATAAAGTCTAATTCGCCCTTTCTTTGTTGGGCCACCATTTTTGGTTCGGCAGTAGCACCATTTTTGGATACTTTTCAATGAACTGATCTTTTGTACTGTGTATAACCTAAATACCATAGTTACTAGAGTATAAGATGAGATTCTCCCTCTCCCCCAGTCAGCCCAGGGAGGCAAAACCCCCTTATCTTGCAATCGCATGTGAAACAGAGTGGGAAGCAGGCAGCGCTGTGGCTGTGGCTGACCCTGAGCCTGGGTCAAGGCCAGAGCCAAACCCACAGCAGCCTCCTGTACCCTCTCCATTTGCCCTCTGCAACTTCTGCCCACCTCCCACCCCATCCACCCCTTCCCTCCCATTACTGTCAGGTGCAGCCCAGGTCCGGCTCAGGCTGTGTTCTCTCTGGAGCATGGAGCACATCGAAGCTCCTTCCCTTGCCTGGCCAATCAGCAGCACCAACACTGCTGCATGGCCAGGCAAGGGCTGAGTTTCCATGTGCTGTACTCTGAGATGTAGCAGCCCAAACAGCATCTGACAGGTGGAGTGGGGGGAAGAGGCAGAGACTGAGGATTTGGGAGGGGAGAGGAGAGGCAGAGATTAGGGAGGAGCAGGGGGAAGGAACAGAGAACGGGGAAGTTTGAGAGAAAGAGGCAGGGGAATAGCAGAAGCTGGGGAACCTGGGGGTGGAGGTGGTAGAGCGGGGAAGGAAGGATGCATGGAGAAGAAGTGGGCAGGGCAGAGGGCAAGGGGCCCAACCACTGCTTCCTGCTGGAGGGGGAGAGGGATTCAAGACAGCCCCCCATGATTTCGATTCTATACCTGGAAAATTATAACAAATGTATAAATGTTATATGCATAAGTGTATGTATAGAACCTAATTATTGAGGGGTGGTCTAATATTCAGGATTGTCTTATATTCTAGTAACTACGGTAATGCCCTCTATAGAAATTCATTAACGTGTATGAAAATCTGTACTTTGCATTTAGCCTGGCTCAGTAGCGTAATTAGAATCAGAAAGATCAAAACCAGCATTTAAAGTACAAATCAAAACATTTTTTTTTATGTTAGCAACTTGGTTATCCAAATCACATCTCAGAAAAAGAAAAGAAGGAAAAGGAGCTCTAGAAGTAACCAATTAACCGGGAAGAGAGGCAGGAAAAAAGGTAGAATTTGCATAAGAACATAATTTCTATATTTTTACTTAGTTAAGAGACTCTTAAACTTGTTTTACCTTGCAGTTAAAATATACAGAGCATTAATTACACTAACAGTTTAACAGATAATGCCAGTGTAGTGCTAATGACCTGCTGTTATATTTTTAACTAAGTTGGTCAATAGCTGCACTCAGTATGCAGTTGTTTCCCTATGGAAAGCTCAGTTTGTTAGCTTTAGGATAGGCTCAGTCAATGGATGCTTTTTTGCTAAGAGAAATGATCCATGGGAGCTCCCATGAGGAGGAAAGTCATGAGAAAGCACTGACAGCCTTTCATGCTAAAAAAACCAAACCAAGAAAGTGAGGATTTAACCTATTTTGAGGTGGCATTTCAAAGAATTTCCTGTTGAGCTTCTTTTTTTTCTTTTTAAATCAATGTATATTATCAAAAGAAAGTTGAAAATGGATAGCAAAAGCTTTTAGTTTATAAGCAGCGCTTCTCTGCCATGATGGTTGCTGATGTTTCTTGCGGCATTAGAACAATAGAGTCACAAAATAATTCCATATGGAAACAGGACCTGATCTGTATGCACTATTGTGCTTATTACCACTGAGTCAATTACACCATTTGCGGTAGTAAGTTGTCTGCTCAGAAATATTTGTACGATTGAGCCCAAACCAGTACATTTTGCCAGTTACTCATCGTGAACCTGATGACACCAGCGTGCTACTGGACAGGGTATCTTCACTTCCTCTTGACTTGATCTGATTTCCAATCACTCAGCACTTCTTTGGAGCAAGCCTTTTTTGTTCACTTATAAACAGATTCTCGACACTTTTCATACAAAATGAGGCAAGCATAATAATATAAAACCAAATCTATTATAGTAAGGTGTTATTGACTTGATCTTGCAAGATATTGCAGGAAAACACAGAAACTAAGCACTTAAGTAATTTTTATACGTGTAAGCACCACAGTGCTGGGCGCTTTGAAAAGCTGCTGCTGCAGTGTCACCAAGAACCCTCTTTACTTTAAGGCATGACCCAAAACTCATGTCAGTGAAGGATGTTCCTCTTAATGTCAGTAGGTTTTGGATCAACCCTTAAAGTACAGACATATTTTTAAACTCATATGTAATTACATATAACACTTTTATGGATTCAGCATGGATTCACCAAGTGCAAGTCATGCCTGACCCACCTGATTGCCTTCTATGATGAGATAACTGGCCCTGTGGATGCAGGGAAAACAGTGGACAAAATATATCTTGACTTTAGCAAAGCTGTTGATATGGTCTCCAACAGCGTTCTTGCAAGCAAATTGATGAAGTGTGGGTTGCATGAATAAACTGTAAGGTGGATAGAAATCTGACTGGATTGTTGGGTTCAATGGGTAGTAATCAATGGCTCGATGTCTAGCTGGCAGCTGGTATCAAGTGGAGTGCCCAGAGGTTGGTCCTGGGACTGGTGTTCAATATCTTCAGTAATGATCTGGAAAATGGGATGGATTGCACCCTCAGCAAATTTGCAAATGACACCAACCTGGGGGAGTAGGTACTGGAGGAGGGTAGGGCTGGGATTCAGAGTGACCTAGACAAATAGGAGAATTGGACCAACAGAAATCTCATGAGTTTCAACAAGGACAAGTGGAAAGTCCTGAATTTAGGACAGAAAAATCCCATGAACTGCTGGGAACTGACTGACTGACTTAGCAGCAGTTCTGACTCTAAGCAGCAGTTCTACAGAAAAGGACCTGGGGGGTTTCATATTGGACAATAAGCTGAACGTGAGTCAACAGTGTGTCCTTGTTGCCAAGAAGGCCTAATGACATGCTGGGCTGCATTAATAGGAGCGTTGCAAGCAGATCAAGGGAAGAAATTCTTCCCTTCTGTTTTGCACTGGTGAGGCCACATGTGGAGTCCTGTGTCCAGTTTTGGGCCTCCCGCTATAGAAAGGATTTGGACAAGTTTGAGACAGTCCAACAGAGAACAACAAAAATGGTGTGGGGACTGGGGCACATGGCTTATGAGGAGAGATGGAGGGAACTGGGCTTATTTAGTCTGGAGAAAAGAAGACTAAGAGGGAATTCGATAGCAGCCTTTAACTACCTGAAGTGGGTTTCCAAAGAGGATGGAGCTGGACTGTTCTCAGTGGTGGCAGAACAAGGAAAAATGTTCTCAAGTTGCAGCAATCGGGGTTTAGGTTGGATAGTAGGAAAAACTTTCTCACTAGGAGGGTGGTGAAGTACTGGAACAAATAACCCAGAGAGGTGGTGGAATCTCTATCCTTGGAGGGTCTTAAGGCCTGGCTTGACAAAGCCCTAGCTGGGATGATCTAGGTGGGGATGGCCCTGCTCTCAGCAGTGAAATGGATTAGATGACTTCTTGAGGTCCCTTCCAACCCTAATTTTCTATGATTCTACTTTAGAAAGTTAAAGTTAGTAATTCATTATATCAGAGTTCAGCAGGCTTTTGCTGGCACTGGCCAGAGGTTCCCACCCAGCTGTCACTGATGGCCGGAAGTCCCTGCCCTTCCTTTCCACTCTGAGCAGCCAGCTGTCGGATTCCCAACCCCTCTGCAGCAAGGGTAATTTCATATGGTGTAGACCAGCAGGCTGCACACCAGAAGAGAGCACACTGTGGAGTGGTGGGGCAGCACGGCACAGCCACATAAGACTGATCCCCGGTGCAAGGTCCAACATCTTTGCAGGCCACATGCAGCCTGCAGACCATAGGTTGCCTAAGTCTGCACTGGAGATCCATAACAGCGTCATCTACTGTTAGGATAAAAAGAAGTTCCCTATTCTTCCCCAGCTCCCTACCAGAAATTGGCCATAATTTTTTGGTAGTACAGTTCTTGGTATCTCATATGGATTTTAACTGCCCAAAAGCTTTCAGAAATGGAAAGGGGAAGACAAGGACCACATACCTTTTTCACTCACTGCAAAACCAGTGAAAAACCAGACACTAAGAGAAATACCATAAGCATTAGAAGTGGCCAGCAACACAGGTGATGTATAATAAACTTTTTTAAGAGTGAGGTAATTGCTGGCACACAAGAGCTGGGAGCCCCCCAGCAAGGATTTTGGGCAAGTCAGCTGGATGCAATGAGGCCGTTCTGTGGCTCACCGAGCACAGCAGACGGCACATAGAACAGTCTAATTCTATATCCGCATGGAATATTTTGAATAAAATGTGCTACTTGAGGTTTTGAATGTTAAATATTCTCCAAGCAATCAATGACAATTGAGTTATAGTCTGTTTTAAATTACTTACAGGAGAATGCAAATTTGCAGATATATTAGAGCAAATTTCTTTTTTCAAAAGCACTTGAGTTCTTAAAAATGCAGTACTAAAATAAGTTATTATAACTAAGTTAGCTGTGTAAAATTAAAGTGGATGACAAACAATGTTTTCTGTCTTCCAAAGGGTTTCAACATCAGTCTTCTTGACAATTAGTTTAAATGTGCACCTGAACCCATTATAAATACTGGGCACTTTGTAAAGTGGCACTTGATAGCAATTTGTATTGACAGGCTCTTATTGAATATAATTTCTCAACAGGAGCCAGTTAATCAATTAATTAATCATAGCATAACTCAACTATATTTTTGTGTTGCTCCATCATTTAGAAAATTAACTGTTAACATTGTTTCCAATTAATATAGTTTAACCACTTTAGTTTTCATTGGTTGGATTTCTGAGCTTAGGCTAATTAAATAAGTGTTAAAGCTTTCTGAATTAGTAGCAAAATTGAAAATTAAATATGCTAAATTGCAAAACACAGCATATCCCATGCTCCGGTACATTTGCTACTGTATGAAATTATCTGAGCATTCTTTTCTCAAATCATCTTAAGCTCCCATTTGAAAACCCAAGGAGACACATGGAAAACCAGTGGAGATTCTGGTTAACTCTCAAGTAACTCTTGAGTTGTTCATCATTTATTAAAAATACAGTCCTCAAAGGCACCATAGATATACCTGTTTATTGAGTAGTAACAAATGGAGGCAAAGGTTTCTTCACCTTATAATACCCTTTTTTTTAAAGAAAGAAATGGTATCTGGTGATGCGATGTCCTAGTCCCACAGTCAGGTGGCCTTCCATAAGCTTTTCTGGGTTGAACCACATTGGGGTCAAAATGACTGCACCTCTGTTTAAGGCTCTACTTTTATGCATTGGGTTGCTTTTTAAGCCTACTTTATGTATTTCGATTTGCCTTGACATAAATGTACCATTTTAAAACAATTCTATAAAATGAACTCTCCCTCTTGCTCCATAAACATCCATGTGGCATGAAGCCCTACTTTGACAGTTTAAAGCCAGTATTCCTGCTACATATTAGTAGAATCACCATTCCCTTTCCTACTGGAATAAATATTGGTGAAAAAGGAGAACCTACAAAAATGCCAAGTAATCATCCAGTACTATCATAAACATATTCATTAATTCAAATATATGGGCCAGTGTTTTGAAATGCAGATGAAGGACCATTTTGTTTTGTGCTGTGAAATTCTCTTATATCTTAATTTCTAACTTAGTATAGCAGAATTTAAGAGCTGCCAGTCATTCTGGGATTTTTAATTTTTTTTGTTATTTTTGCTTTGCCAAGTAGCAATGTCAATAGACTAGAAGATCCTTTAGAGTTCTGCTAATAGAAAGTGTTGATTCAATTTGGGATACCCTGTAGCATTACAAGGATGCAAAAGATTGGATTGAGGTTATTTTGTTCATTTGTTTGTGTTTGAACGATAGAATCAGTGTTTATGCTAATTTCTAAAAACATAAGATTCGATGGTACACGCAGAACACCAGATTGTGGCCCGACTGTACCTGGCCGAGCCCACAGGGCATATTAGTAACCTGCCTTGTGAGGTGAGACTGCTGCTTACACAGCCCAAAATCAGAAGGAGCATGTCATGGAAGGAATCTAATTGGCCATTGTATTCACTGTAACTTCTTGCTGCTCTTTATTAGAGTTCTCATTGGCATTGAGTATCTGTGATTTTTGGATGGTTTTTTTTTTCCCTAACATAAATTTTATTTTAAAAATGTGCAATAAGAAGTGAATCCCCTATGTCTTCCATGAGTCAGGACTGCCAGGAACTTTGCCATGGCACCACTTCAGGTCTTCTAATGCTTAAAAATAAAACAGTGACAAAACAATCCCAGAAGCAAATTCACCTGACAGATTTAATCCCTTCCCCGGCTTAGCCTGGCTCATTTTCAAATGTTCCCCTTCTCCTGTCAATAAGGGCCAAGTTCTCCTTGCCTGCCAATTATTTTCCCAAGTAATTGTCCCTTGATACCAATCCACTTGCATATATTATATGTAAGCTTTTTGTCTTCTTCAGTTCTCTAT
The DNA here is from genome assembly GCA_030014935.1 of Caiman crocodilus. Classification (NCBI taxonomy): domain Eukaryota; kingdom Metazoa; phylum Chordata; order Crocodylia; family Alligatoridae; genus Caiman; species Caiman crocodilus. The sequence goes on along the minus strand of JAGPOW010002742.1, from coordinate 16,280,052 downwards.
TGGCGTAAGATCATGTGAAAGGTCAACTAAAAATATAGTCCTGATAACATGGTCCTGCTGCTATAAAAATGATGTAGTTAAAATGATATAATAAAATAATTATTTACAGCATATAGTTCAAAGAAAGTATCTTAAATTAGAAATTATTTCATAAGGTCTATAACTGATCTTGCTTCACAGTGCCATTAAGGTGTAAGTTTTATTATAAGCAAAAGTTTTCTGGGAAGGGTGTTTCCCTGCAGCACAATAAAAAACTCGCTTTTCCCAATTGTCCTAAATCTCAAACAGAAATTATCTGCAAAAAAGAACCAGTCCGGGGTATAATCTCATACTGCTCAACCAAATTTATAAGAATCGGGTAGATTTAAAAAAAAAAGTGGCTGGCAGTTGGAAGCTAACTTGTTGCCACTTGGGCCCTGCAACAGAATCCAGGCCCATCGATAAGGTGCCTAAGTACCTGTGCCATGTAGAGGATTGGTGTCTCAGAGTGGGATCCACAACCGCTGGCTCCCCAAAGTCGAGCCCTACCTAAGGTCAGCACACTCATCTTGCAGCCATCTAGAGCAACTCAGTACCAAATTCTGAGGATAGGTTGTGCCTTGATCCTGCCTGAAGGAAAAGGAGATGCTGTTTATGCATCCAGTTTATGTAACAGCCTAGTGGTTAGAGTACAGGCTTCCCTCGCTTTATGCGGGTTCTGTATGTGCCAAGTCGCTGTTATGCAATGACCTTTCTTATTCCAGAAATTTGTTATATGCTAGCTAAATTCACTCTTATGTGATGGGTATGGTGGAAGCTACAGTGAGCTGCTCTGTGCTGTGCCTTGTGGGGGCGATGCACACCAAAATACAGCCTCCTGCGTAGATCTGTGCCCCTCGCTCGTTGTCTGCGACACGTGTCTCTGTAGTTGCCATCCCCATTACGGCTTCTAAGCATGCTGCTAGCTTATCTCCTACCCCTATCTCCTACTGTCCGCTGTCGGTAAATACCAAAATTGTCTTGTAAAAGTGGTAGAAATGGGTCTGGGCATCAGTACAGTTGAGGTCTTGGAACGTATCCCTATTTGTTGCATTGTAAAGTGGGCTCCCTTTATGTGACTTTGAGTGATGCGCCATTTTCCAGGAACGCACGTACCGCATAAAGCAAGGGAAACCTGTACTTACGAAGTGCAATATGGTGTCCAGTTCCCTCCTCTGCCTGAGTCAGTAGACTAGAAGGAGCACAAGAGGGAATGTATATTTTCGATAAACAGCATTTGTATAAAGTCCAGGAACTATCCTGGGTTGGGGACCAGAACCTGGGCCCTTTCTCCCCCAGTGACCATCCTCACTATTAGGTTACACTCCTGCTTTCTTTCTGGATCAGTCAGTGTTGAGTTCTCTTCCTCCTCATGGCAAAGCCCCAACAGGCAAATAAAAAATGCCTCCACCCAGAATCGCCTACAGCCTGGTAAGCAGGGTACTGTTGTCAGAGGGGAGAAGTGGTTTTGCATTTCCTCTAGCAGGAGGAGGAATTGAATCTGGGTTTTCCACTTTTGGGGTGAGTTCCTTGAAAACTAGGCTATCACATAAACGAGCACCACAGCTTCTTCCTCCTGTAGCTGCCACAATTTAAAGGAAAGTCGCGGCCACAACTGCATTCAGAGGGCAGCTTGTTCCTGTTGGCATGTGAAAGACGTGCTCAGAGGATGGGTATTGGCTTGAGCTCCTCGGGGGACTTTGGGCAGAGGAGCACCTTGTTGTGAGTGTCTGTCAGGCTTAGGTGTGATCTGGGCACAGAGCTGCTCAGACCTGTCAAGACTGCAGTGCTTTTTGTTTACGTGCACAAATACAAGCAGGAGGCACTCGGGGAATTCAGAGGCGAGAAGCTGCGTCGGCTAGGGCGTTTAAGCAGGCGGTTGCAGGTTTTCCATTTGTATTTGCCTAATTCTGCCCAACTGCTCTTAGGATCTGATCCTGATTGACCTTTGTAAGAGACTTAATGAAGCTTAGAGAGGGATGTGGAGGAAACAACTTCTTAATTGTTTTAAAGAGGATTGGCTTTTCCTGTATGCAGCATTTAGCAGGGAATAGCATCCCTTTTCTCCCAGCCAGTAAGAGCAGTAATGTTGTGATATCCCAAGTAATCAAAGTACCGCAATCTTTTCATGATAGAGAATTTTGGAGATCTAGATTGTGGATTTAAGCATAAACCTGAGTAAGGGAGAGCATGTTACTTGCACTATATTAATTGCCTCTGAGGCACCAATCCCTCCCTGTTTTCCCTTGCTGTGGGGAGGCTGTGTCTACACGAGACGCTTAATATGGAGAAGACTAATTTTACTGCACGTTAGCACAGTGGGCAAAACCCATGGTAATGCAGTAATGCACACTAGATATAGCATAATGTGCATTAACGTCACCAAGAAACAGTTCTTCTGCACTAATGCACAATAGGGCTGATTACGGCAGATTAAGTTAGTAATTACAGGCACTAAACCTAATGCGCCGTAATTATGCAACATTAATGAATGTGTAGATAGGCCCAGAATGTAGTAGTTTGCTCTTGAGTTATTCCAGCATAAAATGTTGATACGTACCACCTGAGCTGAGCTGCCCAATACCGCCCCCATTGTTTTGAATGAGAGACAGATGCACCATCAGCTTATCCCTGTCAACCGTGACGTAAGGCCCAGTAGCCCCGCACTCAGCTATGAACTAGACCCCCAGGAGGGTGTATGGTCTAAATCATGGCTAATATCTGGAGGCAGGGAAAGAACTATTGGTATAAATTAGTTTTGCTGCACAGTTCTTCCAAGCACTATGTTACATAAAAGAAAACTTGGTTGCAATGGATATGTGGGTACTTGACTGGAGCACTCAATTTTACTATAATGGTACAATCTAAAATGCTTATTATCACTCCTTGGTTCTCCTCCACTCTTCCAAAATTGTTCATAAAAAGAACAATCTTTAAAAATGGGACATTTCAGACAACTTAATGATTCTGTGGCAGTGTAAGATAACCCATATCTAAAAGTCGCCTTAGCTACCGTACTGAACAAGTGACGAGGACCCAGTGCTACTCTTTAACAGCCGAGACAGACATGAAAAGAGAGCACCTTTAGCCATTAAAAGAATTTTGTGGGGAGAGAGAGAGATAGTAACAAATGCCTATAATTTCTGAAAAGAATGCGGAGGTGAGAAAGGGGTTAACCTATTTTTAAAGTTCATCTCATTCCCTATTTCCTGATCAGTTAAAATCTTGGCATTGTGAATTTGCTCTTTTAGCTTGATGTCATGAAGCACATTTTTTTTCCTTTTGATATTTTATCAATGCTCATCCAGTGTTTCACATGTAATTTGAATTTCTTATCCAGCGAAGCTCGTTTGAAGACTTTTTCTGCCCAAAGTTTTCATGCACCTCATTGCCTGCCTCTAAGTCACCAAGTCTGGTAGCACAGTTCTTTGCTGAAATACGTACCCTGCCATACCCAGCTTCTCTGAATACTTGACGTGCTCTATTTATAACTGTAATTTATTAATGGGGAGGGTTTTTTTTAAGTCCGCTGCAGTCATTTTTCACCATAATTTTAATACTGAACCAAATCTTCCTGTCCATTCCTTGACAAAAACATGCTAAATGGTAAGAGCAAGTAGAACAAATATTTCTGTAGAAATGTGTCTTGCCCTATCCCTTGCAGCAGGAGCAGTCCCTAGAAAGAGTTTGATGTTCAGATTTCTGTGTGCATGGTTTCAGTCCTCTCACCACATCCTCTTCACTTCCTGTCAGCACAGCTCTGATGGAAACCTGTTGGCTGCAGTTGCCTCTGGAGACGCGTTTAAAGGGACTCTACATCGGTGAGGGGCTTGTCTCAAAGTTTAATACAGCTCTTATTTGAGCGAGTGAAGAGAACGTGCTGCTGAGCAAACAGATTCTTTAGTCTGGAGCATTGGCGACGCGTAGGGAGTGCAAGTGGGTGCACGTGCTCCCACTGAGCTTGGCGGTGCACCCACTGCCAAAAACACCTCCGACGCTGCCGGCAGCACCTGTGCGTGGTCGCCACTTGCCATCTCCCCCCACCACCCCCGCTGTGGACACCGCCAGTGGTGTCTGCAGGTGGTCCCGATCGCTGCTGCCGCTGCACAACACTGCAGCCACCTGCGGGAGCTCCCCACTCGTTGCCTCCATGCCACTGACACCGCCATCGACACCTGTGGGTGGTGGCCATGCCCACCCTCAGCCTCCAGAGGCACATGGCATTCATGGTTTGGAGCAGATGATCCATGTTACCTTGTCCCTTACTCATGAGATCAGTAAGGAGAGGGGGGCGAAGGACCAAGGGACCATGCTATGCAAAATCTGGAAGAAGGAGGCCATGCTGTTTTCTGTTCATCTCTCTTGAGACACTGATTAGACAAGGGGGAGGGAATGGTCTATACAAATGGGGTCGTGTGCAGGAAGGGAGAAGTTTCTCCTCACAGAGGAACTAGAGGGACATCCAGAAAGGACAGAATGGGTAAAATCTCATTAGAACGGTGGTCCAACTGTGTGGATGGAAAACTAGGTCAGACTATGTCTGCATGTCACAATATGGTACTTTGTTGAACTATCTGTGTACTGGAAGCAACATAGCTGTATCCTTCACCTGAGAAGCAGTCAGGTAGACCAGGCAAATCTCCATGATACTGCTTCTACTACCCAAGCAAGTTTGCTGAAAGCTAGCATGCACTTATATAAAACTCCCTTCTGCAGTGCAGCTCTACCCTTTATAAACCATGGCCAAATGCTGTCCTCCGATATATATCTGCCTTTAAAAGCAATGGATGTGTACAAAGGCAGAATTTAGTTTGCTGTGGGCACATCTATGCAGGTATTTAATGTGAAACAATAAACTCCAGTGCATATTGCGCTGGAGATTTTGCTCCCAGGCACATTATTTGAACGTGCACCTGGAGCCACAGCATGTTGAGCAGGTCAGAGCAGCCCTGGCTGGCAGGAGGTCCAGGGGGTCAGCCTGCCAGCCCAGCTGCCTCCCTTCAGCTCCACATGCTACAGAAGGGCTGGCTGGGACATGGGGGTGCTCCAGTGCAGGGCTAGCCAGAAGGCAGCGCCCACACTGAAGTATCCTTGTGCCCTAGCCAGCTGGCACAGTACCTATGTGTGCACTGCTGCGGAGTAAAAAAACTGCAGCAGTATAGTACTTGTAAATACAAGTACTACCCTGCTGCAGAGTTCATGAGTTTACTCCACCCTGATAGGGGCAAAGGTGTAAATGTTCAACATTTACCGTGGGGCTAATTAGCTCTGCAGTAAATGTTTTGTGTAGATGCACCCTGTGTAGCCAGAATAAGGAGAGCAATAAGGGTTTTGTTCAATACATCTATCATGCCTCTAGCATAACAGATAACAACCTACCTGAGTCCTTACCCAGTTACTAGACATAAGTCCCCACTGGAAAACCATTGGTGATACTCTTCTCTCTTACCCTTTTTCTGTGACATACTGTAGAGTTCTCTCCTGATGCTGGAGGGTAATCCGTGATGTGCAGGATGGGTTAAGTGCTACGGAAATGATGACAGAAACACAAGAACATGCCCATGACTTATGAATACTTTCTATTTACTAGAATATTAGAAATGGCTGTAGAGGCTCACATAGCCCGATATCATCCCGTCACTTCCTTCCCACACAAATGTAGGAAGTGAAAAGTAGAGAAGTATTAGAAACAGGGAATCACCTGGTGAAAAAGTATCTCCTTCACCAAAGCCTATAGCTAAAGATGTCTACTTTGTAAAAATGACAGCTCAAATATGGTGGTGTGGAAGAAAATCATGTTCAGTCCTTAACCCAAAAGGCTTTACCTGAATAGTTTGCAAGAAGCAGGTGAGGTCCCTCATCCAGGTCCCCGTAAGAAGGTACCATGCTCTGTAAAGAAGGATATGCTGGCTATTTTCAGTGACAAAACAGGAAGAGAGTGTGAATTTACAAGTAAGTGCTCAAGGGAATGGATACAGAAAATAGAAGAGAAATCAGGGCTTTCCAACAGAGACGTGTGGAAGAGGAAAGCTAACTTGGAACATTGCTCAGGCCTAAACGTACAATGGTTAGAAACTCTATTAGAAACCAATCTGATACCAGTCAGGGACGGCTGAATTAAAGCCCAGATGTATGTCTTCCCACCCATGGCTGGCACTGATGCTTGGCTGAAGGGCAGGCTGTAGAGCCAGAGCTGCTTTTTCAGCGGGGATTGTTTTTATGTTAGGTCAAGGGCTTCTGTCCCCTTTTTCTGAAGTTGGAGGCCAGGGTTTGGCCCTTCATTTTCACTTGGCTTCGTTGGAAAATTGGTCTTCTTCCAAAGCCCTACGTGAGCTATTATTCATTTCCCTTCTTTCACATGGTTTAACCATAAGCCTGTTAGGCTCCAGGACTACTTTGTTGTTCTTCTTTTAAAGTTTTGTTTTTTTGACCTTTTGTTGACACATTGATGTAATTAATGGAGTATAATTAAATCCCACAGCTGAGAAAAAGCTACAGTGTTTTGTTTGCTTGTGTTAGTCAGGGCCAATTATCTTTAAATAAAGTCACTTTTCTAGACTTCTGTGCATTTACTCATCTGCCTATACGCAGTAAATAAAGCCATCCTTGCTCCTAAAAGACAGCATTTTCCTACTGTTTTAGATACTCTCACGTGGATATAATGAACCAATGTCTTTTTTCTCGCCTGTACACCCCCATTCAGAAACTAGCAACAAAGAACAAAGTATACCGTGCCTCTCAGCAGCTGTACTTCTAAAATACATTAGAAATTTGAACCCTTCACATCCAACTTATTTAAAAAATATTTTTGAAAGTTATTGTTTTATGAGAAAAGCGTGTGTGTAACTTAAAAGCTTTTCTTTTGTCTGAAATGTAAATCTCATACAGTTGTCCTGCTTTATCAGTTAGTCAGGTTTTTGCCAACATATTTTGAACCATCTCTTTCTACAAATATGACAGCATTCTTTTTTTAAAAAGAAATCTGCAGTTCATTTTTTCAAGGTAATTCTTACAGAAGACAATGCTCAAGGGAAAGTGTGTTCGTTTTCAGGGTACAATTTATTTGTAATATGCGTTCTATGCTCACCAGATTATCTTGACTTTCTAAGTCAGTTTGCCCTCCATCTAAAAAGAAACTTCAGTGTAAGGAGTGGTTAATAACAAAAAATGGTATTGTTAGATTAGCCTTCCTTGCTGAGCACCTGTTGTAAGATTTAAAAAAAAAATTTTGCTGTCTTTCTTGCTTTAAAATCAGCATTTCTCTTAAATCACTATAACACCGTATGTGTAAAGTTGGGGACTCAACAGCACAGGAATGAAAACTATAGAAAAGGAAAAAGTTTGAACTGTAAAAGGCATGGAGGCAGTAAGAGGTCTTTCAAAATAAAAGAATGGTATAGCATGTGCTATACTCTGTGCAGGGCAAAATATTGAATAGCAAGAATGGGGAAGCATCTAGCTGTAGAAAAGCTAGATAGTGATGAAGAATCCAACATACTATATGGTTGCTATTTGAGGATTATTGCAGATATGCTAGATTTCTTAGTTAGCGCCCATCAGTTGAAGATTAGTCTGTGACGGACTTGGATGTTAAGCAGAATTATGTCCATGGCTTAGCATCCATCCTTGAGGTGAAGACAGTAAATTCAGCTGCGGTATGTAATCTAGTGAGTAAAAAAGCAGTATATTTGTTCATCTCAAATAAAACCAAGCAATGTAATCTGACTGCAACTAAGATCTATGCCCCTATTCCCACAACAGCAGATGAGAATATAAAAGCTTTTTATGGCCAGTATACTTAATTGGATTATTGTAAAATCTTTATATCAATCAACAAGCAACAGCCTGTCTCCTCAAACGCATAATAAATGGGTCAAAGCGTTAGTCAAGTTTCCAGAGTCTTACTGTGAAATATTAGTGGGGTCCTTCCAATATTAAAACCATTCTTAATCCAGTTGTAGTTGAACAACAGGATATTTCTGTGGTTAAATTACTTGGCTCACATAGAATATGAGGGCTATAATTGTGAACCTTTCAGTAATAGGTCTGAAGCCATCTTCATGTTAGTAATCTTATTTCTCTGGCATTCTCTCTCCAGATTTTTTAACAGTTATGCTGCGATGGCATTGTGAATTTAGCTGAATGGCGTGAGTATAGAAAGCAGTTTAGCGTCAGGAAGTTTAGAAGCACAAGCTATGCAAATACTGTGGTTTTTCCTCTGTGGCCTACTACATTGCATGGAAAAAGTAATTAAAGCTTATTCCCACTGCAACTTTTAAATAAACATGACAACAGGCAAATGTCTTATCCTTGAAAATGCTAACGTGGAAGCAGGGGCCCAGGAGCTGGTCCATTACTTCAATTATCAGGGATTCATGATGAGGAAGAACAGCAGTAGCTTTCAGGAAATATGCATGAGTCTGGCAATTGCTTGATCAGTTCTGACAGTCGCTGCCAAGTCTCAAGTCCCATCAGGTGTCATTGTTGAGGGAAAAGCGTGGAACAGGTGGATTACTTTAGTTACCTAGGCTCCCTCCTGGAAATCCAAGGCAGCTCTCAGGAGATCTAAAGGGCTAGCAATTGCTTGATTAAGTATGACATCACTGGCAAATATCACAAGGCAGCAAGTAATCACAGTAGAACCAGAGAGCGAGCGAACATAGAGCAGATGGATTGTTTCAATTATTTGGGCCCCTTGATGAATAAGAACTGCAACTGCCATCAGCAGATCCTGTAGCAGGCTAGTAATAACTGCATGACTATGACATCACTTAAAAATCTGGTATGGCTTAAGTATTTCAACAGCTGGGAAAAAAGCATAGATTTTTCTTAGCATGGACTTGACTCCCAGCTAACTTTAGCATTAAGAACTGTTTGAGAGAATGCTTGGCTCGCCTTCACCCTTGGTGATGTTTCACAATCCTTTTCTACCATCATAGAGAAACCCATAGGCTGGCACTTAGCTCAGTATCAGTACAGTGGGCTGTGCAATTGGCATTTTTTAGAAAGATTCAGAGGGAAAGCCAAGGTCTATTGCCAGGTGTCAGGGAAGAGTAACAGTTTACGTGTGTTTTATGAACAGTTTTGGAAAGGGCTGAATCCCAGCACATGATCCTAGTTTCATAAAGCATTAGATCTCAGAACTGCCAGACCTCAAAGTTTGTTGGATAAAGATGAGACGACACTTGATAGATTTGCCTTCAGTCTTTCTCTCACTTGCAGATAAAACCAACAACCCGCTGTAGTTTCTCTTTCCGCATTTGCTTTGTGTAATAAATTGTGTGTGTTTACAAGAAAACACGTACAAGATCACAATTCCCTTTTTAGTAAAAAAAAGAAGTTTGTTATTGATATTTGTATACAGAAATACAGCTAAGATATAGGAAGCTGAACAGAGCACTAAAAAGAACAAATACATATTAAAGCCAATATAAAAAGAACAAATAAATATTAAAGCCGATAGCTATTATTTTGCCAATCAAATGCCATCTGTCTGGATTTTCTTTTATCAGGTTTAAACCCAGAGATCAGCCTCAGTTAGTCCTAAGAGGCAGAATGAATTTTCAGTAGGGAGCTCTTACTTTAGATATGTATTTTGGTTAATAGCCTATGTTAAAATGTTTGATTGCAGGATGCAGATATGTCAGCAGTGACTTTTAATTATCCTCAGCATTGAATGCACAAAGAAATATTGTAATAAAAGTTATTAACACAGTTATTCAACCTGTGCCATGCTGTTACATTTGGTATAAGACAGGTAAAATGTGCTCCCCCACCACCCAGCCAAAGCCCAAGTTCCTCATACATCCTCACATTGGAAAATTGGAAATGACTCCAAGAGCAAGCTAGGGGCAGCTTCATTATATTGCCTCCAAGATTTGTGAAAGCCGGGGTTAATACCAAAGGTTTTGTTAAGGTTATAGTAGAGAAGTTGTACATTTTGTGTCTTTGAACTCAATTAAATAGGGGCATTTATTGCTTTATATTGCAAAAAAGAGTAATCCTTTTTGGCATCCTGTATATTTCCTATTACTGGGAAGCAGCTTTTAATTTTAAATCAAAAAATGACTTTTTGATAGAAATGGATTCCTCAAGAGACTGAACAGGGAATGTGGAATCTGTCACCCATTTGCCAGGTTGGCCTGGAGTCAAGAATGGAAAGTCATTACTCTCTAATGGTGAAGATTTGGTGCTCTCAGTATGATTCTTAGTAATATCTTTTCATGCTGCAAAAAAGCCCCACAGCACCAAATAGTCACTTGAGACAGAATGACAGCATTGGAAGAGTGGCAGTGAAAGGGTGAATGGACCTGACTGAGGATGCAAACATTATGAGTAAAGCCTCTAAATTTTGGTTGGTTTTACAAATCAAGAGACTTAATTATTTTTAAGGTTACTATTATTTTCTGCCCTGTTTTGTGGTACTAGGGTGAATTGGGATCACATTTCTTGCTTGTGGCTCTTACGATTACAAAGAGGGCTTTCTTCTTTACTTCAGGAGCTGAAGCTTTAAGAAAAAAAATACTGCCAATTATTTCAAGCCTTGTGATAGAATAAGAGTTAAGAATGTGGCCTAGTTCCAGAGAAGCTTAAAAATAGGAACCCAGAAGCTCAACGCCCCCAAATAAGTAACAATAATACAGTGTGTATTAATTTTAAGAATCTTATTATTTTCGGGGCAGAGGTCAACCCTCATTTCCAGAGTTGGTGGAGGCAGCGGCTGGGAAGTGGCGGCAGCAGTGGTCGGTGAGCACGTGAGAGGGAAAGTAGGGAAGCGACAGGGGAAGTGGTGGCAGTGGCTAGTGGGAGCATGGTGCCCACATCGGTACCCCAGGGCTGCCCAGGACCCAGTGTGGGGCAGCAGGAGAATGGAGCCTGGGCACAGGGTCTGCATCACGAGGGTTGCATGCAGTGTGCCGTAGCGGCATACCTCTGGGGGATAGTTGTGCATGATAGAACCAGCAACCCAGCCCTGCTCACTGCTTTGTGCAAGTCCAGCTCTGCTGTTCTCACTGCCTCCCCAGCTGAGCTCCATGAGCTGCACCACTGCCCTCATCCGGTGGGGCTTGGTGGGGTTGGCCCCACACGCTCCCGCCACCTGCAGCCAGGGACTGTGGTGGGAGTGCAGGGAGCTGTGTGCTATGTGGCCAGATGGGGCTGGCCCCACTCACTACCCCCAGAGGCAGCTCCAGGGACTGGCACACTCCAGGGACTCCAAGGACATACCAGTCCCCACACACACCCTGCCCCCACCATTCCCTGAGACATACCCCTCCCACACACACCCCCCACCCCACACACCCTAACCCCACACCCTCCCACTGCCCCTACCCCAACCACATACCCCACACCCCACCCTCTCCCACCCACCATACCCACACTCCCATTCCCAAACCATATCCCCACATAAACCACCTCCACAATATACAAGATTAGGACTGTATTTTGAGCTATTATGCTATTGCCTCTATATACATGATGAAAAGATGCATAAATCAGAACAAAAATATTTTTTTAAATACAATTAAAATAAGTTATAGTAGATGTTGGATTTTTTTATCATATGATTGGGGGGGGGTGTTTCTGGTTTCAGGATGGCAGCACCCTACCTTCCAAAAGGAGTACTTGTGGGGCAAGGGGAGAGACTTCCAGTGGCAAAGGTCAGGGGTTAGAGGTGGAACTTCTGGTCCCAAGATGACCAGGGGCAGGGCACCCATTAAGGGGCAG
>JAGPOW010002742.1:16243106-16261702 GCA_030014935.1 Caiman crocodilus | reverse complement strand
AACTCCTTCAAGTTTGGCTCACCTTCAAGGAGTTTTAGTTTGCTGCCCCTACAGCTGCTGAGCAAAGCACCAGGCTCCGCGCAGCTCCAGGGCTCTGCAAGAAGGAAGCCTTGCAGGCAGCCTGGCAGCATCCTGGGAAAGCAAGCTGTACCCAAGAAAAGCGGCGAGCCTGATATATTTTTCAAAACCCACCGCTTCAATTTAGGGCTCCTGTTTCATCTACACACACCCTAAGGTGCCACTGTACCCTGCCTCCCGACTGATGTACATAATGACATTCTTAATGCTATGTTATATTAAAGTACTATTAACATAAAACCTCCTCTGCAAGCTGTCTCTGGCCAAAAAGCAGGCTATTCAAAATGAAGAATGCCACAGTGCTCCAACCTTACTACAAGAATAGTTTCAGCATTGTCTTTTATAAGAACCCTTAAGTATTTATACAGAGGCAGCTTATCTTGAACCATTTTCTTTTCCTGCTTGTTTCCCCCCCCCATAATGTTCTTTTAAACCAAACAAGCAACTACCTCATTAACATTGTCAACAGTACTCATTAACAGTACTCATAATTATTATAGAGCAGCTTTACTTCCACACATGCCCATTCCACTTCATTCAGGAGGAAAGAAAATGATTTGGCCAGTCTGGGCAGATCTTTAGTTTGCAGAAGAGAATGCCGGGCTCTTCTGGCGGGCGAATTATAAAGATTTGACACTTTGCTTAAAATATTTTCTGCCCTTTGCAGAAGTGAGTGAATAACCAACAGGTGACAAGTTTGTACTGAAACCGTTAAAAGGGGATTGAGTTTTTTCTTTTGTCATTAATGACCCCTCTTTGCCCCATCTTTCTCATTGCTTGTTTAATACATTTTAAAAAATTAGTAAAATAATTGCTTTAAGAACATCATTATGATTCTGCTGTATGATTTTGAAAGGGTGTTTTACAGTTTCAACTGAAAATATTGTTATTATTTATCATTCAGCATGTTAGCCTAGTATTCATATACAGATATAAAAATGTAAGCTTCCTTAACTCCTGCCTGTTCCCTTGCACCCTGCAAGGGTGTGAAATTGAGACGTGACGTAAGCCAAAAACAAAATGCATCTCATTATGTTGGACCCAGGAAAATCTCTGTTCGTTCTTTCTTACCGTGCCTTCATCTCCCTTTGTGGAGATCCCTATTGTTAACTCTCGTGTGCCTGACTAAATGCTCTACTTTTAGAACTCAAGGTTTGGAGGTTTTTTAAACGAGTTTTCTTAGCCTAGAGGCCATAACTGAAGTCCTGAATCTAACATGGCCAAGGTGGTGTGCCTTCATATCATTTCCTTTGAAATACTCTTGTTTTTCCTATAAGTACTTTCTGGACTTCACACCATATCTAAGAAAATGCGAGCTGGTGTCATGCTAAAAGGAGTCAAGTGATAGGTGGATGTATAAACAGGCAAATTCTGAGTAGCATTAGACAAGCAGTATTACTTTTTGAATAGAAAATTGGTGAAATGCTCTCCCCAGTTTGGTGTCACCAATTTATAAAGGATGTCAAAAATCTGAGGGACACGCACTACAAGAATCATTCGAGCTCTGGAAAAAATGACTTGCAATAAGCAACTGAAAAGTATTCAATCTATTTTCCTTATCAAAGGGAAGGTTAAAGGATGATATAATCCCAGTCTAAGTACCTGAGAAGATATCTGATGTTAGGCGGCTCATTAATCATAGAGACAAAGCTATAATGAGATCCAGTGGCTGGAAGATGACACTGGAAACATTTGAACTGGAAGTAAGGTACAGATTTATAACAGCTGGAGTAATTTATCTTTGAAATAAAGGAATGTAGTAGATCCATCAGCTGACGTCCTTAAATCAAAATTAGGGGGTCCTTAAAAGACTTGTTTGATATCAAATTCATGGTACTGACTTATTCAAGAATTACTGGGTGAGATTCTTTGGCATGGGTTATGCAGGAGATCAGATGTGGCAATTGTAATATTAGAAATAACTGCAACCATAATTGATATAGTTATGAGGAAGGAAATGGGGGTGGTTCCCAAAATGAGGCAAAAAGGAGACATTAAAAAGGGGAAAGAAGCTAGTGCATCTTCTGGTGTTGGCATAAGAGCACTTCCATAACATAACTTCTAAGTAGCAACCAAAAAAGAAGAGTCTTATCACACATACTCTTTTTTTGAGACTCATCACACATCCCCCACCCTCCTTTTTTTTTTTTTAGTATGGTTACCAGACCAGGTATCTCAAGTATCAGCCTTCTTCATGTCCACAAATCACTGGTCCTTTCTGCAAATGAAACCTGGTACTTTTACTACTTCTCTGGGTTTGCAGAACAAATGCAACACATCTCCTTCACCTGCCTTTAGCATTACTGGATACAGGGGGTCATACTTCAAGCCTCTGAGCCAGCTCCTTGACCCTACTCAATTTTTTATGCTATCGAATCTAAGCTCAATATAACTGATAACCTGGCCCTTCCATCTCCCTGCAACTTTTTTCTCCATTTCCAACTTTTCTTTCAGCAAAATAAAAAGAAATATCTTGAAACACAGGACTCATAAATATGAAGGTCAAATGGGTTCATTGTGATTACTTAGTCTGACCTTCCACAGGCAATATAAATCAATCCTGAATCAATTCTTACATTTTCCTTCAACTAGAGCATATATTTTAGAAAAAAGCATCCAATTTTAATTTTAAAAATGACCAGTAATAGGATATAACCACAACCTGTAGAAAGCTGCTCTTATGATTAATTATAACCTCAATATTATAAAAAGAGAAAAGAAAAATGCCTAGTTCAGATTATCTAGCTTCCACTTCCATCATAGGCTCCTCATATACTTTTGTCTGCTAGACTGAAGAGCCTAGTCTCGAAGTCTTTTTACCCTCTCATGTACATATGTGTTGACTTATGATTAGGGCATCCCATCCCTTTCTTTCTGAAAAGTTAAATAAATTGAGCTGTAGGTTTTCTTACAATAAGAACAGTTCCCTGTATTCTAATCTTGACAATACTTCTAGGATTTTTAACTTTTCTGCGAAGTTTTGAAGCCACACTGTTGCATTCTTGGTCCTTTGCCATCCAGAGGACAAGAACCTATTGCATGCTGAGAAGGATCAGTTCTCTCCACAGCTATGTTTGCAGTTTCGAGGAAGAATTGTTGCAAGCGATAGTTCAAGAAATTCTGGGATAGAGACTTTTAGCTACCTCCTAGAGAACCGTAGCTCATCCTTAGTCTTCTTCGTCTTCCATGTACTTTGCCATTTTCTTCCAGCTGGTGCAGACTCTGAAGCTGTAGCCTTTCATTTGGCTTCTGCATTCAGTGTTTGCATTCATTAAGCTTCACTGGGTGCATCTACACTTGCAATTAATGTGAAACAAAGAACTCCAAAGCATTTTGAGCCAGAGGGGCATAGCATCTACATATACTCCTGGGACAGCAGCAATTTGATCCACAGTGGAGCAGGCCCAGGCTGGCTGGGGACATGAGGAGGGTCAGCCCCGGGCTGTGGGGGGAAGTGTCAGGTGGCAGAGGGCTGCCTGGGGCACAAGGCTACTGAAAGTGCAGGGTTGCGTGGCTAGGCAGCAGGCAGGAGACTGGCCCCTGGCTAGCTGGGCTGACTGGCACATTTTATACCTGCATTTAATCACAGAAAATTACTCTGGCAGTACCAGCTTACACAGGGATAAATTAGTTTACTGTGGCCTAATATGTAGACAGTGATGCTTTCCTCCACAACTAATTAGTCTACTCCACAGTAAGGCACGTGTATAGATGCAGCCACTGTATAGGTAAAGTAATTGTAATTCTATATAGTGTTGCTTCCTTTTGGTTATCGGCTGGCTTTGTTCAGACAACTCTTTTACGTTCTAACCAGACACGCTGCTTGTAGATGCTTCTGTATCGTTTTCTCAAACTGCTGACCAAATGCCCTACTCTTGTAAGTCAGCATTGTTCCAAGGGCCCTACTGTGCCCCATAATGATTGTCCCCATTTCAGATGCTACGTTTGTCAAGTAAAAATCAAACTTAGGTACAGGAAGCATGAGGTGTTAGTTGTCATAATACATGCCAGCCTATGCACTGTTCTTTCTGGACTTCTCTCTCATGCTGATGGCATCAGCGCAGCTTTGTTCTGGACTGGGTGATTTCCTTTGCTTTGCAAATTCTGATTGCTTCACACCTCAGTCACAGCGCTGTCTTGTCAGAGACTGAGTTAGCCTTTGAAATCACAGGACTGCCTCTTCAGCCTTAGATCAGTCAAGCCCCTTCATGATGTTATTATCTTTCAGTTATCTTTCCTGCTTCTTGCAGGGGGCTGGACCCGATGATCTTCCAAAGTCCCTTCCAGCCCTACATCTATGAATCTATAATTTCACCTTCTTTTTAATATTCCTGCTTAAAAATATATCCTTGGTATGCTTCTGTTTTATTTGAAATGCAGTATTCCCTTGTCTTAAATACAGTTTCTTAGTTAACTTCCTCTGCCCGAGTTAACTGAAAACTATTAAGCTCATCAAATGCTTCATAACCAGCTATTGTCAGAAATAAATCTGTTTTATGACCGTCTGCCTTTTTGTTGGTACACTGTATGGATACAAGAAATGTCCTCTTCTAACTCTTTTCTGTATTTCCAGAGCTTTAGCATTGGTACAGATTTTAACTGGTCCTTCTCTCTGCAGAAGATATTTTCTGCCTCGCTGCTCAGTACCATGTGGCAGCCAGCGCTCACTTTGTGCTCAGCGTGCTTTCAGGAGATCTGTACTCTGTGTCCGTTTCCAACTAGCTGTGCATAGCAAGAGCTTCATGGCTTGCACAGTGCAAACTCCTTTTCTAGGAAGCTCAGACCTTGAAGTCACAATCCCCAATACAACAGGAAACATCAGCCCTCCTCATTTTTGAAGTGGCCACTTAATCATCTCAGCATGTCTTGATTGGGCCTTAAGCGTAGATATCTGTTGAGTCTGAGTTGCTCTCAGTATTGCTTCTAGATAAGTCCCACTTTCTTAGCATCACTTCATATAACATCTGCTGTTGGTAACTGCTCTTGCTGGGAAGAATGAGATAAGAGATGCAAGAAGAAATCTACTCTCAGAAATGTTGTTCATCGTGGTCCTTTTCTCTATATCCCTCCAATACTCCTTTGACATATGTTGCCTGGAGTGGTGGGAGAAGGGCTTGATTTGGGGGTTTGTCTGTTTGTGTTTTTCTGTATTTTTTTTGTGTGTGCTTTACTTTTTATTTGTATATTTTGTTCTGAAAGTCTTAAGTCAGAAGAAAACTTATGCAAAGAAAGAAAGCTCGTCCAATCTCTGATGTTCTGCGTCTGGTAGGGGGAGCCACGTGATCTTAGAATCAATGAAACATCGTGGCGACATCTCATACAAGCTGGGAGAAAAGAGGACCAGTGCAACGAGAATTACCCGTTAGTAATTTTCCCTCAAGAGACATGAAATGACTGGCTCCGAATCTTAAAAACCTTTTGAGGACCACGTATAAAGTCTGTCTGCTCCAAGGGACTGTCTTCAAGGGAAGTGTGAACCTTGATAGGCTTTTGACACAAGTCCGAAGAATGTCAGTTTTGTTGGTTTCATTGCGCCTTTGTTCTCTTGTCTAGTATCTACATGGCTTGTCTCGCACAGCTCTGAACCTTAGCTCCTTCAGGGTATATGAGACAGCTGCTGCAATTCTGGCAGCAATTTTGTAAGTCTTGTGTGGTGCTGTATTTCATAATAAGTGTAGGTCTTTCCACTTCTAAGATTGGTTAGATTTTTTATATATATACTTTTTTCCTCTGTATATGAACATCTGTATTCCATTGATCGTCAATATGATTTCAAAAGCTACGTGTCTGAGAACCTAATGCATGAGTTATTTCACTGGTCTGTCACTGTACTAATACCTTATCTATTGTACATGATAACAGTGGTG
Organism: Caiman crocodilus; assembly: GCA_030014935.1. Lineage (NCBI taxonomy): Eukaryota > Metazoa > Chordata > Crocodylia > Alligatoridae > Caiman > Caiman crocodilus. Next base: position 16,255,757 of record JAGPOW010002742.1, on the reverse strand, counting down.
TCTTGAAAATCCCAACCGGATTGTTCAAGGACTCTAAAGAAGTTGGGTACCCAAACACCAGTGAGTGGCAGTGCCAAAATCTCATTAACTTCTTTGAAAATCTCAATCTAAATGCTAAGCTATTACAGTTCCTGTTTGATGAAGACAAATTAGAACCTCCATCATAAGAATAAAAATGGTATTAAATCATAAAACAGTCTGTGTGGTTAGATTTCAAAGGCAAAGAACCTCAGCCACAATGAGGAATTAATCCATCATTTTTTCTTTTAGGGGAAAAATATCTCAAAATGCTAAGGTTTTCTTATTTGCATTGTTCATATTTATTAGGATTTACATGGTTTCATTTTGCTGGGTTTTTTTGTTTTTCTTTTTAATTTGTCTGCTCTCCCCAAGGGCTCATTGTCTGATCTCATGATACACACTTTGCAAAAGTATCCAGAAGAAAAGTGGGGATAGAAGTGGTAGTCAAGTGATATGCTTTATTTTGTACCAAGTCAAACAATTTAGCTTTCAGATAACAAGAAAATAAAATGTAATGTGAGTTGTCAAAAAGCTGACACTCTAAATACCAGAAAATATTAAAATCTATTGTGAAGAAAAATAAAAAGCATGAATCACTCCATCTCATGACACATTTCAAAACTGCCATACATAGCACAAATTATAGTGTGTTTGATGGTATCAGGGATAATAGTACTTGAGAGTTCCTCTCTGAGCACCTAGCATTACCACTAAAAGGGTTCAATTGTCTTGGCTTACAGTATATAGGTGCATAGAAAAGATTAAGGTTGCATTTGCTAAAAATAAAAACCCGATACAAGAGCAAAATTACTGCTAATAACTTTAGTCAAAGAAAAAATAATTTCACGTCATATTTCATATTCTTCCCGCACTCCCAATTTGTGTCTACCTGTAAAATATTTCTTTGTTTTTGTACTGTCTTTATAAATTCTGTCTAATATGTCATATACGGTGTGCTCTAATGAATACCCTGGAATATGTCATATTTAACTTCATTCACTGGTTTGTATTCAAAAGAAAATAATGTGCATTTTTATTGCCGCATATAATATTCATATAGATAAAGGAGACATGAGTCAGAAATGATCTTTGTGACATTATTCAAAGCATTATTGGCCTAACACTAAATTTATATTTTCAGTTGCATAAAAGCATCTGAGGATGAAAAGGAAGGTATCTCAAACCCAGACAGATGTAGACAGAGTGATATTAATTCAGAGAAAAATATCAACAGTAACTAAGGATTGGGAGAGATTGATTTAAGACTTCTGGCAAGGCAGTGGCTGCTCTGGCCCCAAGCCAAAAAAGCACTTAAGCCCTTACTGAACTTAAGCAAGTAGTCCCATTAAAATTAATAGAACTACTTGCATGCCTAAAGGTAAGCACATGCTTAACTTTTCTTTTCTAAAGGAAAGTTAAGAATGGTTTGGAGGCTATAGAAGTCAACGGAAAGACTCTGTTGAAGGCCAGTGGGGTTTGGATGAGGCCCAAAATTGCTATAATGGGTTTAAGTAAAATTTTCTTTGTAGTAGTCCAGTAAATGAGATTTGGGTTTATAAGCCAGGAGACTCCTAAATCCAAGTCTTTATCTATCAGCGTGTCAGCAAAGTCTGGTACATAAAGCTTCCATTGAAAAAAACTGATGAAAAATATGCTGTCTCCAAAAATGGTGAGCACCTGCAACTTTTCTCAACGTTACTGAAGCCATAAACTGGCACCTTACTTCAGGCTGGTTATCACCTCACATTCTCTGTAATGACAGAGAAACCACATTGCCCTCAAATGGTGGTTTCCTGTGGTATCAAGGGGTTGAGAGAATCATTTGGTCCCATTGAGAATGCCTTTCTCAATATGGCCTCTTGAAGGCAGCCTGTGGCTTCATTCCCATCGAGATCAAGGAGATGGTGTTCGTTTTGACAGAGGACAATTCTCCATAGGATTTTCTCTAAAGAAGTACCCTTAGCAATACTTAAAAAGGGATCTTTGAACCACATTAAAGGGAAATGACCACCACGCCTAAAGAAAATTCTTCCAGAAGAGCATATATGCAGGATTTCAACGAGGTTAAGTTGTACAGGGTGTTTGAACCATCCATCAGCTGCTGTCTGGATGCTTCACAAGAAAATAAAGCCCTGACATTTGGTGGTAAGTTTCTTAAGTGACCCACGGTTAGCTAATTTTAATTCTTAAACTAATTGATGGCTTATTTTTAAACACTTATAAACTTCCTTCTGTATGCCAATAGTAAGCAAGGTAATTTTGAGACAGATATATTGTAGTTTTTACATGTAACAGGATGATTCTGCTCTACATGCAGAACTGAACTGCAATTACAGAGCCATAATGGGTGCCTCCATAATGAGATGTTCAAATGCACCCTCTCTGGAATATGACTGTAGAAGCCCTGTACTTGCCCAAGTGGTAACATACCTTGAATATCAAGAGGGGAAGCTGTAAAGAGAAAGAGGTAGAGGCCCACTACTGGAACAGCTGGAAAGGAGGAGAAAATAATGGTGACTCAAAAAATCAGTAAAGAAGATATGTGCATGTATAATATGTGTCATATACCCTTGGACACAATTATATTAAGGATTACTCTCATTACCAACCGTTCATTCCAATAAGTATTAAGGTGTAACATGCTTTAACCCCCATTACAGGATGGTTGCTCTTTCATCCTTGTAGAGGAAGCACAGCTAAATGAGAGGAAGTTGCAGAATTTCCTCTACCTTATGCATCTTCCAGTAGGACTACTTGCTCCAGCCAGTGACCCCAGTGCAAACCTGGAAGCCCAGGGAGTTGCTCAGGTATCATCGAGGGCAAAGTTTTCCTGCAGAACTGGAAAAAATTCAGTTGAGTTTGCAGAACTGACAAATAAAAAGCGTAGCCTGTTCCTTGTGAGCTGAGTACATGTAATATGTATACCATTAAGTGACAATAAACATGAAAAGGGGCTGTTTCACAAAGTTTCCACATTAAGCTAGCAGACTGACTATATCACTGACTCTTATTTTTGAATAGCATAACAAATTGGAGAGATATGAAATGATTGGATGCATATTTTAGGTTTTCTGCAGGAGTGGAAGAACAAAGTATGTCTTAGGATAACAGTGAAACAAAGAAAAGCACAAACAAAGTTAATTATTAGATAGTGGTTGCTGTCCCCAGGTGAAGCAATAGAGGACCTATAGCTTGAGACACCTGAACAGAATAGATTTGGAGGGAGCCATTCGCATTTTCAGGTGACAAGCTAAATGACGAATTCCCGTAAATCTAACTTCTGTGCTAATCCAATATTTGATTTTTTTTCTCTTTAAAGAACCCAAACCAGATGTGGTTTCTCCCCCTTTCCTTTCTCTCTCCCCCTTCCCACAATAGTCTTGTATATTCAGCTATAAATTAGTAACAGTTTTTTGTCCTTGGATGAGTTTTTGCACATAGTGATGGGAACCAAGTAGTTTTTGTGGTGTAATGTAATTTCCAAGAGAGACACACTTGTAAGGGGAAATGCCATGTGTGTGCAAAATGTTGATGGTGATACAAAAGGTGTATTGCTGCAAATGAGCTCAGTGTGGCCTCTAGGAAGCCTCAAATTCAAATGTAGTGGCATCAGAAATTATACCAGTAGCTGCCTGTACCAGGAGGAGATCCCACACTCCTGTGCACTGCACTGACTCACTAGCGCTGCTCTTTTACAGTGACACAGGCAGGTTTGCATTATGTAGCAGTTGTGACTACTTAACATAGAATCGGTGAAGTGCTAACTCTTCATTTCTAGGCTTATTTTAGGAGAGTAAAAAGGGCGGCTCAGACCCTCCATTTACTCTTAGAGGTGACAGTCTGCATTACTTTCTGGTTCCCCCTTGCGTCCTATGCTCCGAAGGTGGGGAATTTGCTAGTATGCATAGAACGGACATAACACAACTCCCCACAGCCTGCGGGACAGGGGACATAATGAAATAATGGAAGCCTCACTCTTGCTAAACATACCTTTATCAAAGCTGTGAATCTGGCTCATAAATTTCCGTTTTGTATTATATTTTTAAAATTTCCTAAAGTTTGTTGTCAAATTCACAGGCTTACACGCATGCTAATTCCTCCCAGGAAGTACCAGTGGGCCTTTTCTTATTATTAAAGGAAAGTTAATGCAAGGAAATCTCAATGGAAATTTGGTCTAAAGTTCTTTTAAATCAGTGTTGCTCTGTTGCAGTGATGAGAGTGTTTTCTTACTGAACCCAAAAGCTAAGACTTCAACCTGCAGCTGCATTTTCAGAAACCGGTTATTGAGCTCTCCGGTCTGAGTGCACACATCTGCCAGCAGATCTCTATCTTAGATGCATACAAAAGTGGCTGTCTTCTAATTTACATGAAGGAAAATATATTATCTGTGTCATCCTGGGGGTGGGCGGAGGGCAGGCATACATTATAATGTGTTAGCATGCGTTCCCATAGTAATAAGGAGACAATGTGTGAGGCTTTCAGTGAAGGTTTTTGGAATATACCTTCCTGAAAGTATCATCCAAACTTCTCATTTGATACCAGCTTTCTGAAATTGGATTGATTTATTACTTGCGGTGGTGCTGCTGTTGGATGTCTTCGTGTCTGAGCCAGTTTATGACCTTTTATTTATTACGTTGTCTTATACCAAGACCAAGCAGCCCCATTGTACCATGGGAAGTACGAAGTAAGAGGCAGTCCTTGTCTAGGAGACAACGTTTGCAGTCTAACTGGACAAGAGTGATCAGGGAAGCTTTGAGGAGTGAAGTTAGTGTCTCAGTGTCATACAACAAGCACGGAGGAGCGGCAGAGCTGTGATTATAATCCCTGTTCTGGCACTTGGTCCAGTACCCTGCCCATTGGACTATGCCTCATCTTTCTCTCAATGGAGAGTATCTGAGAGACACCAAACAAAAATCTGAACCCGCCGTAGCTATAGACCCTTTCTCAGCTTTAAATTGGAAATCTTGAGGAGACGCTCCTTTGGGCCTTCCCTCCTTTCTCTTAATATTTTCTCATTAGCCTGTCTTTGTACAAAATTGTTCAGCTGAACATAAAGTGACAATGTGATAATAATGTTCTGCTCCTGACAGAGGTCCTACGCTCTGAAAATTATGGTACCTAATATGAAATATTGCCCTTGCCTATGAGATTGTCCTCTCCTTCCCCTCCTTTCCATTGGTCAAAAGTATTTAAAGGCACACGCAGTCTCCCTCAAATTCCTTGGAAAAGAATATGGCATAGAACACCACAGCACGGTAACAAATTCACTTATTTTCTCTTTAAGTTGCTGTGTAAAGTTTGGCCCCGCACGACTGACAAAATAATTTAATCTGTTTAATTTGTTGGAAGTGGAAACTGAATCTTGCTCATTAGTAATTTCAATCAGCATTGGCTCTTGCCAAGATTTTATAGCTAAGATGCATCTTTTGCTTGTTAGAATAACTGTGCAATCAGTATGATGTGTAAACTTGTCCAGTATTTATTTTTAGTAAACTGCCCACATTTTAATACCAAGAACTGAGCAGAATCCAGCACCTACTGAAAGAGAATGTCCGCATTCATTAATTTTCTTTTCCTAATTCATTTCACTCTCTGGTAGCCTGATTTATTACCTCTACTGTGTTCTGGCACTCTCCTCTTAAGTATGCAGGAGCACATCAGGTTTTGGCACAGTGTGATGGAGTTTTCTACATAACTCTTTGGTTTGTCTTACTTTAACAGGTACGTGTGTGTAAATAATGGCCAAGTTAATTGGAGGTGAAGCGCAATAAGCCTTGTTTTGAAAGGATTGTATCTCATTAGAAATATGGCTTTAGCAGATGCTGGAGATGAAGTCTAAGTGAAAAGTCTTTAAAATTTAGGTTCTGCCAACTGAAAACTCAGTGTTTGGCATATAACACTCTTAAATGAGAAGAGCCAAATCTTTGATCATCCAGGCCAAGTCTCTGTTCCCTTCAATCACGTCTTAGCAGAAAATTATGCCAAACAGCTGAACACACGTTGAAGAAAACCATCATCCACTTGAATTTAGTCTACCCAGATGCACTTTTTCGGGTCCTAAAATGTCTCCTTTCCAATCTGAGCCTGGCCACCATCAGTCCATCCAATTTCAGGGAAGCCTAGAAAGAAGGTTGTCCAGCTCACCTCCTGCTCCAGGCTGGATTCAAACTATGGACTCCTTGTGAGCCAGATCTGACCTAGGACATGGGGTGGATCCAGTGCCAGTAGCAGCAGCAGCTTTGGCTCCCTCCAAGTGCACATGGTGGCATGCAGCATGGTCCAGCTCCAGTGGCACAGCTTTGACTCCAGGTCTACCACGGGGGATAGGGCACAGGGCACAGCAGCAGTAGGGCCAGAAACCAACAAGCTAGAAGTGGTCATGGGCTAAGCAACCAGTGAGTGACAGGGACTGTGTTAGTCCTCTCTTGCCCTCCTACTACCAATGGCCATGTCCACTGGGGTCCAGAGCCACAGATTCTGCAGCAGTCTGCCCCACCCTGGCCATGCCACCCAATTTCCAGTGGCTCATGGTAGCCTGGTGGGGCAAATACAGTGGCTCTACAGATTGGATATTTGACAGTCCTGGTATAAAGCAGCTACTTTATTGGAAAGTGTAGCTCTCCCATGTCCTTAGTTATTGAAATAGTCTCATAAGTTTGTTTTGCGTGTAAAGTCTTAGAATTTTGTTCTTCTGTAATAATGCCATCAGAACTGCAGTGGAGGCCGTGCTATTTGGAGTTCTTGGCTAATAAAGTAACACAATTGGCATAATTTGAAAATTGAATTTGTACTAATCATAAGGGCTAGAAACTTCCTGAGAGTCCATGCTGGAAAATGCTCAAGTGTTAATTTATTGTAACTTTTTCAAGAACCAGAAGTGTATGTTAATGTGCGAAAGGGAAAAATAATGTATTGAAAAATAACAAATGCGTACATTACTAAAGAATACAAATGCATAAAATGAGCAGGGACACGTGCTGTGAAACGTCTAGATGCAAAGCCAAGCGCCTTCACCTGTTACACTGACATACCTCCTCTTGTTCCATTATGTAATAGGGACACGCACAGACGCAAAGAGTGTGACCAATTTTTTTATAACATATGGAGGCTGAAACCAGTCAAATCTCCTGACTGACTTTCTTACTTTGAACCAGTTCTCTAATATGGGTTTCTGGGACCCTCCTGGAACAGTTTCTTTGTGTTTCAGCGCTCTGTCCCCTTCAGGAAGGCTTGGTAACATTTTGAATTACTAGATAATCTTCTTATTCCTAGTCAGCGTAGAGGTGGATTTGAGAACTGTCACCGGGCCTTCTGTAGGATGTGTGTGGTCTCTTTTGTCTACAGAAGGACAGCAGAAGTATTATACATTGTAGTATAGAGAAAAGGGAGCAGCATGAGTCTATCCATGATCATTAGTCATTTATGTTCAGCCAGCCTAATGTACATAAATCATAGATTTACATCCGAGGCTCCCATTAGGAGTGGTTGATATCCAGTGCTGCAACAATAACTACTCTGTGTTTTGTAGTACAAAGTTCCATCTTGCAGTAATCCATTATGCTTCCAGAAAGAGAAGTCTTATATATTCACACCAAATGATCTTCACTGAAAAGCGAGACTAGCTTGTGAGCATTTACACCCAGGTTCTGTAAAGCATCTGCATTGCTTTGTGGGAACCCTGCAAAGAATTCCTGAGATTTCACAGCATCGCACCAACATCACTATGGGGATCCAGCACACATAACTGACAGCTCTGTAATTTTACCTCCTGACTTAATGTTCGTGGAACCTTTATACAAATGTAAAGTGATTTCTTTACTAATAAATATACAGTGTTTTGTGTAGTTACCCTTTTCTTCCATTTGCCTGCGAGGATTTTTATCAAAAGGGATTTATAATGTCGATAGAAGGAAGGGCAAATCATTTTGTAGTCTAGGTAGGTTTCATGAAAACAAAACATAGTCAAAGAATCGTTATAAATCAGATACATTTGAACTAGTACTCTGCAGCCTATTAAATTTGTTGTCTCAGGATCAGACACCTGCAATGCACTGTAAAATGTATTGTTGAGTGATTCTTATTCTGCAAGGAGTATATTAAAAACCAGTAATATTTCATGATAGCAACATAAGGGGAAAATAATTGACTATCTTGCCGTATGGGAATTGACTTATAATCTAACCAGAAATCAAACGTAATGACATTCATCCATGCGGGATGTTTGTAGACTGTCAGAAATTAGGTCATAGGAGTACAAAGCTACTTCATAAATCAGTAAATGAAATCAAATAAATAAATTGGTAAGCCCTTTTCAAATGTGTATAAAGAGCTTTTGTTCCCTTTCTCTGTCGTATCTCTCACTCTCTCTTTCTTTGCCCTTTTAGAGTTGTTCCCCCATCGGTTAAATGTTTAGCAAGAGGAATATATAAACTGTAGGATTTATGGACACTTCTGACGTTTATGGTATTTTTGATTAACAATTTTATTAGACTTGTCTGAAAAATAATTCATTATTTTAGTTTTTCTTTGTAGTTCTCTAAAATGCTGCCATGATCATCAAATAGATCAGGGCATGTAATAAAACCCGTACAGCAAGTAGTAGAACATACTGTCGTGTAACCATTAAGACTGTACTCACAGCCAAAATGTTGGAACTAAAAGTATTTTTAATGACTTGAAATTGCTTGAAGTGCTTTCTGGGAGTAGAAGGGTGCTGATTTATTTATCTGGTGTACTTATCTAAATTAATTTGGATAGAACTACTTTGGTCTTAATCCTCTTTCAGTGACATTTATGTTAATATTTTTTAAAATGGTGCATCATTTTGGCTGAAGGATATAGTTTATTGCAATGACACTTGCCTAAAAAGTGACTCTGGAAGAAAGAAAGAAGAAAAAAGCATGAATGAATTAGCACCTGAAACATCATAAAGGATTATCATCTGGCTTGGACCACAATCACTGTGACCTTGCAGATAAAGTGGCGTTTCTAGAAAATGTTCATTTTTAGCTTAGTAGCAATCAGTAAAATGAAAGTGGCGGAGGGTATTAGACATTCATCCTGTATCAGCTCTAAGGACTCGGTGTTGGACCCTGTATCTGCCTTTTCACATTGGGCCTCTCAGCATCAAAGCATGGCCAAGTCCACACTACGCTGGGCCCTGACTCATAGGCTAGTCCAGATGGGAAACTCCACTGCTCCAATTGTTATTCAGTTATGACTTCATCCTCTAAAATTGCTTTTCATCTGCAGATTATAGCATGAGCCTTACCAAGAAGTATATTAACCCACTAGTGTCATGTTGCAGATGTACTTATGGGGATTTGAATCACTGAGAAATGAACCTTTTGATTTTCCACTTGTCCTCCTTTCAGCTGTCTTCCAGCCTGTTGTTTCTTCTGGTTTTCTTTCCCTCAGCACCCCTGCTTTATTGCTTTGTTGGCCCACAACTTTCTCAGATTGCTTGGCATTGTCCTTCCCATGCTTCTTCCCTGTTAACCAACATTGCGATGCAGCCTACCCAGGCCCCTTCATTAGCCTAGCTCCCGCATTGCTCTTCTCACTGAACCTCCCCTTCACCCGCCATCCCAACTCCTGACTACCTTGTTCCTTTCCCAGTGACTTTGTGTATGCTGATACGCCTTGCTTTCAGATTATACTCTACTCCATTTCTGTCCCTTGCCCTCCTCATCTAGCTAGGTTGATTTATTTCTTTTTGCTGTACTGATCATTTTGATACCTGAGCACCATGCTGTCCAGCAGTCCCTCCCCAGTGCACCCACCCATAGTACTCCCCACAGCAACCCCCTCCAGCCACTTGTCTTTCCAGTTCGGCAAGGCTTGCCAGACCTCAGCAACCAAGAAATTTCAAAGCATTATCTTTTCACTTTTGTAGGTTTGGGTTGAAAACATACTCCGCACAACTGAAAGAGATTAGTTTCCATCATATCTTTGTTATACTTGTCCTGATCCAAAACTATATCATTTTGTTTTCTGCAGAAAAGCAATTGTGTCCTCAGGAGAAGCTGAAAACTATGTCAGCTCAAGATATTGCAGGTCATGGTTTATGTCACTGGCAGACTGTGTAATAGTCGCAGAAACTTTACTCTTTGCCTGCCTCTGGCTATCATTTTCATCCTTCCTCTCTCATAATCACCACGGTGTAACAGAAACCTATCCTAAATTAAAAATACATAATTTGGAAGGACTGAGAGTTTCCCTAGAAACTTTTTGTCATTTGTGATTCACGAGCTATTTATTTAATTAATCTGGTCTAACTGTTTGATTTTCCTTCCCCCTCTCGTAAGTTTGCTATTCTTCAAAATATTGACATAATTCTTCTCGGGGACAGTGCATAAATAAGCAATACGCTTTATATCACACAAGGAGAACGTTTTGTACTTTCTGCTCTTCTAACTGTCAGTTGTTGAGCATACAGTATTTGAAGGTTTTAAAAATGGCAGAATTTATTAAAGAAGCAAAAGTCAATTTCCAGTATTGGTATTGTTTATGGATATGCTACCAAAATATGCCAAATCATATATATAAAAATAACCCAATACAATTTTTTTTGGAACTCTAGGCGAGTCTTTACAAGATTCTGATGTCAAGGACAATACCATCAAAGCCGTTCCACAACAGCCCATTAAAGGCTACCTTGCAAATCCACCAACTTCCCAAGGGTCCTCAAAAGCCATTAAACAGATAAAGTACGAGAGCACATGTGATCCTGATAGAATACCAGCTGAAATTTAGAAGAAAAGTGGAAATAAGCTCTCACCAACTACACATTGTTACTAATGAAATTTGGAAACAGGAACAGATTTCCAGTGACTTCGCACATGCCAGAATTGTTAGCATATTCAGGAAAGGAGATGGATCAGATTGCAGCAGTTACAGTGGTCTTTCACTCCTGTCCATAGATGGGAAGATCTTTGCCCATATTCCCCTCAATAGACTCCCGCCCCTCATTGAGGAGATTCTGCCTGGGTCCCAGTGTGGTTTCAGACCACTCAGGTGCAACAGAAATAACTTTTGTTGCTAGACAGCTTCAATAAAAGTGCCATAAGCAACATGGAAATCTCCATGGCCTCTATTGACTTAACTCTGTGGGCTTTGATTCAACCAGCAGAGAAACCCTATGGAAGATCCAGGTGAGATGTGGATGTCCACCAAAATGTATTACCATTATCAAACTCCTTCTTGACAGCACAACAGAAATCACCTGAAGGGGAAATGCAGACCCTTCATTACTTCATTATTAGAGCTGTAGTCAAGCAAGGGTGTGTAATTGTATCAACAGTCTACACCCGCAGTGGGGAACAGGGCGTGGGGCTGCAGCCTGGCTGAACTGACACAGGATAAGAGCCACTTTTGTGACCCAGCGAGTGGCACCCTGCATGAAAGGGACCGCCGTGTCACCGTGGCCTCCAAGGTGAGTTGCCGCAGCAGCATGGAGTAGTGCCCCCCACTACTGCTTGATGGGCAGAGGGGACCTCACCTTGGCAGTCATGGCAGCAAGGCAGTACCTCCTGTGCCACATCCTGTGGAGGCAGCTCCTGCCTGGAGCTGGTCTGGCCAGGTTGCAGCCCCCTGCACCATACCCCACTATGGGTGCAGAAATTTGCGGGGGGCACGTGCCCCTCCCTCGCCAACACATCCTGTGTCCCTCTGTCACCACCACATATCGCCTATGCCCTCCCTACTCCCCCAGGCATTGCCTGTGCCTGCCTACCCACCTCATGCATTAACTATGTCTTCTCGGCCCCACCCCACACATCACCAATGCTCCCTCACTCCCATAGACTTACCTGCAGGGAGCTGCAGGAGCTGCCATTCACCACACTGCCTAGTTCCCACGTGCATGTGCGCACGCATGGTGGTGCCCCTCGCCCCCTGCATCCCACTCCCCTAAGCAGCCCTTCGCAGGCTGGAACTCTGCAGGCATACAAGGGGAAACCTGTGGTTTCCCAGGTTTTTCGCCTTTAAAAGAGAAAATCTGTGTTTTGCCATGGCAAGCAGAAAACCCAAATCCCTGGTCATCTATGGACTCTCTGATGACTTTCCTACATACTGGAAGATTTTCATCCTTACTTTGCGGGACTGCTGACAACATCCAGGTCCCTAGTGTTGTGGTAATAGTTTAGTGTTATATACTTCACTGTCCAAAAGTCTCCACACTCTGAAATCTCCACTTCATTAGCAATAACAGTGAATCTTGTTTGTTGTCTTGGCAAAAACCTGAGGGCTGAGGGAACTTAGATGGAGCTTCAGAAGGTGGCATTTTGGGGGTTTTCTGTATGCATCAACAACAAAAGATGAATTTCTTTTTAATCTAGTTGCCTTGTTTCAGATTAAGTTAATCAGACAAAGGGAGAACCTGGTTAAAGTTTCCATAAAAAGGAAGGACAATGACTCGTTCTGTAACATTGTGTTGGACCTGATCCTTCTAGGGCAGAATTTAGGCAGGATGATGTGATATGTGAAGAAGTATGACCTACCTTTGTCCATGCTCTATGGACAAAGCATATAACATACGCTTAATCCACCTGCCTGTTAATCCAATACTTTCTATGAGCACTAAATTTATTTGAAGTGTCCTACAAGTATGTAGAAAAAAGTAAGCATAGA
>JAGPOW010002742.1:16216689-16233855 GCA_030014935.1 Caiman crocodilus | reverse complement strand
AAAAAAAAACATAATTACCCAACCAATATGTAGTTTTATTCTTATCTACCCATCATATACCAGTAAAATGACAAAATATTAGGTTTTCAGGATCAGCATGAATCTGAATGTTATGAACAATTTGCTGCAGCCTAGTATATGGAAGTTCTGGACTTCTTGGATAAGATCTTGGAAGATATCTCCCTCAAAATATATTATAGTACACACTTTCAAAGGTTTTAACCTCAGTCACTATATGACTAGGGACAGACTGTACACATAAACCAGTTTAAGTGATCAGAGACTGGTTTAAACCTGTAACAGAACAAAGGTTCAGTGCATGTAAACGAGTTTGAGAATGGCTGAAATTGGTTTGAGATAAACCTGGTTGAATGTAGCGTTGGACTTAATTGATTTAGTTCAAACTGGTTTATGCAATGTCTGTCCTAGACCCCTTGCTGGTTTAAGATAAACCAGGCACCCCCAGCATCCCAGCATGCTGTCTGGACTGGGTAAGGCTCTCTGCTCCACAGAAGGGCTGGCCCTTCCTCTCTGTATCTGCCTGGGTCCCCCCTGCTAAGCAGGGATTATTCCCCCTGCCCCTCTGCCTTAGGCAGACACCTCCACATTAGCTAGCAGCCTGGGACTGTACAGTCAGACGTCCCTAATGAGAGAGTCCTGCCAAGCCTGGCCATGCCCCCCTCCGCTCAGCACTGGAAAGGAAGTCAGGCGCTAATCTGCTTTAGCGCCCCCCACCCCCCGGCTTGTAGCCTGAGCCACTGCAGGCACGTGCCTGAATTTCCTCAGTCCAGAGGGATTGCTGTGTGGTTGGAAACTGGTTCAGCCTAGCCAGGTTAGACTAACCAGCAAAGGTTGAATCAATTCAGGCTCCGGCTTTTTTAATGTCTGTCCCTAGCCCAGATGTCTATGTTAAGGCTGGTTCATTAAAGAAAGGTTGGCACACTGGTACCAGCAAGCAATGAGTAAAAATCAGCATTGCAGAAACATTTTACTGAATGCACATAAAAGAAAGGTAAGAGCAGTCAAGCCAAATAACAACAGTATGGAAAACCATACAGACATAGGGTTCATTGCAGTCATGATGCTTTATTTTTCAATTCTAATAAAACCTTACTGCTAGTTTGCAAATTTAATATTCCATATTTATTACCGTATTTTCATACAGAATAGACACATGTACTTCAGATAAACATACTGACATATTGCATTATATTACATTGTAACCATGCATCTGTATTTTCATGCACAAATATATGCAGCTTTATATGAAAAGGAATTTACAATTTTCTCTCTTTAGAGCCTCATTCCATTATATTAATGGGAGCTAAGGCATGGGATTTAAAGGAGGATACAAGATATGTTACCATGAATCTCTCAAACATTCCTATATTAGTTCTTTTGTTTAATATTTAATATAGTCAGGCTGGGTGCATCTACATGTGTGCTTTACTGTGCAGTAGACTAATTTACTGTGTAGTAAGAAATCACCATCTACATGTGCACAGCAACTGAGATGGTGTAGGTTAATTTACAGCACTGTTGGATAGTCCCATCAGACATAGGTAAACTATTGCACTTAAACACACATGTAGACGGTGACATTGGGAATAGTTTACTCTGGTTCAAGATGTACATGTAGATGTGCCCACTGTGTATTGGTGTACTGTGGTTTTCTGATATAACTTGTTTAGGGTGACTTGGACAACTTACTATCAGCTTTGCCGCTTAAGTAAAGTGGCTCTCCCACACTTGTGCACATTTACATATATGAGTGGTTTATGTATGTGTTTGTACATATACACGTTTTATGAGCAGGAGTTCAGCAGAGCTACCTTTCTGACAAGTGGTGGAACGAGGAGGGAGTTGTGTGGATTATCCCACTCAAGCAGTGATACAAATGTTAAAGACAACAAAAGTCTTCTTTTAGGTATGTAGGGAGTAAAAGGAAGCCGTAGGACCCCTACTAAACAAGAAGGAGCAATAAGTGACAGACAGGGGTGGCAAGGCTGAGCTTTTCAATGAGCTTTTTGCCTCAGGATCAAGATAAGTCTCCTAATGGGCTCTTAGACAAGTATCTGAGGGCCACCAGCCCACCAACTGTCAATGCTGACTTGGTGCAGAGTCACTTTGATGGACTGGATGTGTTCAAGTCAGTAGGCCCGGATGAGCTTCATCTGAGAGTACCGAAGGAATTGGCCAGTGTCATAGTAAAACCATTGGCACAGCTGTTTGAGTGCTCATGGCGCATGGGTCAGGTCCCAGAGGACTGGAAAAGGGCCAGTGTGGTCCCTATATTCAAGAATGGGGGGAAGGAGGATCCAAGTAATTACAGGCCAATCAGTCTCACCTCCATCTTTGCAAAGGGCTTTGAAAAGTTTATGAAGGATCATATCTGTGAGAGTCCAGCGGGAAAAATAATGCAGCAGGTAAACCAGCATGGATTCATAGCAGGTAGATAGTGCCTGACCAATCTGGTTTTGTTCTATGAGAGGGTCACAAAATGCTCAGATGCAGGAGTAGAGGTGGGTGTCATTTTCTTGGATTTTAGCAAGGCCTTCAATATCGTACCTCATCCTATTCTTATAAAAAAGTTAAGAGGCTGTGATATAGATGTTTACATGGTCCAGTGGGTGGCAAATTGGCTTAGTGGTTGCACCTAGAGGTGGGCTGGTATCGATCTGGAAGGATGTGGGTAGTGAGGGTTCCTCAGGGTTTGGTCCTTGGACCTGTTTTCTTCAATATTTTCATCAGTGACTTTGGACGTGGGTGTGAAGTGTACTCTGTCCAAGTTTACAGATAAAACTAAATTGTGAGGTGAAGTGCATGCTCTGGAGGGTAAGGAACGATTACAGGCAGACCTGGTTAAAAAAGTGGGCAGTAGACAATAGGATGTAGTACAACAAGGACAAGTGCAAAGTGCTGTACCTAGGGTGCAAAAATATCCAGCACACACACTGGCTGGAAAGTGACCCTCTCAGCAGCACAGAAATGGAAAGGGATCTGGGAGTCATAGTGAACTTCAAGATGAACATGAGTCATCAGAGTGACGAAATCATCAGCAAAGCTAACCGCACTTTATCATGCAGCAGCAGATGCACAACAAGTAGGTCCAAGGAGGTGATCCTCCCTCTCCACGGGACACTGGTCAGGCCACAGCTGGAGTACTGTGTCCAGTTCTGGGCACCCCACTTCAAGAGAGATGTGGACAACATTGAGAGGGTCCAGAGGAGAACCACCTGCATGATCCGGGGACAGTAGGGCAGACCCTACAGTGAGAGGCTATGGGACCTGAACCTGTTCAGCCTTCACAAGAGGAGGCTGAGGGAGGGCCTTGTGACCATCTCTAAACTCAGTAGGGGGGACCAGAAGGGTTTGAGGGAGACCTTGTTTCCCCTAGCGCCCCCTTGGGATAACAAGGAATAACGACCACAAGTTGTTGGAGAGTAGGTTTAGATTAGACATCCGTAAGAACTACTTCACAGTTAGGGCGGCTAGGATCTGGAACCAACTTCCAGGGGAAGTGGTGCTGGCTCCTATCCTGGGGGTCTTTAAGAAGCGGCTCAATGCCTACCTGACTTGGGGTCATTTGAGTCCAGTTTTCCTCCTGCCCAGGCTGGGGGTCGGACCTGAAGATCTACAAGGTTCCTTCCGACCCAACTTCTCTGATTCTATGAAGATTGTTTGAGTGAAGTGGGGGCAGATCGAGGGCCCCTGCAGTGAGGGAGGGAGAGTAGTTGGGGCAGGGGCACGTGCTGTGCAGCCAGGGTGGGGGGCCAAGTGCAGCCCCGGCCCAACCCACTCCCCTTCCCCCCACACTGGGAAGAGGCTGGCGCAGCTACAGCAATAGCCCGCCCTAACCTTACGCACAGATCTAGGAGACACATGCCCCCCATTGCCTCTCCTCGGGGGTGCACGGTGAGATTCAATGACAAATAGATCCAAGGAGGTGATACTTCCCCTCTGTGCAGCATTGGTTAGACTGCAGTTGAAGTACTGCATCCGCTTTTGGGTGCCATACTTCAAGAAGGATGTTGATAGACTTCAGAGGGTCCAGAGGAGAGCCATTCATATGGTCAGGGACTTACAGGACAAGCCCTATGAGGAGAGACTGAGGGACCTGGACTTCAGCTTCTGCGATAGAAGGCTGAGAGATGATCTTGTGGCTGCCTACAAATTCATTAGGGGAGCTCAGCAAGGGTTCAGAGGTGCTCTCTTCACCAGGGTGCCTCTTGGGGTAACAAGGAACAATGGTCATAAACTGACAGAGAGCAGATTTAGGCTAGACATCAGGAAGAACTTCTTCATGGTAAGGGTGGCCAAAATTTGGAATGGGCTTCCAAGAGAGGTGGTGCTCTCCCCTACCTTGGGGGTCATTAAGAGAAGACTGGATAGGCATCTGGCTGGGGTCATCTGACTCCAGCACTCTTTCCTGCCTAGGCAGGGGGTCAGACTCAATGATCTGTTGAGGTCCCTTCTGACTCTAGCATCTGTGAATCTATGAATCTATGAAATCTCTATAAACTGTACTGTTATGTAATCTCATCAAGGAGCAAGTGCTATGCATCTCATTGACAAGGTGTGCATCTCCCTTTTGCTGGTCTAATATCTAGGACACATACTACTAATTTCATGTAGTGAATTCAGAATAACGTATTTTTCCTGGCAGTTTGATTTTAACAAGTAATGGCAACTGTTTGAAATTTGCCCAGAGGCTTGGGCTTGAATGTCAGAATGAACCACAGAAAGATGGATTAGTGGGCTTAGTGCAAGGTAGGTAGTCAGAGGTGCAGAGAAAATTGCCTTCATCATGTGCCTGTGTGGGATGTGCGTAAATCAAAAGAAACATAGTATGTATAGGCAGGGATGTTATATAAGGGTTACCATGGAGGGCAGCCGACAAAGATAACTGTAGATGGTATTTTGATAACACAGGTTTGTAAGCGAATTGATAGATGTGTGTTTTTGCAGCAAAGGTTGAAATTTTACAAACAAAAGTTCAACAAATAGCAGAAAATAGTGTTCCATATTGTAGTCATTTTTTTGAGGGTAGCCATTAAATCACAGAAAAGTGGAGCACCCTAATACAATTAAAATAAATAATCTTTTGCATATACCATATTTAATTGAATATGAGATGACCCCTAATAATTAGATTCTATATATGGAAAATGTATACATTTGTTCTAATTTTCCAGGTAGAGTTTGATTATTGCAGGTTTGCCTTGACCTTGTCCGCCTCCCACTGGTACAGCAAGGAAAATAAATTTGAGGGCATCAGATGGCCCCCTGGTCCTCTGCCCCTGCCAATTTCTTCTCCCTGAAGTCACTTCCCCCCACCCTTTACATCAGACCCTGCTTTCCTAAATTCATGGAAGTGAGGGCAAATTTGAAAACACTGATTTTGAAATAAACATACCTGTAGTAAATCGCGTCTAGAAAAACTACCTTGGGTATCCATAGACTTGGTTTATCCAATATTGAAACATTTTACCTTTTTTTGAAACTGCTGAAAGTTTTAGCATAAGTACCCCACAAACACAGTTTGAAGCAGCATTTTTGTACCTATTTGTATATAGTAGGGCTCTGCGAAGCTTTGGTCCTTGATTCGATTCAGCGGAGATTTGGCCCGATTCAGGGGCCAAATCTCCAAATCGAATCAGAGGACCCTTTAATCTCTCTGAATTGATTTGGAACCCACCGAATCGATTAGGAGACATTCAGCGATTCAGACTTAAATACAGTTTTAAATACTTTTTTCTGCATACCTCTAGGTAGCAGGGGCTCTGAACACTGTGGTGCTGGGACAGATACAGTATCCCACAGAAGCACTGGGGGCTCCCCAGCATGCTTGGCAGCAGACCCAGAAGTGGACCAGAAGCACTTCCGGCCCATTTCCAGTTCCACTGGGGTGCATGTGGGGTGGGGAGGAGGCCACACCCCTCTGCTCAGTGACTGGTGCCTCCTGGGCCTGAGGTGGCACTCGGGTGCCCCCCTGTGGCTGATTGTTGGGCCAGGAGGGTATGGGGGGGGGGCCCTAGCACGCTCCCCTGCAGACCCAGAAGTGGACTTGAAGTACTTCTGGTCCACTTCCAGATTTGCTGCCGAGCACACTGTAGAGTCCCCCCGGGCTCCTGTGAGATGCCCCATTCACCCCAGCACCTCAGCAATCACAAACTGTGCTGCTACCTCAAGGAATGTAGAAAAAAACTTTTAAAGCTGTTTCTGCATCCAAATCACTGATTTGCCAAATCAGCATCGGATCTTCAGATTCAGATTTGGCTGAATTGAATCGGGGACAGTGATCCAAATCAATAGATTGAATCACTGTCCCTGATTCAGAATCGGAATTGAAAAGAGCCTGTTTCACACAGCCCTGGTATATAGTACAAACTATACATGATGTTAGTCCAAAGCCAAAAAGCTCAATGAGCCTTCAATGAGCTGGGCCTCAGCAGAATCAAACAACTTTTCAAGGCATCATGACCCAGTAACTCAGCACTGATCCATTTGTGCATGTACTCCAGATACCACCTCTGCCAAACAACAGATCCATGTATTAATTAACCCCCCACATGACTGGAACCAGGTGTTCTTGTCACAAGTCGTGGGATTCTCCAAGAATGTATATGCAGATGATGTGCAGGACACCGTAGTCCAGTTCCACCTCGTGATGGGGATACACTAAACATATGTGACAGGCTAGGAGAAGGGGATGACAGAGAGATTCTGAATAAACTGTTTGGTGTCCCATTTGATGATGTTGGACTGACATTTCAGGCTGATGAAGAAAAAGGAATGATTTGAAATGGAAAAGAAAGGCACAGCTCAGCTGTGGGAATGAAGCAAATGTCAAAATGTATTCTATGTAGTGGCTCACTATGACTTTGGAAAGAGTTGGTGTGTAGGGAGCTGAGTTCAACGGGTACTACCATATACCTTTATGAGATGGGCTGCATCCATCTATCCTTGTGGTAGGTTCCCTTCAGCAGGTTGCTCAGTATATGCCATGTGTTTTATAGTCATGTTCAGTGTTGACTGCATTTAATCAGCTTCATAGTTGGTTTCCATTACTGAGTACATGCTTGCCTTTGGCAGCAGTTTAATGATAGATAATGTATTTAATGAGGTTTCCTTGTATGTAACTGTAGGATGAGGACATTTGAGTAGATACAATAGATTTCTGTTTTGTCGGGGGGGTGTATTCCCCCTCTGTTGTTGTCTTTTATCCTTTTGTTAGTAAGAACTTCATCTTTTTCACAATCATTAAGCACTGAAAGTGCATAGCGGTAGTAATTATATGCAAGTTTTGTCTAGATGCCAGTTCCAACAATTACAGTATCAAGGACCAAATGAGATAATTTCAGATATAAGAACACCACACTGATCCCTCTCTAAAATATCAGCAGAGAACACAAACCTTCATTATCAAAGAAATTAAGGAGATTAAGACTTTAATATCTGCACGTACAGTTATACCTACCAAGTTGCATACATCCTGTGTCTTTTGTGGTTACAAAATATTAATTGCCAGTTTGCTTCCAGCAGCACAGCTGGCCAGAAAGTAATTTTCTTTATCTTCTCTGTAGCTACCACTAAACCTTACCCTTCTGAGCGGGAAAAATGGATGAGGACATCAAATTTTCTGAGGTCAGATGTGGGAGTGCGCAGTGTAAGATATCTGTACATAGAGTATGCAGACACAAGAGTTAGGTTTACCACTTCCCAAACTATTCTTTATCCACGTTTCAGAGGTGGCCAAGTGGGCTGAAAGCAGTTGTAAATGTAAATTTGAGCAATTACATTCTGAAATGGAATTAGTCATTCAAAACCCTTTCCCAGTCTCTGCCTCTTCAAGAGGTCTAGCCAGGATGCTTCAACAGGTTTTAAACCACTTCCAGCTGCTGATCTGCCACTATATGGCAGTCACGTTGCTGGATGTATTGGTCACTGCTCAGACTCCAGTGATGACTGTGGAAGTATACAGTGTCTATGAACAGAATAGAATCTAGTAGAGAAAAGGTTATGAAACAGTATCACATCCTGGAAAGGGAGTTAAATGACAAAGTTATTGTTAGAGGGCTCCAGGGACCATACATAGTATTTGCTATTGAGTGATCATCAACATTTGTAAGAGCAGGCTTTCATAGTACACATTCGTATCTTGCAAAATCCTGAGAATGTAAAATGACTCTCTTTAGAAAAACCTAATAAATTGAAAATTATTTTTCTTTGAGAAAGGAATTTTATTTTCTAAGTGTATTTCCTTTTATTACCTTCCATCATAGGAATGTATTATCTTCATTATCCTCACTTATAATAGCTGTGGAATGCATCACAGATTTTGTTAAGTGCTTAGAATCAGGAAGCACTGAAATGCCAGAGATTTGTGATGTCCTCCCATTATAACAACGTCTTTGAATCAATTAGAGATGGTCCAGGAATCCACATTTGACTGAGTTTTTGTCAGATTATTTTCCGTATAGCAAGGAAAGCCTAAATCCACAGCAGTGCAGAGTAGCAACACAAGGGAGTGACCAGTCCCTACCAAATAACAATGAAAGGCTGAAACTATGTCACCAAACAAGCACATGTTTACAGATGGTTAATTAGAGACCTCGCTGAATCTTTTACAGGGAGAGATGCAAATTGATTAACACCTATATCATCTCTAGGAGAAGCCATTAATAAGAAGCTCTTACAAGAAAAAATAAAAGTGATATATCCAATTAACATCTTAAGCTTGCTCAGCATTTCACTGAAGAATGTGCAGCGGTTTAGAAACTCTCTGAAGACTAAAAACAGAAAAAATGGTGGAAAATTACAAGAGGGTTTCACTGTGGCTGCAAAAGAAGCTTTTCTAAATGTTTAAATAGAGTTTGCATGTGAAATCCAAAGTAATACAGAGATCAAATGAATGAAATGACAACCCACCATTGACTTTGTAATTGTTCACATGTTCAGATATTTTATATAAGTCAAAGATAAACGGAGAGAAAATATTTCTGAAGTGCAGAACAAGAGAGTTTTCCTCTACATCCTAGTGTTTTTTGCTCTCCCACCTCTGGGAAAAAAAATCTATAGGACAAAGCCAACGGAGTCCTACAGACATTATTCTAAAAACCCCACAGATAATTTCTTCTTTTATAACATTCAATTGAATTCCTTAAGTGGGGAAGGGGGAAGGAGGTAGAATGATTAAAATTCTATGGAGCATTTGTATTGTAGTCAAGGTTTCATTGTGCTGGCTAGCATGTGTTGGTATTCTTTAGAAAATAATTATTTCTTACTTCTAGCTTCCTGGATGTGGGGAGAGAAGTGGATGGGAAAGACCTTGACTTTAGCAAGGCATTTGATACCATCTCCCATGACATTCTCATTGACAAAATAAAGAAGTTATTATATATATACTATATATATATATATATATATATATATACTAGATGAAAGTATTGTAACAAGAATACATAACTGGTTGGATCATCATGCTCCATGGCTAATAATTCATGGCTCAGTGTTTAGTTAGGAGGAGGTATCAAGTGGGGCTCCCCAGGGGTCTGTCCTGGGTCTGGCATTATTTAATAAATATCTTCATTAATGATTTTGACAGTAGAATTGAGTGCATGCTTAGCAAATCATGAAGTAGGCTGGAGTTGCAGACACTCTGGGGGACAGGGATAGGATCCAGAATGAGTTAGCTAAACTGGGAAAATGGCCCACAGTCAACTAGATGAGACTCACCAGAAACAATTGCAAAGCCTTGCACTTGGGACAGAATAATTTCCTACATAAATGCGAACTGAGGAATAACTGGCTAGGCTGCAGGACTGCGAAGGAGGACCTGTGCTCTTGTTGAAAAAAGGGACAGCAGTATACTGGCTTGCTTCTGCTCTCTCCAGCATTGGTGAGGCCTCACCTGGAGTAACGTGTCCAGTTTTGAGTCCCATGCTTAAAGAAATATGTGAGACCCAGCAGAGAGCAGCAAAAATTTTAGAAGCCTGGGAAGAATGATTTATGAGAAAAGGCTGGAAGAACAATGGTTATTTAGTCTGGAGAAGAAAAGATTTGGGGGAGGGGGCAAGGATTTGATAACAGTCTTCAAATACCTGGAGGGCATTTACAAAGAAGGTGGAGATGGGATTTTCTGTGTGGCTGTAAGGGACAGGGCTAGGAGCAATGGCCTCAAGCTGCAGCAGAAGAACTTTCTGACCATCAGAGTAGTCAAGCGTTGGAGCAGGCACCTGAGCAGAGTTGTGTAATAGCTATCTCCAGAAATTTTCAAGAGCAGGTTGCGCAGACACTTGGCTGGGGAAGTTCAGCCAGCAATGAGCCTCTCTCGAGCAGAAGGATGGAGTAGATGAGGTTGTGAAGTCCCTTCCAGCCCTACTCTCTACTGGCCCTATGATACATCGTATCAAGTTCAGCTGGGTGTTGTTTGCATCTCTTCATAAAGAACTAATGCTTGCAAATGTGAATTCTGAGTGTGGATTTTTTGGGGGGAATACGAGAATTTATAAGACATGCTTATGATATTTTCGGCATAATGGGAAAGTTATGTTTTCTTCCTTATTAAGCTATGACACTTTGTTTTTATTCAGATTATGTCTTCATTTGCTAGGCCATTTTAAAGGAGCAATTCAGTATGTAGTAATACTGCTACTACTACTAATACTACGACTGCTATTAATAATACCTAGCTATTATGTCATGCTTTTCATCAATAGATATTGAAGTGACTTGCAAAGGTCATCCAGCAGACTATTTGGAAACTGGAAATAAAAACCACATCTGATAACTTGCCAGCTGTTGTTTTATCCAGTAGGGCCCCTTGCCTCTCTACCCCTGTTTTGCACAGGATACACAGTTATTTGTGGTTGAACTTTGAGATACTGCTTATAACCTATACCTTTGTAAATGGTTTGGCTGTGAGTAACTGTCTTGGATGTTCTATTTTTCCCACTTTGCTGAAGGACAAAAGACCTTGTGTTTCATGCACAAAAAATGGTGAATTTTCTCCAGAGGGACACCATTGTCTAGGATTTCAGATTTCAACGCTAAGTGAATATAAGGGGGAAAAAAGGGTTTCTAGGATCACCAGATTTCAGGTTTGTAATTTATTTCCAAAGATGGGTTTGGCAATAATAGGATTTCAGGGAGTAGAAATCAAAGAAGAAGGATGCCAATTAAAGATCAGAGTAATCCAGGAGACTTTTAACCTAGGTGGAAATACCTTATCATTATCAAATATGCAATGAGTCAACTGCTGAGGTACCTGTCCCTGGAGGACAGAAACAAAATGCTACAAGGAGCATTCTTGATGGGCATCCATAGAGTATAAAGGAGTTTGATCCACCAAACGTCATATTTAATGATCTTTAGAACTTGTTGGATGTCTCAGCTATTTTCACAGACATATATGGAAGAGAAGAATTAAGGGAAACAGTCTTTTCTATGTATGAAAACAATTTTAAGTGGTTTGCTTATCAGTGTTTGGCATGGTTTAGATTAATGGTTGCAATTCTTTGGTTCAACAATGCCTAGGAATTCTGATAAGGAAAACTGGAAACTTTTATCATGTGTATGTTTGTGTGTTTCTTATTTTGTACCTGAAACAGAATGCGTAGGATACCGTACCAACAAATTGTATTGTCACCAAGCCAGATCCGTGATAGTTGCATATCAGAGGGTAGGGTAAGGTGACGCCTTAAAGCAGTGGTTCTTAACGTTTTTGGGATCAAGGAACCCCTTGGACAATATCAGTTCTTAGTTTTCATTCATTTTTGATTACAGAAAAAATAATAGAGCAACTCTTCAGTTGCAAAGAGCTCAAGCCACAAAAGGTCAGAAAGTTTTTTGACATTATGGATTCCTATTTAAGATCTTGGAGTTTATCAGATGTTTGCACACCTGATAGTGTACACCTGATAGTGCTAACATTGTGTGGCACCCATGGGACCCTTGAAAGTCTATCAAGGTACTTTGGGCTGCTAGGGCCGCCTAGTTCAGATTCTCCCTAGAGACTCGTTCAGACATACAAGCTTTCATAGACAAAAGTCTCCCTCAGATACAGGTTCATATCAGGCTGTCATGCCTTTTTTTTACCTCTTATGATTGGTGCATTAAGACTACATTTTGTAGTTGAACCAACCACAAGGACATTTGCCAGTAATGAGGAAAGGAGAATGCTAAGGCTAACCAGATAACCTCTGCATCTTAACTCTGTTTTAGAGAACTGTACTGAAAAAGCAATTTCTCGTACCAAGAGCCAGAGAAGAATAGTTGATTTCCAGTGGTATAGCAAGGAAGTTCAACACCCAGGGTGGGGATGGAGTCAGTGATATGCTGACCACTGTGCATCTTGGGGATGGAGAATAAAGGCATCCCTCTAACCCCAAAATGGGAATGGGGAGCTTACTTTGTCAGAGAGGGCTGTGAAATAGAGAGAATGCCTGTCTTTTCTCAAGAGAATCACTTTATTGGAAAGTTAATCATAAGTTTAACTAGCATTCAGATCAAGCAATGGCAATGAAAGAACGTACTCATGCTTGGGAGGATGGATGTAGGCCAGACCCCAGAAACTGTTGAGTCTTCTTCAGTTCTTCCAACAGCTCTAGTCCATGATTCCCCACTTACCCCAGCTTTATAATGATCTATGTGCCATTATTAATTACATGACTATATCTACAACTTGATTGGCTATATGGTAATGAGGGGTTGATCATGAAGACCGCCTCCTCAGCTACAGAAGAATGTGTGGTAAATACTTAACTGTTTCACTAGGGTGGCCTTAACTGTTATCAGTTAGATTTTGACTCTTGACAGTGAGTACTAGTAAACATAGTTATGGGTTTCAGTTGCTTTCTTTCTGCCTATAGTCAAAAACCTAAGTCAGTGCTTTCTTGCTTACATCAGCAGAAACATGGGATCTGGCCTTGTAAGCCTGTTTCTCTACAACAGAGGTGGGCAAAATCCGACCCACCAGGCACTTTCATCCAGTTTGCAATGCCCCCGAACAAATTGGACCCTGCCCAGCCCTTCTGCCCATGAGGGTGGCAGTGAGGCACCTACCGGCATTTACCCCCAGCAGATCCTATTATGCCTCACTCCCATTGTCACGGGCAGAAGGACCCGGCCTCACTAGCACCAGGCTGGGTTGCTACTACAGGTTTCCCTGGTGTCCCGCTCCCTCTGGTAGCTGGTAGGGAAGCAGGGAGCAGAGGTGGGGCTGCAGCTCGGCTGGAGCGTGGAGCATGGGGCTGGGGCTGGCAGCGGTGCAGAGGTGTGCCCAATGGGCAGGGGCAGTATGGAGCTTGGCTGGGCAGGGTGTGGGTGTGAGGGAAGGTGGGAGGTATGGGGACCTCTTCCATGCTCCCACATAACATGTAGCCTGCTATGGAAGAGACTCCTGGGGGGATTCTGGCATCCTTTCATAGTTGACACCTGGGGCTGGTGCCTCATTAGCACACCCCCATGCCCAATTATGTTCATTTATGCTTATTTCTGTCTGGATAAAAAGAAAGAAGCTTTGCTTGGATCATGGGATGATAGGAAAGTAAGGGCTGGAAGGGACCTCACAAAGTCATCTAGTTCAGTGCCTAGCTCAAAATAAGATTGTTGCTGACTAAACCTTTCTAGCCAAGTGTCTGTCCAACCTGCTCTTGAAAATTTCCAGGGATGGAGATTCCACAGCTTTTCTAGGTAGCCTATCCCAATGCCTCACCATCCTTATAATCAGGAAGCTTCTCCTAATCTCCAACTTCCTCTGCTGCATCTTAAGGCCACTGGTCCTAGCTCTGTCCCCAATGGCAACAGAAAAAAGCCAGTCTCCAACTTCTTTGTAAGCACCTTCAGGTGTTTAAAGACTGTTATCAAATTCCTCCTTAGTCTTCTCTTCTTCAGACTAAACAACCCTAGTGATTTTAGCCTTTCCTCATAATTCATGTTTTCTAGGACTCTAATCAGTTTTATTCCTGTTTACAAACTGTCCACATACTGCCCAGCTGTCCAGTGTGGGGCCCAAACCTGGACACATTACTCCAGGTAAAGCCTCGCTAGTGCTGAAGAGAGTAGAAGAATCATTTCCCTTGATTTACAAGTGACAAGTAGCATAACTATGATAGAGTGATGGGAGCACCCATCCTAGGTGCCTACTTTGGGGGCCACCAGGGATCTTGCTCACTGGGAGTCATCTGTGACAGGAAGCTCTGTACTGCCCTTGCCAGGCCGTAGGAGCCAGGCAGGGCAGCACCCTGCCTATCAGTGTTTCTAGAGGGCAGAGAGGACAAGTGAATCAAGTGGAATGGTGTTCGATTCCTGCCCTCTGCTCCTCGCCCAGGAGTCTTTGCAGCAGTAGAGGAAAACCTGTGCTGCCTCTGTCCCACCACAGAAGGTGGGAGGCCCAGTGCCACAAAGAATGGCGCAGTCCCCTCCAGGCATGCAGTGAGCATCCTATGCCACTGCAAGCAACAATCCTATTAATATGCTCGGTCCAAGTGCAAGACTTTGCCCTTGTCCTTGTTGAATCTCGTGTGGTTGATTGTGGAGCATTTGTTCAGTCTATCCGCGTCATTCTGGATCGTAGCCTTACCCTCTAGAGTGTCTGCAATTCCACCTAACTTGGTGCACTCAATCCCACTGTCAAAATCATTAACGAAGGTATTAAACAATACCGGGCCCAAGGCAGACCCGTGGGGAACCCCACTTGATATCTCTTCCCAGATAATTGTTTACAAGTCTATTTTACATCTGGTATCCTTTATTGTGCCTTACCAAGGTGTTGCAGGGGGAGAATATTTGTATTCTACAATTAAACTATAATTACCCTGGAATTCTGAGTGTGGGTAACTGTCCTTCAGAAGACAGCAAGTGTGCTCTCTGAGCTTTTACACCTTCCTTTAACTAAAGCAATTAATTTAGCCTCTTTCCTTTCTGTGATGTTGATCCATCAGGACATTTGCCATGTGTTAATTGCATTCCTGGGTATTCAGTCCTATGCGATCACTGTTTCTAAATTGTTATCCTGTCTTCATGAAACATGGCTGAAGTACTTCTGCTTTATCTGTCATCTATTTCAGGAATATTCTTTACACACATTCCCCACTCTTAAATTTTTTTATGGCTATTTTTATTATCTCCATCATAAATGCTGCAGACAGCACATATCACAGCAGCCAGAGCGAGTTAACAATTTTAGTTGTGCTCTTTCATTAAAAAGTATTCACAACTTTAGTTGTACTGTTTTGGAGAAACTAGAATATCTGTCTTGGGGAAGACCCACCAAATAACCCATGTGTTTCTGTGCATTTTCCCACCCCTTTACAAGCTTGTAATTCTCATACGATCTCCTTCATAAAAAGTATATATTTTTTAAACTAAACATAGGCATATGTCCTCACTGTGGTTTGTCAATGCCAAATTTTAAAATCTATCAGTGTGGGAGATTAGAATTTCCTTATAGTTAAAAAAAACCCCCAAAAACTGGTTTCATTTTTCTGTATTTCAACTACATGTAAAACAGTTTTTCACATAGATATAGATATACTCTTCACATTCAAGAAGAAACTAATCATAAAGATTTGAAGAAGTCATAAGCATATGAAAATATAGTTGTAATGAAAGCTGCCTTGGAACCTTAACTCCCCTCAATGCCAGCTGGTACCATGTTTGCCACAGAGATGTCTATATCATAAAATTTTATAAGTGGCTTTCCTTTTTAGAGAGTTTCTCTTGAAAAGATGATATAGGCTAGGGACAGACATTACACATAAAGCAGTTCAAGTGATCAGAAACTGGTTTAAACCTGTAACAGATCAGATGTTCAGTGCACATGAACCAGATTGAAAATGGCTGAAACTAATTTGAGATAAACCTGATTGAATGTATTATCAGACTTCACTGATTTGGGTCAAAACAGTTTATGCAATGTTTGTCCCAGACCCCATGCTGGTTTAAGTTAAATCAGACTCCCCCAGCATCCCAGCATGCTTTCTGGGCTGAGCGGGGCTCTCTGCTCCACAGCAGAGCTGGCCCCTCCCATCTGCTCCCTGGCTGCAGCTCTGGCAGAGACTGCAGGAGTCTTCCTGGCTTCCCCTAGCCTACCATATGCTGGGTATAGTCAGGCGCCAGTTCCTTCTGTGGAAAAGCTGTTTAAGAAGAGCTTGAACAAATGGAGAGATACTTTGTTTTCTGATGGGGCGATAAACACTGTTATCAATTCTGTGATGGGATTCTTGGGGGTAGGGGAAGACCCCTCCGTAATCAGAGTGTTCTGCTGGGGTCTGGCCACACTCCCTTCAGCTCAGCACAGTGGAAGGGAAGGAAGGGCTGCTCTAGGGTCCCCCGGCTTCTAGGCTGAGCCACTGTGTGCATGTGCCTGCATTTCTGGGACTTCTGTCCAATTACAAAGCAGTTCAACCTAGCCAAGGTAGACTAACCTTCAAAGATGGAATCAGTTCAGGCTCAGGCTTTTTGAATGTCTGTTCCTATCCATGAGGAGCAAGCTGGGAAAATGATCCATATTAGGAGAAAAGTGTGCATTTCCAAATGGTCATATAATGGTTTAACTCTGTAAAAAAAAAATTCCTTCGGAGCCAATTCTCTCATACCACTGTCAGCAAGAGCACCAATCCCTCTGGTCCGCAAGGTAGAATACTGAACCACCTAAGCATGACTGCACCTGTGGAGGCTTATGCACACACTTTGGAGAAACTCCATTGTAATTACAAAATGTCCCTTTGCTGGCTAATTTAGTTGTAACTAGAGGGAAGGATAGGATTTATACCCTTGCTTGCATGAAATTCTGGCTTAATCGAATTCAGTGGCAGCCTTCCCATAACTTGAACAGGGCCAGAATTTCATCTTTTGTTTTCTCATTGTATAACCAATAATTAAAAAGATCACTTTAAAAGTGTTGGGAGGAGCTGACTAGTCACTTGAAGATGTTTTCTTGATTGACACATATGTTTCACAAAGGCCATTGAGAATGAAGAATAGTTAAGCTGCTAAAGAAGCTGAGGCTGGCACTCAGTATCCACTGTTGTTTTCATGCTGTTGATCTAACCACAGGAATTAGCAGTGGGTTCCTGTTTTTCACCGCTGCTGAACAGGGAATCACTGATTTGAGTGGCTACCTACAGGAAGAGGAAAATGAAGCAGGCTAAATTTTAGCAT
>JAGPOW010002742.1:16158416-16196746 GCA_030014935.1 Caiman crocodilus | reverse complement strand
AAAGTGTGTCTCGTTTTTCTCACACACTGCTATACTTGTAGAGGATAGCAATCTTCTTGCTGCTAGTTTCACCATAAGGCAGAAAGCCGTTTGTCAGTTTAAAGGTTATAAATGTGCTGATTTTGTGGGTGTTATCATGGCACAGGATTACATTTCAGGAGGTGAGGGAGGAGATGTTGGGGAAAGGTCGGGTGGGGGAGTTGTTGCTGTTGGGTTCTTTTTCATGAAACCAGGACATTATACCCAAAACCCATAGTGTTAGACCCCGACTCCATGCAGCACCCAACTAGGTGCTAGGGAGATGATGATCCAATTGCTCATGGATCCAGTTCCTCATTAGCCAGAGCAAGCAGGGAGCAAACAGCAGCACACGTTGCTTGCAACAGCTTTATTCAGGATGGAGACAGCTTCGGGCCAGGTGCTTCACAGACACACAGCCCATGAACCAGGAGACCTGCTGTGAACATGAGTTGTTTTCACACTTTATAGACCTTGGTTCATACTCATTAACGTTCACTCCACCTTCATCCCTCCTTTGTTCAGCCCGTTTCTCCTCCCATCTCAAGCTCCGCCTCTGTTTACAGTTTAATTCGTTAGCATGGATTTGCCTATGCATTTCATTCATTTATGTCCCTCTCTGTTAAGTGCGCATGTGTAAGGTCGTGAACCTGGCTTCTCCCAATCACTTGCCGGTTCTTTCCGGTTTCTTGGTGACGCCTGCTTCTCCAAGGTCTTGCGTCTGCTTTATCTCCTGACGATAGCTGGTGGGCTGCATCTTGTTCTTCTTACATCATATGTCCTACACGCTACCCCATTGTTAGGAAACTGCTTGCCTAAGCATTTGTAATGTTACTTTTAATATATCATTTTGCCTTGTGACCAGCAGCTTTTGCTGAGACACAGATGAGAGCCTTTATTCAGCTGCAAATCCAGTGCTCCCCAAGATCCACCCTAACACATAGCAAGATTGCAGTGAAGCCTTGAAAAATTTGGAAGTGCTGGAATTTAGTTTCAAGAGGCTTCTCGGCCTCTTGAAGGCTCAGATCAAGTGTTATCTTGTAGCTGAAGACTGTATCATAATGCTGAAGTGTAATATAACGATATATTCAACGTTAACACTAATGTGGCATAAAAGACAAACATACCAGAACCGTGTTTGGTAAAAGAGAATCTTTTCAGGCTAGAATCAAGCAAGAAATAAAGCCTGGTATTAATTACAAATCCCCAATAAAATATAGTTTTAACTGTGGAAGGTCTGAAAACAACTGAGTTTTGGAATCCCACGGGTAGCGTTTTTATTGCTGTGGACAGCGCTTTTCCAAAAAAGCAGATTTCTCCAGCATTGCTACCTGAAAGTGACTCTGATTATCCTTGAATCGAAAATGGAATTTCATATACCGGTAACTGTGACCACATTGACTATGGCATTCAATCCTATTTAATCAACAAACTACAGTAGGATCATAGAATCAATAAAATTACCCTGCCATCTGCCTTCCTCTTACTCACCATCATAATGAAAAATGAGTCATTAAGTGTTCTACAAGACAATTAGCTCTGGATGGGGGTTTCTGTAACAAGGAATTCTTGGTTTTATTTCTGTATTTTTACTGATAAGCAACACTTCTTTTCTACTGTAATCATACACCACGTTAAAATATGATAACTGTGGGTCTTATAGCATATTAAATGCTATCATAAGAAAATAAGTTTGGTGCTTGGAAGCAAAAATATAGATTAATATTTTATAATTATCAGGAAAATATATCCTGGCAGTCTCATGCACGCACATGAATCCATATAACATTGTTCTTGCCTGAAAATGTACTAGTTTTAAAATATCTAAAGAAAATACTGTAAATGTATCACAGTTACAGTATGGGATAAAGAAGACTTTTCTGTGTGTGAAGTATTAGTAAGTGCTGTTGATAGGCACTGCAGAGAATAGAGGCTGTAATACATGGGTATCTTTGGGCTGCATCTATCACAGACTGTCTCTCGAGGTGAAAGGTATTTATAACAGCAGAATAGATTGTAAGAGAACTGAAAAGCCCATGGCAAATGAATGCAAAAGAAAGCATCTTGCAACCAAAATGGAACAAGACAGTATGATATATAGACTAGCAAGTCATTAAGGGCTTGAGCGTACACTGTGCAGGTGCCAAGTTTCATGTATAAGCATAAGGGAAAAGAGGGGAAGCAGCAGGAGCCCAGCTGAGTCTGATCCTGTGTTTAGGACAAGGCTGCTATGTGACCACCCAGATACTCTGTAGTAGAAGTGAGACTGAAGTGGGGAGTACATAATTCATAGCTCATTTATACACTGTTGCAAGGCCAAAGGGCCCTGAGCTGGCCACAAACTGATATTCTTGTAGTACTCCTGTAACATCAGGGTGAGGTTCCCCCAGAAAAGCCGCTAATGGAAAATTGCCAGCAGGTTGGGAAAGAAAGTTTATTTTGTGAGTGGTCATTTTACTGAATTGTTCTCACTACAGGTCAATCTTTTTCCCCTCAGAAGTAAGAATAATAATCACATTTGGCTTACACATAGGCTAAATCTATATTCTGAACAAGAAGGTATGGTTGTATGGAGCAGGTAACTGCATGGCACCCTTGCATGCAGCAAGTTGGTGAGCTGCAGGGAAAGGCATCAATGGCCATCCACTGGTTCCTGGACATGAGGTGGGTTGAGCCCACAGTGCACTTTGCATGGCCACTCAGGCCATATACAGACATTGTTTCTCCTGAGCAAGTTGCTGTTTTCCCAGGAGAAACCACAAACATGTACAAACGTTCAGGGTATTTCTCCCAGAGCCAAAATAGCTGCTCCAGGAGAAAAATAACCTATGAACATCCAGGGTTAAATCACTCCCAGGAGAGTTTCTCCAGAGAGACTGAATGGACATCCACGTTCACTTCTGAGAGAAGCCATAGCAGAGACCCCTAGCCTCTAAGGATGCTTTGCTTGGAGCAGCCAGAATACCATGCCTCCTTCCCAATCCCCCCATTGTGCTACAGGCAGGCATAGACTGACCCTGAGCAGTTTGAGATAATCAGGGCTGCCATCTGTCTCTGAGCAGACTGAGGGAGTCTTCAGAGCACACCGAGAAGTGTGCACAGAGGGCCCTTGGCAGTGAAACATCAGCGCTGCAAGATCTCTGTTCTTCAGGTGCTCTGCATTCAAATGTCTGTTCAAACATCTCTCGGTAAGTTTTTCTACCAGGAGAATAAACCTGGGAGAATCCTTCCTAGCAACTTGAACACATGTATGCAGCATGACACTTCATCAGCCAAGATAGGCAGTTTGCCCTCTTTGGCTCCAGAGACATATATGACTGCAAGTGAATCTTGTATATAGTAATCAGTGGAAACATTACACTAGTCAGACACTCTTTCCATGTAACACAATAACTCAATTCTCCTCCCTCTGTTCTATGACTTCCATTTCATTTCTGTATAACGACAAACAGAACTAAATAAATTCAACCAAGGGACCTTCATTAAATAGTCTTGACTTTTGTCCTTGCAGTATTTTTCTAGATACAACAAACATACCAATTCAAGCTGTTTTTTTTCGGAACAGTTTTTCCTTTAGTATTTGGAGTGCACTTAACCCTTTGGGTCTTTTTCTTGGTTACTTGATTCTCCTTCGGGATTTTGTAATGGCAATAGCAGTGCAAGGACTTTATCTGTAATTATCAACTTTTTTATTTTTGGATAAGACTGTCTCTCCTAAAATTGAACCTACAAATGTGCAGTTGACATATAAGCAGGGTTGACTTATAATGGGAACAATATGGTATATTGATAAATGCTGCTAAAGTTAATGTTGTTAGGCAGAAAACCACAGCAGGCAAGAGAAGACGTGCGTCTGCGCAAGTGGTTATGTAACCAGGGCCCGTTTCAGGATGAAGCTGATGTGTCTGAACAAGGCAGGGTTATTTATTGCATCCTTGCTGGTCGTCCCACTGGGCAGTAAGGTTCTTGTCAGGCTGAAACCAGTCAATCTGTTGTCATATTGTAGATTCTTTTTACAAGGTGTTGGGCCATACCTGATCTGAGATCTCGTTTTGACTGAGTCCCCTCCCCTTGGGAATGTGGACATGTAACAGTGCTTAGGATCACACCTGACCTCATGTCTTTACAGCCAGGGTTATTCTACTACAGCACTACACCTCTTTGGCTGCTTTACTCTTAAGAATGTAAGGTACAGATATTGAGAGAGTGTGGGGCTTATGCCTGTTTTAGTGCAAAGCATTGTGCCGGCTTACTGATTTTTCCTGTCCCAGGTATGGCCTTGTTCACATTTGCACAGGAGTGCAATATCTTGCAGGTTCAAGAATTAAATTCTTGCTGCAATTTCAGGTTATTAGCAGACAGGAAGACAGCTAATGTATCCATTTTCCTATTATTCTTATGCACGTGTATTTTGATGCATAAAAGACAGGGCAGTAAGTATTTAAATACTGCCACACACAGCACTTTAAAGAACGTGGATTAAAATGTGATGCCGAAAGAAAAAACAGAAAGCTGCAATTAAGCAAAAAGTAGTCTAGAGAGGATAATTGATGATATTAATATAGAGACGATATAGGGAGGAAGCTAGTTACAAAGAGTGGGTGGAAGGAAAAGGAAGGAAGAAAAGTGGAAGATTTTTCTAGGTATTCAAGTAAGCCTGAAAGAAGGCAACGTTTAGTGAGGGGAAAGAGCCAGTGAGTAGAGTAAGTTGGGAGGAGAAAAATAGGGAACAAGTGATCTGAGTAGCGGTGTAAGTGGGAGAAAAGACGATTATGAGAATAAGAACCTTGAATATGGTATAAGAGACAATTAGATAGGAAACTTGAGAGTGGCTTCAAGGAATGTAAAGTTCAGAATAAAGGTCTACTTTCTTTCATTTCCCCTAGCCTAGATAGCTTACTGCACCCAGCAAAAAGATATCGTAGCGCCTGTAGCAAAGTGGACAAACCTCTCTGTTCTACGTCCCTGAGCTCTGTTTCCATTCATCGCCACGGCATCTCAGTGCCACCTCTCCCTCCTTCCAGGGCTTGAGGATTTTTGTCATTTTGGAGATCGAGTGCTTGTTTGTTTTATTTGATTTTATCCATTGTTGATGTGAGACTGTATTAAAGAAGAGAGCTGTAGAAATGCAATATAACATAATCATATTTAGAGTAAAAGGTAAGAGAAAATGAGGGAGACCTACGGCATGCTTTAAATAGGAGACATAAGCAGAAATGAACGGTAAGAGCATACCAACATATAGCTCCTACATCCTTAAAAAAGAGAGAGTTCAAGTGTCAGCTGTGATATAGTTCATCTCATGAAGCACTAAATTCCCACAATGTTATCCACTTATTTTAAAGTCTCAGCACTGTACGTTACAAATAGCAAGCAGCCAAGTTTATCATTATGAAACCGTGGGTACCATCTACAAAGTCATGAGTTGCTTTAAGGTGCATGGGCAGATCAGGAAGCTTATCTGGGCTGTAATCCAACCAGCCTGTGCAGTGCCATATAATTCATCTTTCCTGGAAATAATGTCTCCAGACAATAGCATCTGTGAATGATGCTGCAGTGATGTAAGCACTAAGAGGCTAACACTGCAATTCCATGTCCTGTGTCCCAGCTTGCAAAGCCCAATACTCTTAGGACCAGAAATTCTGCAGATTAAGACTGATTATTTTGAACATACACCCTTTTTCCTGGAGATGGGGGTAGGGGAGGGATTACCTTTCCTTCCAGACTGTATGACGATCAAACTTAATCCATCTCTTCGAGCCACAGTTTGTTTAGGACAGCTCTTTATCATGTGGTGTTATCTGGGTAATTCCAATGAAAAGCTTTGTATCTTAGTTGCCCACATGTGTAACAATGACGTGCCTGAAAATGTAAAACATTTTAAAACGAGCGAAGGAAAAATCAAAATGATGTTGGTACGAGTTAAAGGGTAGGTATGAACATTGAAGTTATAATTAGAATTAAATGAGAACTTCAGTTTATGCCTAGGCTGATTAGTGTATAATGTAAAATAGTAAAATCTGGTGCTTTTTCACTTAAATCTACAGCTGCCTGGCAAATCAACACTGTGTGTGTATGAGTGTGTGGCAATCCTGAGCTCATTTACTCTAGCATTGTCTTGTTAAAAGGGTTATTCCCTTTTATCTAACACAACCTATTTTTAGGTATAACTCTTTTCCTTCCCTGTTACTTCTGCCTAATTCCTTTCATTGGTTCTGCATCAAACAAAGGAGCAGACTTTGTTTATAGCATTGATACTATGAAAAGAAACACAGTTATAAATAACAGATGGTGCTGATGCTTACTTAAAAATATTTATGCCAGTACCTAAAACCAAAGTAAGTAAATAGGACTCTTCCAATATCTCTAGGGAAAAAATTGTAACCTGCAAGGTAAAATTTTTCATGGAAAGCACTTAGATTTATAGCATATACGCTTCTAATTGATGAAGGACTAGCTGTATGTTAGTTTTGTTTGGTTTTATTGAGACGAATTTTATGTAGGTCCCTTGTAAATGAGTCTTGAACTTGTTCTAGTCATGTGAACTTGATTTTATTACATTTCTGAAGAATGTATCTAGGAAGAAGATGAGCATTTGAATGTGAAGACCATTTCAAACCTAACAAGGACTTGATTGATTGAGGGGTATTTTAATAAAACCAGGTAGAGGACTTGAAGTTTCTGCACCGGGTTATTCCTACTACTAAACCAAACTCTTGCTGAACAAACCACTTTTTTCCCCATGTACCCAACCTTGCATAGTCATTTAAACCTCAGTGCTTAGGTTCATGCCCAGTTGTCATATTTAGCCAAACTTAAGTGCAAGTGTATTTCCTAAATTGGTGCCTGTGCAAAGTGGACATAAAAGACTTACACACAAGGGTGGTAGCATGTTAGGTGAAAATAACTGCATAGTCTATGAGGTAGTAACAAATTGTGCTCTAGTATTTTTGGATTACAAAAGAAAACTGGCCAGCACATACAAGATCATCTTTGCCATTTTTCTTTTGGTTCTGCCATATCCTGCACTCAGGACGTGTGAGTGCAGAGGGGAATACAGGCAGTCCTCGGACTCCTGAAAACAGCGTTTTGGGTTGAAACATTGCAACTCAGAACCAATTTTCTCATAAGAAACAATGTTATAAATGGGGGATTGTTCTTGAAGCAAGGCCCAATACCCTATTTTCACTAAAACACCCCCAAATTGTATAGTCGATCAATTATAGATGAGTAATATAGCTACATTCGTGTATTTATATTGTAAATAGCAATCGTATTGATTTGTAAGGACTTCTTTGAAGTGACTTCACTGGACTTTTTGAAGGGTTCATGGCTGGAGTCTTCTCAGCAGTCTTGACTGCAGGTTTTTCTGGAATCTTGTCTGCTTTCTTAAAGAAAGTGTCCAAGGAAATTTGGACAGATGTTCTCCAGGGAGGTGGGCAGTGCAGCAAACTTGTTCGCTGGCGTGGCGTCACATCAGATCAAGCATTGTAAAGTTGAAATTGATGTCATAAAGTTGAAACAGGGTGTCAATTTATAAACGTTGTAAGTATAAAACGTAACTTGAGGACTTCCTGTAAACTGGTTGATGTAGTGTTGTGTGCCTGAATCTTGCAGGCAGCCTGGAAATGACGGTTTTGAGAGATGCAAAAGGTCCTGTCACTCTCAGTCACTTCCAGTTCTGTGGCTAAAGAATTTGCAATTTTGCTGCAGTCCGATGCTCAACATTTTATTCTCTGCCTCTCTTCTCTCCCAGGATCCACCTATAGCTGTATTTTACCTCGCACTCTCCATTCAAGGAACATTTGGTTGTATTAGAGTACGTGCGTCCTGTGCTTTTCCACGAGGCTAGTCATCAGGACAGTTGCAGTCACCCTGCAGTCATCTTACAATGTTACAATCTTTAGAGCATTACAGTCATCTTAAAGCAACATTCATCTTTACAAACGAATCTGATGAAGTACTTGAAGCAAAATATTATACTGTAGGCATGAAAATCTTCTGATTAATAATTTGGTGGAAATGCTAATAACAAAAACAACTGATGTATTAATGTCCTGGCCATAGAATTCAGCAATACCTACTTGGAAGAATTTAAGTTGGTGCCTGTTTAATACAATTGGATGCAACTATGAACAGCTCTCCTACTAAACTGCTAGTTGTCCAGTATGAATGAGAAGGATCCTTACCTGAGGAGTCTTTTTGCTGTCCACTACCAAGATGTGTGCATGGAAAAACAACAAGTCTTTGAATTCTCGTCTATCCTTTCTTGTAGCTAGCTTAGATTGGCATTTCTGTGTGTTAATTATCGTGATGGTATTCCGATTGTTAAAGGAGAGAGGGTTCTGTAGGATCACAGTGTGAACCCAGTACGGAAAGAAGTCAAGAACTACTTTCCTACAGTAATACCACGATATTTTCTTCTCCTCAAGCATCTCCCCCTCCTTATCATCATAATCCCCTATACACAAACTGGTAAATCACAGAAGTTTGTTCGGCTTTTTGGGGGACTGTGAGGGCATGAAGCTGCTCCCTACCGCCTGCAGTCTTCTGTCTTTTGGAAGGCCGGCCCTTTTTCTATGGCCACCTATAGAAAGGAGAGGGTTGTGGCTTTTGTCCCATGTGGGAAGCCCCTGGAGACCTGCAGGCCTGGAGCTGCCTCTGAGTTAAAGGAGCTGGCTATGCTGCTCTCTCCCATTCCCTAGCATTGGAAAAGAAACGTATTAAATATTTATCTAACTACTGAGAGACCAGTTTTGTATTGTATTTTATAATCAGAGTCATGCCCATCAAGCTTAACTGCCTTGTAAATTGTGCTGAATACATAGACGTACAGAGATTTACCTTAGACACACACAAAAGTAGGTATGTCAATGTAGTTTTCTCGGCACAGAACAGTCAGATCCTTGCTCAGTCTGTAGCAAGGGAGGCCCCAGGCTTACCAGGGTTAGAGGGCAGGAGAGGAAGAATGACATTGATACAAAGTGCAAGCAAATTAATTCGTGAATGAGAAGCAGAAAATGTTCTGGAAAGTCTGGTCTTCAAATTAGCCTGGTCCCTCAGGCAGGCCCTTAAGCATCCTACAGGGCTAAGCTTTCTCTGTTTTAATACATTCTTAGTTTGCTTTTTTTCTTCTTTTGACAAGGAATCTGATAGAAGCCATCAAAAGAAAAGAGAAAAGTTTTAAAGAAAAATAACAAACACAAAATTCCTTCTTTAGGACTTGAGTGAAAAACTAGGTCTACTCCATTTATGTGCCGTGTATATTATATAAAACTTCCGAATCCTTCCATTTCTTTTGTGCAACTTGTTCCTTGCAAATTAAAATACAGATGATCAGACATTCTTCATAGTTCTACTTTATACTGCTGGGATTTTTTTCTTTCATTAGCACTGTCAGGTTGTTGTCTACGGGTGATATCGATATGAAGATCCAGGGAAGTTTTCCTTGTTCTTTTCCCCAATATTGTGTGGCCATGCAGAATGTATGAAATATTAAATCTTATGAAAAAGATGTGAAGACTGAAGCCCAGAAGGTCTGACTGTTTCCAGGGTGCACAACCATATACTGTGTCTAATGTATAACAAAGCCTGAGTTTCTATATACTTCTCATGTGAGAGGAGAATTGTGCCATAACTGTTGTCTTATAATCTTGCTTGCTTATATTCCATCCAGATTCTGTGACGCAGCTGGATCATTTTAATTCTGGGTTGCTAAACTTTGAGTATCCAAAACAGATGTCTTGTTGAGTTTCTAAATTAGGTCAAGTGAATATATTCCTGTGCAAGTCATGCACTGGATGATAAGTGCCCTTTCTGTTTGGAATTGGTGGCCTGTTTTTATATTCAGTCAACATACAGTAGGTGGAGCAGATGGCTTACTGTTAAATTAGCAGTATAAACCTTTCAAGGGTAAAGTAATCTATGATTTAAATCTTTCAACAGGGGTCCCATCACCTAACCTTCTTACTTGTGTCTTCTGAATTCCTTGAAAAGGAGCGCCTGTTTTATCAACAGAGGAAAAACCTTCATGAACCCGCCAATGGAAAGACGTACATTGTGAACTGCCCTGTTTCTTAGTCTTACCATCATAGGTCTCATACATCATTGGGGCCATGCAATTGCCCATAATCTAGCTTTTCACAGTTGTTTTATCATGCTCTTGGGCTAGGAGGCTTCTGCTACATATTTTGGGATAAAGCTGTCCAAAGTTATACAGACATTATTCGGTGTCATTTGATGGCATCCATCTGTTTATTTATGAAACCATTAAAAACTTATTGAGTTACTTGTCTATGGAGAAAATAAATTGAGTTAGCTGTAGTTAAATTCTATCCCAGCATCTGCTGTCCTCCCAGCCTGTGTAGGCTACTCTGAAATTACACTGACTTGCAGTCCTACACTTCAGGAATACATTTGCTTCACAGCCTTTTTGCACCATTTCAACTGACTTTATAATGTGTGAGCAATTTGTGGTTCAGGAAAATGTTGACAGAAGGATGTCAGGTCTTTCTGTTGTCAGTAGTTTAAAAGCATGATAGGGATGGTTCTGTTTAAAAGTGGCACTTAAAAGTCTGCCACCGTTCAATTTCTAGAATAATTTTTTCTAGCCCCTTTCAATCACTTCTGTACCCAGTATAAGGAGCTCTGATGTATACCTATGGAAGCAGATAAAGTAATATCATCTTCATTATTATCATCAAGTAAAACACTTTTAAAAAGGAGAAAGGAAAAAGAAAATTCTTCCTTGTGTGCTATATTTTAAAAAATGCACTGGAAAGAACAAAATATGTGTAGTTGATCATTTTGAAAATTGTTTGCCAAGGTTTAAACATCTAACTACAAATTTAGGCATCTGATAAAGTAACCTTAGTAAGAAAGAGGATGACTATTCACAACTTCTGACTCGGAAGAGGGGTGGGAGTTCCTATCAGGTTTGTGCAAAATAGGTTAGGTTTATTTGTGGTCCCACAAATTTGAAAATGTTGGTCCGTGTATTTTATGTTCTTAACACATTGATGAGTTTGGTCTCCAGTCTGATGTAGTGTGAGAAATTTAAAATCCTGTTTCTGGTTTGGTTGAAGGTTTCTTTCCTTAAACAGTTAATTGATAGAAAATGAATGTATGCTGTCTAGTTGATATTTTGTTTCCAAGCCTTTACCAAAAGACATTCTTAATTCTGGATGTCTTCAAGTCTACCATTTTCTGGCTGCTTAGGAACCGACAGTGAAAAGGGGCAAAATGAGTTGGAGGGAGTCTCCTAGTGGAGTTCCTCCAGTGGCTTTGATTTTCTTTTAATTATTTTAATTTTAATTATTCGTCTTGGAATAAATAGTAGCAGCATACTCATGAAATGTGCTGATGACACAAGGTTGGGAGGTATTATCATAGAGAAGAATATCATGTCATAGAGAAGAATATCATACCAGTATAGAGGAAGAATTGGGCTATAGTAATAGAAATGGGGAAAAGGTTAATAGTACAAGGTCAGTGACAGAAGAGCAGAAAGACTGTGAAGTATTTGTTAGTCATTAAATGAGTATGATCCTCCAATGTACTGTGGCTGTGAAAAAGCAAATACCTTTGGTACATGAAACTACTGAGATATCACTGAAGATACTGCATATAATTCTCAGGAAAGATTCAAAATGAAACAAAAAGGCTCTGAGAAGGATAAGTAGAATGGAGAGCCATCTTAGAAGATGAGAGCTTGTCTTGTTAAGCCTAGCAAAACAAAGCCTGAGAGAGATTAGGATGAATCTCTATAAACATGTTACATGTGAAAGGTAGAAAAGCAGAGAAGTGGAAGAGCTATATAAGCTGAAGGGCAAATACTAGCATAAGAACAAGTGGGTATAAACTACTTACTGACTATATTTAAGCTGGAAATTAGAAGTTTTCTAGCCTTCTGGAATAGCTTTCCCTGGGGATCAAACACCTTGGCTAGCTTTACAATAGAATTTGATAGTTTCGTGTAAAAAATGATGATGTGCTCACAAGAAATAACGGGAGATTAGACTTAGTGATGCAGGAGATCCATGCCAGCCCTATATATCTCTCTGAAAAGATTCAGTTGTTTTAAAGCCAAGCCTTGAGAAATTGTCTTAATTTACACGATGCAAAACATAACTTTGCAGTAAGGGGTTTCATTGTGTTTAACTTACATCAACTGGCAGCAAATAAGCTCATCAGGAACCATCATTACCTGCAACCAGTTAATGCAGTGTTAAATGTATCCTTATGTACACTGACTGAGAAGGGCAGTCCTCACAGTGCACTAACCTGGGTCCTTGGAGACCAGAGCTACTTGAAGTCTGTCTGCGTTTCAGAAGAGTTTTTAGACTCTCTTTCTCCGCCTGGGAGAACAGCACTTCCCTATCTCACTGCAGTATTTTAAAGGAAATATATGAAAGTGTGTGGGGAGCTCAGAGATGGAAGGGATCCCAAGGAAGCACTGCAGATAGAGAGAATGTATGTTTAATATTATGTTAGGTGATAATACAAAAGTAGGGCTGGAAGAGACCTCACAAGGTCATTTATAGAGAAAATAATCCCTGACTCAAGCATCCCAGCCAAGTGTCTGTCCACCATGCTCTTGAAGATTTCAGGGGATAGAGATTTGCAGGGATAGTTACTACCCATTGGGCCATGGGACAAGAAACTGAGGGATAAAGGCATCCAGGAGGTCTGGGAGTTTCTGAAGGACACAGGACTGGAAGCCCAAAAAAAGCCTTGTCCCAATATTATGGAAGCACAAGAATGGCAAGAAACCAATGCGGCTGCACAAGGAGTTTTTAAACTGCCTCAGATGCAAAAGGAAAGCATGCAGGCAATGAAAGAATGGGCAGGGCACCAAGGAAGCATACCAGGACAAAATCAGGAAGGCAGAGATAAAGAGTGAGCTGCACCTGGCAAAGAAGGTTGCGAACAATATGTTCGCCAGAAAAGGAGGAGCAGGGAAGCTGTGGGTCCACTATTAACAAGCCAGAAACTCCTAACCAAAGAGTCAAAGCAGGCAGATCTATGCAACAGCTACTTTGCCTCAATCTTCCCAAAAATTTAAGCTGCAGCCAGAAGTCTGATCAGAATTAATTCAATAAGAAATAGGGCAAGCCGAGGGATGAGATCACAAAAGAGATGGTCAGAGAGCTTGTGATGGGTCTGATTGAATTTA
Source organism: Caiman crocodilus (assembly GCA_030014935.1). Taxonomy (NCBI): domain Eukaryota; kingdom Metazoa; phylum Chordata; order Crocodylia; family Alligatoridae; genus Caiman; species Caiman crocodilus. The sequence continues at coordinate 16,183,554 of JAGPOW010002742.1, read as the reverse complement.
GGTCAGTGGGGCCAGATGAACTTTATTGCCAGGGTCCTGAAGGAGCTGGCAAAGTAGGCCTTGGAGCCCTTGTCAATGATCTTCATGTGGTTGTGGGAGATGGGCCAGTTACCAGAGGACTTGAAAAGGGGCCAACGTAGTGCCCCTCTTCAAAAAGAAAAGCAGAAAGGAGCTACAGGTTTGTGAGTCTTACCTCAATACTTGAGCATACCCTAAGGAAGGCCATTTGCAAACATCTGGAGGAGCAAAGGCTGAGCACAAGCAACAGCATGGTTTTATGAATAACAATTTTTCAGACAAACCCCATCTCTTTTGACAAAGTAACTACTTGGGTGGATGAAGGGAATGCTGTGGATATAGCAATATATGGAGTTCAGCAAGGCTTTTGACAAGGTCCCACATGACTTTCTCATAAACAAATTGGAGAAACGTGAGCTGGACAAAAGGACCGTGAGGTGGATAGATAACTGGCTCAATAGTCACAAGTAAAGGGTAATTATAAACAGGTCCATGTCAAAATGTCAGAGCGGGGTCCCACAGGGGTCTGTCCTGGGCCCAGTGCTCTTCAACATGCTTATTAATGATTTCGATGCTGACATAAAATGCTTCTTGAGCAAGTTTGCAGATGGCAAAACTAGGAAGGATGGTGAACACAGAGGATGGGTGTGCAGTTCAGAAAGATCTCAACAGATTGGAAGGCTGAGCTGGAACTAACAGGGCGTAGTTCAATGCAGACAAATGCAAGATGCTACACCTCAGGAAGAATAATCAGAAAGACAACTATAAAGTGAGTGACCTTTGGCTGGATGACAGCATTGTGAAAAAGGATACAGGAGTCTGATAGATCACAGCCTCAGTATGAGTCTGCAGTGTGATGCAGCCACACAAAAGGTGAACATGGAATACTTGAAAGTCTGTCTTGCTGCAGAGAATGAGACGTGGACCATTAGCCTGAAGTTGCAGCAAAGTAAGTTTAAGTAAGATGGATATCAGGAAAAATAGTTAGAATAGTGAGGCAGTGGAATAGACTGCTGCCTAGGGAAGTTGTAGACTTTCCCTCACTTTCCATCACAAGAAGAGGTTGGAGAGCCACTGGCTGGGGGTGATCTAGGAGCAGCTATGTCTATGTTCTACTATGAGTATTTCCCATGCTTCTGGGCTTTACTGGTTGCCCCCATCCCTCCTTTCTCCTTTGCCCCTGTTTTTAAGCCTCTCTCAGAGGCACTGGGTATTGGCTGCAGCCAAGGCTGGGGATTTTACCTGGGGTGTGTTAATGCTCCTGCTGAAACCAAAGCCAAAAGTTCCTGGCTAGAGAGTCTTGCACCTCCAGTCAAGATCAGGCTGATTTCTATATTTGAGGTCAGGAAGGATTTTTCCCCCATAGTCAGATTGGTCTGGACTGTGGGATGTTTTGTCCTCCTTTGTTGCAGGGGGGCATGGCCCTCTACCCAGGATCTCCTGAACATATATTGACTGCATTTCATAGAAGCAAGATATTGGCTGGCATGGCTCCCCTGCTTTACCTGTGCCAATTTAGAGAGTTGTGTGTGTTGTGCCAGGGTTGATGGTAGTCCTACATAGAGTTTAGTTTATGAATTGTGTAGGACGGTTTGCATGGGGATGATCCTGCCTCAGGCAGGGGTTGGACTAGACGACCTCTGAAGGTCTCTTTCTGCTCTCTACTTCTCTATGATTCTATGATTTCTCAACTTCCTTAGGTATCTTGTTCAAATACTTGACCACCTTCACACTCAAAAAGTTCTTCCTAATTTCCAACCTATGCTTCCTCTGCTGAAGCTTGAGGACATTGCTCCTAATCCTGTTCCTTACAGCCACAGGAAAAAGCCCATCCTCTCCATAATCACCCTTCAGATATTTGAAGACTGTTATCAAATCCCCCTCAAACTTCTCTTCTCCAGACTAAACCCTAGATCTTTCAGCTTTTCCCTACAAGCCATGCTTCCCAAGCATCAAATATACAGTTTGCTCTCCACTGGATTCTATCCACTCTGTCTACATTCTTCTTAAAAATTGGGACCTAAAGCTAGAGACAAAACTAGGCCTCACCCGTGCTACATAGAGCAGAAGAGCCACGTCCCTTGACTTGCAAGTGGCACTTCTATTAATACCAGTTGAGTTCTGTTAATACCGATGGCACTTCTGTTACTATAACTCAGTATACTGTTGCCGTATTTTGCAACAAAGCACAGTTGACTCGCACTCAGCTTATCGTCTGATATACACCCAAGGTCCTGCTCGGCAGCACTGAATCTGAAGGCTTAATGCTGATTCAGAGAATCAGCAGTTCAGCCATACTCACAACTTCAAAAGTTTTTTCTACCTACCTTGAGGTAGCAGTCATGGCTCGTGAACGCTGTGATGCTGGGGCACATGGAGCATCCAACAGAAGTGCAGGGGGGACCTTCCACGTGCTTGGCAGGGAACCCAGAAGTGGACTGGAAGTACTCCTGGTCCACTTCCAGGTCTGCCAGAGAGCATGCTGTCTTTCCCCCTCCCCAATCTCCCTGAATTAGTGATCACCCAGGGGGGGACCCCCGGTGCACCCCCCTGACCCAGGAAGCACTAGTCACCGAGCCGGGGATGGCGGTGTGTGGGGCCACGCTCCCTGGCAGACCCAGAAGCGGACCAAAAATGCTTCTGGTCCACTTCTGGATCTGCTGCCAAGCACACTGGGGAGCCCCCCGCCCTCCTGTGGGTCACTCCATGCACCCCAGCATCGCAGCACTCATGAGCCTATGTAGAAAAAACATTTAAAGCTGTGTCTATGTCCGAATCTCCAAATCTCTCAGAATCAGTTTGGAGGGTTCTGATTCAGTTCAGAGAGATTAAAGGGTCCTTTGATTTGATTCAGATTTAGAGATCTGGCCACCACATCAAGCCAAATCTCCGTCTAATTGAATCAGGGACCAAATCTTTGCCCAGCCCAAGTACTTATTTGTATAACACTTGAAGACCATATTCTAGCTCATCTAAATGTTATGGAAAAGATCATTAAGAGCAGGTTTTACTTGACCAATATATGCATCAGAAGTATGATAATTCATGCTGAAATTAGGAATTTCCTGTATGCATAAGTTTTAGGAGAATTGCACATATTTTACCGGATCGTTTACAGTGTGTAAAAAATATAAGACGACCTTATAGACTAAAAAGTGAAGTCAGTGTATCGAGGTTGCATGATCCCGTGTACGGAGTTGAGAGCTGAGAAGTAAAATCTCCTGAGTTCTAATTCTAGCTGTTAGCTACTTGTGTAGCCCTGAGCAAAAATAGGTATTTCTCTGCCAGATTCTAGCCTCACGTATACCCCATGTCCCCCATTCTTGGCATAACTCCACTGACTTCAGTGAAATTACAACAGAGATACGTGTAGCATGATTATGTTTATCTCTTAGGTATTCTCTGCAGTCTTATTTCTGCTTTGAAAATGAACAGTGCTATTGTACTTAGGTCCTAAGGTTTATTTATATACTAACCCAATTATCAAATGCTAATAAGTACAATAAATTTTTAAAAATGAGTAAGGGAACCCTCAAGCATATTTGCCATATTTAAATAGCAAACATGTTTTCAGCTTGTCTTTCTTCAAATAGCTCTGGCGTGTTTCCTAGAGAACCTCCTGATGCCCACAATTGTAGAATCAAAAAATCATAGAAAATAGGGATGGAAAGGATCTCAAGAGGTCATCTAGTACATACCCTGCCCCAAGGCAGATCAACTCTACTTAAATCATTCCTGACAGATATGTGTCTAACCTGCCCTTAAAAATTTCCAGAGATGGAGATTCAACAATCTCCCTAGGTAATCTATTCCAGTGCCTAACTAAACTTTTTCTTCTTATATCCAAACTTAATATCCCTAACTGCTGGTTAGCCATTTTGTGTTTGTGTAGTTGTATAGCAGAGTACTTTGCATTTGCCTTCATTGAATGTCACCCTGTTTAGCTCAGATCATTTCTCCAAGTTGTCAAGATCTTTTCAAATTGTAACCCTTTCTTCCAAGGAGTTTGTATCCTCTCCAGCTCAGTGTCATTCACTCAATCTATAAATGTACTCTTTAGTCCATCATTTGGGTTACTCATGAAAATTTTCAGTAGTAGCAGACTTAGCACAGACCTCTACAGAACATCACTTGATAATCCTTTGAGTTGGAGAGGGAGCTGTTGATGATTTTCCTTTGAGTCTGATTTTTTCAACCAGCTGCAGATGCACTTTAGGGCCAGGTTCTGGTTTAAGTGTCTGAAACCAGGCTCTACCCATAACGAAACAGAACTTTGGCACACGTCGACTCATTTAAAAATGGCGGATCCCCGTGTAAGCTAGACTTGGATCGATGTAGTATCAGGCTTAACCATTTTAGGTTAAACCAGTCTATTGAACTTTAGTAGCAGATCCCCTCCTGACTTGACTTAGGTCACTGTCTGCCAGCATCCCAGGAGCCTTGGGACCTCCGTTTTGCTATCCCTCCCTGGCAAGGACACAAGCGCTTCATAGAAGGAAGGATTGAACCCTTCAGAGCCTGATCCTTCCTTCTGCAGAGCTGGACCATCCCTGATTGGCTGGCAAGCACATACCCCCAATCCCCTGCTGTACTCTGGACCCTCCCCCGGACCCACCTTTAGGCTTCCAGGAAAGCTGCAGAGAGGGTCACCATGGTATGCCCTACCTTCTACCACCAGCCAGGCTGCTGGGCATGCCATGGTGATCCCCTGTGGGGCTCTTCTGGTAGCCTAGGGCTGAGCACAGGGCTGGGTCTGCAGTGACAGCAGGGGGTTAGGGCCATGTGCCTCACAGCCAATCAGGGATGTTCCCCACTCGGCTACCCTTGGCTTTCCTTGGTAATCTCTGGATCACTGGGAGGCACATGGGAGCAACCCCTGCCTTCTGGCCTCCTTTTTCACATGGGCAGAAAGTTGCTTTTAAGTCACAGTCTGAGTCTATAGGAGATCTTGGGCATCTCCTATGAGGGGCTTAGTGCTCGCAGATCCCACTGAGTACATCTGGTCACAGTGCATCTTGCAGGGCTGTTTAGCAGCATGGCAACCACACTGTAGTCGTAAGGCTGCAGTACCCCTCGCAGCAGAAATTCACCCACTTGTAGAACAAGGAGAATTCACAGAGCGTTGGGCCCAGAAGTCTTGCCCTCCTGTATAGCAGAATATGATGATTTTGTTGAAAAGGAAACCATAGGTTCTGATATTGGTTGTGTTCTAGCTTTCCTGGGTGCTATCAGGCAAGTCTCATTATACGTACATGCCAGCTGTAAAATGGGGATAATACTTTCCTGCCTCAGGAATATTGCAAGGGTGAATTCATTAACATTTGCGAGCTACTCAGATTCTGTTGTGGTACTTGGAAAATCTATAAATCATCATTCTTACCATGACTTAGTGCATAACATCATCCATTAATTTCAGATCCCTGCAATGCCTCTTCAGGAACATGTTAGCCAGGAACAGAATTAAGAATTCTTCTTGTTTGCTTATTGTTGATTAATTTTTAGATCTGCAACACCAAATCTAAGATACTCTAATTGTTTGTTAAAGGAACTGCAGACAAACTCATTAATCCTCCTCTGCACAAATGATTCCTGTCAAATATGTGCACACACAGACTTTGACTTTTTCCAGTATATAGAAAGTGCTGATTAGTGATCAACAGACAAAAAAATTGTTAAAAAAGTTTAGATAACAGTTTGTAACTATGACTATGCAGAGAAGGATGGCCATGGAGTTACTTTAGCTACTTACCAATATATCAACATGCAAAAGGCATAATAAGACACACTACAAAGCATCAGAGCATGGCATACTCTATTCAAGCTAAATTTTCATTTTTTCATGAAAAAGCATCACCTTAATGCTGGTTATGCAGTGCACAATAATATTTTAGTGTACATAGTCTGGAGATAACCTTTCTGTGAAGCTTTTGGAAGTGAAATCTATGAATGACAATTACTACAACAAATACTTGTTCGTTTCAGGAGTATCCTTTGAATACATACACAGATATGCCTTCTTTACAAGTAGAAAGAAAAGAATATTACAAGTGTCTAGAAAAAAAGATAAACCATGAGCCACATCTTGGGCATACAGCTTAGGAACTGCTCAGAAAGGGGCTTGATCTGGTAGGTTGACATGAAAACGCTGTCCTCTAGTTAGTGTTTTCAGGTGCTATTAAAAGTGGGAACGTTTGCTGAGGACGGTATTTAGGCTGGAGTGAGTTTTAATTGCTATGTGGAACACAGTACAATTGTTTATCAACCCAAGAGGAACCACAGGAGCATATCTTGCCCATAGAGGTGAGATGAGGAGAAATGGTCCGAAGCAGGGGTTGGCAGTGTTTTTCCGCTGAGGGCCACTGCTTGCAACCCAGCCCACTGCATGGACCTACCCCCTGGCAATCAGCAGATACTGCAAAGGGAATGAACTGTAAAAGGCAAATGCTAGGACTTTGGGGGAAGCCTCCCCTGACGGAGCAGAGAGAATAAACTGAACATGGCAGGCAATGGGGACACTTTCTCTGCTACTGTAGCTGGAGCATGCCTCCAATTCCCTGAGCTGCCATGGGCCAGATCCCGTTTATTTGCAGACCAGATCCAGCCTACCGGGTTGTAGGTTGCCATCCTCTGGTCTAAGAAACGGTGGGAGTCTGAGCGTACGCACGGGTCTGTCTGCTTGATCCTGAAGGATGCTGAGGATAATAAAAAGGGCCTTTTATAATAGCTGTCACCTCTCATTGCTCTGGTTAGAAATTTGAAACAAATTTCCCTCATTTATAATGGCCACAACTACCCCAAAGTTTGTACAGGACAAGGTTCAGACTTTCTTTAACAAAAATGGCCATCTCTTCCCATTATTCTCAGTGAGAGTGGTGCTGAGATGAATACAGCGAAATCCGTCATCCCATGTACTGTCAGGGCGCAGAAAGACAGTGGCAAAAAGAAAAATGTTGAGGGTAGGAAGGACAAAACGAGTGTGCTTAGGAGATGCAAGCTTTGGGACACCCCCTTTATAAAATCAGCCTCTCCAAACAAATTATCCCTCAGCTGTCCCTTCCATGAATACCTTTCATCAGGCCATTCCCACCCCATACCATGTATTGCAGATCTGTATATATTTGGAGAAAATAATGTTTTAAAGTAAGATGATGGCTGGCATCCGTAGGAAGGCAGAGTGCTGCATGGGATGTGATTTGTGGAGTGCTAACTTTGGACCACATTTGCTTTGTATATTAGAGTGAGAATGTACAGGCCCTCAGTTTGGTCCAAATTCACCATTTCTCAGGTATTAAATTTATGGGTGACTCAAGCAACACTAAAAATACGAAGATCACTTCAAGCTTCCAGTTCAAGTTTAGCTAATTCTAGGGTTTCCCTAACAGCTCTTTAATGTAGGCTTCAATTCCTTCTGCCTGAAGGAACATCTTCCACCTCTTTATGTACAAAGCGAAGTGCACTGAGTTGGAAAGAATCAGTTAGCATGTCCCTTAACAGTTGCCAGTCCCTGTTAGTAAGGTGGGTCAATGGGAAAGACCTGCACAGTATTTCACACGCTGCATTTAATGAAAAGGTGCATGCACTAGAAAATGTATGCAAAGAATAAATAGTGCTTGACAGCCTCAAATACAAGCCACCCACTTTGTTTACAAGGATTGGTAGGCAAAAATTTTTCACAATGGAGTTTGTAAATTATTCAGGCAATCCTTACCTGTCGGATAAATATTGTCTTCTAAAACTTTGATGTAGCTTTATAATCCATTAACCTGTTCTGTTGCAATTAAGAAATTTGGAAATCATTTTTTCTCCAGTTTTTATCAAAGGGCAAAGCTTTATTTAAATGGTTTTCCCCTGATACTATGCTTCGGTAAAGTCTGATGTTATCTCTGTTTTTTGCATTGATCAGGAAAAAAGGAACTAATAATAGGAGAAGAGATGTTTAGAATTCAAATCATCCTGCATCTACTTACAAGTTATTCGTTTTTTCATGATGGTGAATGATTCCTAAAAGCAAGGTTTTATTAATTTTGTTAGTTAAAAATATTATATGAGGGATTCAATTCCATGCAAATTGCCCAGCTCTTCAAGTGAGCAACGTAGAAATCACACAAACATGCATGTTTTTAAGGCTCAGTTTTGTTTTTATTACCTGTAGATGTAAAATGTCCAGAAAAAAAACAGAACGGTTGTGTTAGATTGATTTATAAACAGTATATTTTGCTGCGTTAATCTGTAAGGTAGTTGATCTGGGAAGTGTTATGTACTCTACATTTTCCATCATGAAAACTTATATGTTCTACTTAGGCCTTCCAGAGCCTAGACCTGTTTACCTTCAAGGTTTAGTGCAGGGCTCATTTGTTCTTTCAGGTTTGGGAGAAATGGAAAGGGAAGAAAAGTGTTTATTAATTGGGTAGGACTTGAATGTTAATTGCCCATGTGGGTACTGATAGACCCAGGGGAGTTTCTAATTACCTGATTAAGATGGAATGCAGTCGTTTTTATACATGTTGGTTTTGTGTAATGTTTGTGGTTATTTAATTGTTCATCCCCTGAGAAGGTCAGTGATTCTGTAGCTCAGTGATGAGGTTGCACCTCTGAGGTACCTGGGATTGGCTCGTTGATGGTGCCTCTCTCTGAAAAGCTATTGGGATGGCCTATGCTTCCCTGTTGACTTTGCAAGAAGCCTAGGCACTTAGCGCTCTCTTTTCAGGCAGCATGGGTTATTAGCAGTGGCAAATGCCTTCCTTTGACATTACACCATCTTTTGTATGGTAATTATGTCACCGTTCTTAACTTACTGTGTACTTTTTTTGGTTTCATTTTCATTGAATTTTGTGGCATTTCTTATATTATGCATTGCAAACTCCGCAGCATCTCCTGTTTGTGACCAGTTAGCAGGACTAAATTTGAACCCCCTACCCTGCCTGTAAATAGCTGCAGAGTCAGTTGTCAATAGCCAGAACTGCCCAGTTCTTACCCATTTGGTACTACGCCATATTTATATCCTTTCAAAGTACACTCTAGCAGCCCCACTCAAAAGTCAATAAAGGAAGAGCCCCCGAGTACCAATTGGAGGTTCTAAGCATTGTACACAGCACAAAGATAGAGAATGGTATATTGAGGTCTCAAGAAATAATATATCAGAAAGAAAGGCTTTCTGTTCAAATTGGTATTGTTGGCAGTGGTTCATAAACTGAATTCTAATCTCTTCTGCTGGATGCCACTTCAACTGCAAATCTACCACTCTTTAACTGGAGAGCTGTTTTGTCAGCTTGGAAAGGCAGCCTTTTTTTCTGTACAAAACCTTTCCAGCATTTGAGGCCAAACGGTTTGTCTGAAGAAACAAAGATACATTTATTAAATAGATAAAGATACATTTATTAAATTGATAAATAAAAAAACCGTATCTGTTTAAAGGAAGAGTAGCAGACAGCTTGGTACTGCATCTTGGAAATTTAATAGATACTTTTTAGAAAAAGAAGATGAATTATATACAGACAAGGTTCTTTGGGTAAGTCTGATGTCTTTTATTAGACCAACTCACATAGTTGGAAAAATTCTTCAGGTATAAATACCCTTCAGGTATTTATAAATACCCTTTCATGTAAATACCCTTTCAGGTATAAATACCCCTTGTCAGGCTGAGGAAGCATCTGCAGTTGGTGTGTGTTTTTCCTGGATGGAATAAATGTATGAGTTATATACATTTTGTGTCCTGACTAGTTGCAAATTAAGGAGTTCATTGATGGTTTATCTCTGAAGTTGTCTGCCTTTGTTGTAAACTTTGATTGTGTTGTAATGCAGTATTGCCTGTCTTAGACTAGGGAGGCTGAAATGGAGGAAAATGCATCTAATTGAAGCTACCGTCCTACTTCTAGTTTCTTTCACTCTAGATACTATTGGAACCAATTTTATTTTCTATTAGTATGGAATAGAAGGTTATTTATTCTTACATACAGTAAGCAAATGAAGCAAATGAATATCCTGCAGATCTGTTTCATGTATCCCTCCCTGAGTAAAGTAGGTGACATTTTTGGAATAGTAGATAATGTTAAAAATCTTATTGTATAAACTGAAACACCTACACAGAAAAGATGGGAGAGTTTAATGGAGATGTTCTGATGTTGATATTTAAAATCTGCTTAGTACTCTGCTATATGTGGAGTGAGTGTGCAGGGAGCTGATCGTCCTCTAAAAGCCATTGTCCATTTATTTGTCAAATATTGTTCATGCCATAATAGTATTCTGTCCTCCTCCAGTCTGTTGAGCAACTTCAATGTATAGTTATAAGAGACAACATTCAAGAATTCTAGCAAATTGTTGCATGTTTCCTGGAAAATAACAGGAAATTACTGATTCCCTGGGGATGCTTCAAGGAAGAGTCCGTGCTTACCCTCAAACATGGGAAAATATAACTTGTTTCAGTGTTGTGCTCTATACAACAGATACTATCTTTGTATCCTTCTTTGAGAAAAATACTAGAATCTGTAGATATTATTTGCCATTAGTGAGATGGATATCCTCTCTGTCTCGCCATGTGTTAAGCTGCTCTGTGTGCATGTGTGGGTCAGTATGTATATGCATTTCCTAGAAATGTATGATCATATAGAATAAGGATTCTTTCAATGAATGTGGGATACCCAGAAAAAGTGCATCATAAGTCCATTGAAATGCCTTCCATACTACCCAGTGGGGATGTGTACATGAGACACTTTACTGCACAGTAGACTAATCTACACATGCAGGGCATTAGTCTACTGTGCAGTAAATTAGTTACTGTGCAGTTAGCTAGTCCCCATAAATACAGGTACTAAATTACCTGTGCAGTACTTGCTGCACAGGAGCTCTCATGTAGATGCTGACTGGGAGGAAATATGCTCCTATTCAACCACAGCAGCAGTGGGCTACAGGGGACAGGGGAGTTCTCTGTCCCTAGTCCCAGTGCTGCTCAGCTCCCAGCTCCCCCCAGGAGCTGGATGTCACTCAGTGCCAGGACTGAGTCACTTTCTGCCCGACCTGGTACTGCGCAGCTCCTGGCACCCCACAGGAGTCAGGAGCAGAACAGTGCTGGGACGGGGAGCTCTCTGCTTCTCCAGTCAGCCCGGGGCCTGGCTGAGACCTGTCCCACTCCTGGGACAGCTGCCAGCAAGCCCCCTGCTGGGTGAGGCTTCCCTGCACAGCAGCCGGCTGGCTGGGACTGTTGGCTTTGGATTTAGGACCCAGAGACCTTGTTCTGGGGACCAACCATGACTTTTCTATTCAGTAATAAGCAAATTTATTGAAACATAGTAATAACAGATACAAACAATCAAAAAATTGTATACATCTACCAATTCCTAGGGCTATCATCAGAATCAAAGTACATCTGGCCAGGACGCAGTCTCCACTGTGAGGCTCTTTCTCTTAGGTGTCAGATGTCAGCAGGTTGGAGGTGGGATGCCAAAGCCCACACCCCCTTCCACTGGGGTGGATGAGATGGGCTGGTTGTATGCCCTCCATGGTTGCCTTGGGGACCCATCCCAGAGAGAAGGACAGGGAGGGAATGAGGAGGGAGGGAAGAAAGACAGGACAAAGGGAGGGACCCTTGTGACTCTCCAGTCTGTGTTTTTGTATTCTCCTTCCCTCCTGATGATTCCTGATGACTCTTTATCCACGGCTATCTCTGGTTGATTCTCTCTCTGTGATCACATGTTCATGTAGCCTTCTGGGCCTTCTCCTAATTTGGTCTGTTCCCCCAAAACTGGGACTCAGGCCCCCCTCTGCTCTGGGGCCTTCTTAGCTGGTCCCAGTTATCTTGTGTTATGGGCAGTATGGTACCTACTCACTTGGTTCCCAGCCTTTTTTTTTCCAAACTATGTGTTCTGGTTGGCCTTGTTGTGTCAGATAGCCTGTCTGCTTCCAGGGCTGTGAGAAGGTTTGAGAGAGAAACCCAAGCTTTTTAGAAATAAATTAACCCCTTCTGCCCATCTGAAACCATTCATATATACATATACATATACATATACAAGCCAGTTCCCAAAAATCAGATCTTTAAATACCATTTCTAAGCCAACAGGACCTGTCTTGCTCCTGGCACAGCTGCCAGGAAGCCCCTTGCTGGGTGGGGAAGCCCTGCTGGACACCAGGCTTGCTGGCAACTATGTGCATCAGGACTGGCCCCTGTGCCCCCTGCCAACCCCCAGGCTAGCACCCTGAAGGAGCCTGGAGCTCCCCCTGGCTGCTCCAGAGGGACAAAGCAGCCCAATACCAAGCTGCTCCTGTTGGGAGTACATTTGCTCCCAGCAGGGTGCACGTGTAGATACACACCAGAGGAAGGCTTACTGCACAGTATTTTATGGAACAGTAAACCTGTATCACATGAATAGCAAATGTAGATGCACTTAGTATGTTTATCATGCTTCCTAAGAACTACAAATGTAAAAAAAAAACCCCAACCCTTGTTTTAAAATGTTTATAGCAGTGATTCTCAAGCTTTTTAGACTCAAGCCAGCACTCAGACAATGTCAGCTCTTAGTTTTCCTTTCTTTCATGACTGTAGAAAAATAATACAGCAATTCTCCTGTTGCAGATAATTCAGAAAAACCACAAAAGGTCAGAATGTTTTAACCCTGTGGATTCCTATTTGAAGGCTCTGGGTTTATTTGTGAATCTTGTTTGTGCACCTAACAATGCCAAGATTGTGTGACACCCCGTGACACACTTGAAAAGATCTTATGGCATCCCAGGGTACTGAAGCACTTTGGCTGAGGATCACTGGGTTAGAAGTTTTAACGCTCATATTTTTTGCATTCCTCCTAAAGTTAATCCAGTGTTTCAGTTTTCATGTGTCCAACAGAGCAGGACGCAAAAGACAAAAATGAAAATTACTGAGTTATTACACCTCCTAGGTGTCTGCAAATTGCTTTTCTACATGTAAAAATATCTTTGCTGTTATGATCAGCTAACTTAAAAAATGATAGAACTAGAAGCAGCTAATACATAACACACTGGAAAAAGGAAATCCTCCCCTTTAGAAGGGCATAAAATTCCTTTTTAGATGTTGAAGATAATGAAACATTGGACTTTTAATACCATATTTTCTGAGGTATAGGGCTTCCCTCCCCAAAAGACACCCTTCACCCTTGTCTTGATGTATTGTACCAAATTTCCAGCCCCAGAAACTGACACAAGAAGCAAGGGGGAGTTTCTTTACCTTTTGCCTGTTCCCTCCCTTGGGTCCATTGGCTTGTGACCCTAACCTCTATGATTTTCTGTATTGAAGTAGAAACTCCCCCTTGCTTCTTGTGCAAGGTAAAGAAACATCAGTACTTTGGTAACATATACTCAGAACCTTAATTTCCCTCCCGCAGCTGTGGAGGTGTCCCGAAACAAGCCTTTAGTTCAGAAGTAGGAAACCACTGGCACACATGGCAGTACATAGCCCACAAAGGCATTTTGCTTGGCACTCGTGCTTCGGAGAAGGACTGCCACAACAAGGACCAGGCCCCTTGCAGCTCCCCTTCTGTCCACCCTGGCACACCGGCATCTTACAAGTCGAGGTTGTGGGGGTTTTTGGCACTGCCCAAAACCGTTGATGACCCCTGCCTTAGTTCCTAGAGCTCTCAACCAGCAGCCTGCAGCTGCCCCCAAGTCTGAGTCCAGCTCCTTCAGTGCACAGGGGGGATGGACTGAGCAGTGAGATCTCCAGCTCCACTATGTGCTCCTCTGTCTAGAGCTGAGCAGGTTCCCTGTGAATGCTGCTCTCTCTTCCCCTTACTCCAGCCTCAGGCTTCCTCTTTCTTTTTCCTTTGCCCCTCAATGCCTGGGGGTTAATAGTCAGCACAGCTGTGCTGCGGAGGGGGTTCCTCCTACTGTTACACACGTGACGTTCACCGTACAGTAGTTAGCGTTTGCTGCCAGTGCAAAAATGAGCATTTTTAACACCTCTATTGTTGACAGGAGGCCTTTGAAATTTGGCAGAGGCACCGTTTGGTATAAAGCAGTGCCTTTTCTTTGTTCCATTCAAATCTGTTCCGGTTTAGGTGAGTTATAATCTATTTAATATACAATTTTCATCCTGTCAAGTGCCTTTCTGTTTGCAGCAAGGCAGAACAACAACTAAAGGCAAACACTGAGTCACCGTAAAGAGCATGCGCAGTAATGGGAAACACTGCAATTGTGGTAGGAAAGCTGAAATAGTCAAGGCTTATCCCGTCCCATCCCCACCACCACCACCACCACCGCAGCCGTACTTGTCGGACCTGGCAAGATCCCGTTCTTCCATTTAGAGGTACTTTTAATGGATGGGAACACCCTCGCATCTTTGGAGGCTGGTAAAAGAATAGCCGAGCTTTCCCTACCATTCTTCAGGTGCAGTTTTTGAACCCAACCTCAACTTTTCCATATCGTACACATGGTGCAGTAGTTCACCATCTCTGTGAGGTGGGAACAAAGAGAATTGGCTCAGAGCAGGTTCTCCATCTTCACCTCAAGTTCCCTCCAGGGCTTCAGCCTACCCTACCCCAAACAAAGCCATTTGTTACCAGATTATATAGTAAACTCTGCACTTGAATTGGGAGCAGGTTTTGCTGCCAAAAGCTCAGAATTTAAATGATGCATTATGGGGGAGTAGTCACAATTGTACTAATGGAAGGTCTTTGTACCTTTTTCCTTTAAAACAGGCTTGAAAATCACATACAAACCATTTAAAAATATTTGTTTTGCCCCAACTATTCAGTGGGTCTAATAAAAGATATCACATCTATGCAAAGAACCTTGCCTGCCATTTTAAAATAAAATTATTTAGGTTACAATTCAAGACTTGAAAGTAGGAATTGCCAAATTTGCTTTGATAAATTATTTCTTTTGCCTTGGCAAATTTATTCTCTTTCCTTGGGCATATTCATTATAAGTCTCCCTTTAATTACATGATTACACAGGCTTGTGTTCCACAAAACTCTTGCATCATTTAGTGGGCAGGTTGAATACAAAAGGGAGCCGAATTATGGCCATGCAAGTGGCTGTAAACGTGTCCTTTCTGAACTTCTCTTGGCATTGCCACCTAGATATTGTTGAATAAAGTTCTAGTGCAAGTGTGCGCATGTGTGAAAATGTATATGTTTGTATGTGTACGAAGAATAGAAGGAAGGAAGAGACTTTTCTTGCTAAAAAAAAAACAAACCCAGAAAACTTTTGGCTGCTCAGGAAAAGGATGTTGTAGGGCCAATTTAAAAGTTCTGGTGCTGCAAACATATGATCTCAAGCCCTTGGTGAAAATAGACTGAGTAGTGAATATGTCATAGATAGAGATGATTGTCTTTAGATGATAGCTGCATCTCTCATAAAATACCCAACTCAATCTATGGAATGATATCAGTGGTGAATGTGGAGAGTGTTTTTTTCTTTCTAGTAGCTTGAGGTGTACTTATATGAAGCTAGCTAGTGAGTGACAGAGGAGAAATGATATATAGCTAAATATATGTTTTGGTGACAGGCTTTGCAACAGGAAAAGTGAAGAGAAACGGAGCAGCAGAAGATACACAAATACCTCCTTGAACTAATGTTACCTTGAATATTTTATCCATTCTCCCAAATTAGACTCGAAAAGATGCATTTCCTAGGCAATTTTTATTCTAGTTTATTTCTTAATA
This sequence comes from Caiman crocodilus, assembly GCA_030014935.1. Taxonomy (NCBI): domain Eukaryota; kingdom Metazoa; phylum Chordata; order Crocodylia; family Alligatoridae; genus Caiman; species Caiman crocodilus. The sequence goes on along the minus strand of JAGPOW010002742.1, from coordinate 16,167,910 downwards.
AATCTTGTATATTTCTCTTAATGATCCACGTTTATAAAGCACTTATTAGGAAAGCAACTGTTCCATTTGGGTAAAAATATGATGCACAAATTAACTGTGGAAAGGTCTGCATTAGTACAGCATTATTTTACCATCCAGAGAATTTAAACTATATTTTGTCATTGCCTTCTGCCACTAATATCAGCACCAGAATCACATTACTCCTTGTAGTGGATCTCCTTTCCTGCCAGTAGATTTCTCTGCAAACAAAAAAGCATTAAGTTATTTCTCTCTAATTATGTGTGTTTCTAAATATCTAATTATCATTGCGAACAAATTGCATGTTACAAAGATAATATTATGGAGAACTGTTAATCTGTTAAGCTGCTGCTTGTGAGTGTTTGAGCCGCTGCTGCAGCTGTTATAGCAGAAATTTTGCCACCTGGACACTTCATTATCATTTTGTATTTTAAATTCAGTAGCAACTGAAGAGAGGTCATAATTTTGGATGTGGCTCCTTCAAATCCTCTGTACACTCAGGTAATGAAAAGTGCCTGTGTCCTTCAAACATGCATTTTTCTGTGCATCCAAGACACAGTGGCATTCTGAGAGTTTATGAAAGAATAAATACTGAGCTTTGCTTCAGGGAGCACTTTGAGGATTTTTATTTATTTACTTATTTAGGGGTATTTATTTATTTAGGGGCCTGTTGTGGTGGTGAATTTGGTAATACGTTATTTTGGTATTGCACCACTGATGTGTGGAAATATAGAAACACATGTTAAGCACGATCCAGGAACTGGGTCTGTGGTCAGACGCAGAGAGTGATTGTTAATGGAACCAAGTCAGCAGGGCGTATGGTGACCAGTGGCATCCTTCAGGGTTCACTATTTGGGCTGGTACTCTAATATATTCATTAACGATCTCGATTCAGGTGTTAGAAACAAACTAGTTAAGTTTGTTGAGATGACAACAAACTATGGGGAAGTGCGGTTACACTGGAGGATAGGCTGGGGATCCAGGCTAATCTGAATAGGCTTTCACGGTGGGCTGATACAAACCTGATGATCTTCAACATAGAGAAATGCAAGGAGCTCCACCTTCGGAGGAAAAACCCACATCGTACCTATCGACTTGGCATTGCTTCATTCACTAGTACTATGTCTGAATGAGACTTGGGGGTCACGATTGATCACAAGATGAATATGAGCCACCAATGTGATGCTGCAACCAGAAAAGCAAATAAAACTCTCACTTGCATCTACTGATTCATCTCAAACAAGACCCAAGATGTCATTCTCCTGCTTGATTCAGCCATGGTGAGGCCACAGCTGGAGTACTGCATCCAACTCTGGGCTCCACACCTTAACAAGGATGTGGAGAAGCTCGAGAGAGTCTAGAAGAGAGCCACGCACATGATCAGAGGTCAAGAGAGCAGGCCATATGAGGAGAGGCTGAGGGGCACAGGACTCTTCAGCTTTCAAAAGCATAGGCTCAGGGGGCAGCCTATAAGTATATCAAGGGTATACATCAGGAGCTGGGAGAACGTCCGGTCACCAGGGCTCCCTTAGGGAAAACAAGGTCTAATGGTCACAAACTACTAGAAGACCATTTAAGACTGGACATAAGGAAGAACTTTTTTACTATCTGACTCGCCAGTGTTTGGGACAGACTCCTCCCCCCACACATGGTTCAAGCACCTACACTGGACACATTCAAGATGCATTTGGATGATTATCTTGCTGTGGTCCTCTGACCCCAGCTGACTTCCTGCCCTTAGGCAGGGGACTGGACCCAATGATCTCACAAGGTTCCTTCAAGCCCTGATGTCTATGAAATCTATGAAATAATGTATATGAAAGTACATTTCTTTGCTAAATACAATCAACATCATCATGGTATACTTCCATAGGTTACTTGATAATTACATTTAAGAGGTTTAAAAGTAATTTGTATGTACTCTGATCTTTTGCTTAGAAAAGCGAAATTACCAGGTCCTTACTCTTTGATTATGACTGCATGTATTGCACTGTACTGCATGTGGGTCTACACGTGATCACCAGCTATGTTTCTGTAGCAGCATGCTCCCTGGTTATAGCGCACCACTACAGCAACGTAGCAGCAAAATCTAACTGTGAGCCATGCGAATGGCTCAGCAGCCACCTGTACTGTGCCATGCTTTAGTATTTTAAAAAGAAAGTGCTAAAGCATGGTGCCATAAACATGTTAGATGAACCCTTAGTGTCAAGGGCATTTGACACCTCAAGTAATCAAATTGTCCCCAAATAATTGTATGCTAAACAGTAAGGCTGCGTGAAGCTTTGGTCCCTGATTTGATTTAGCAGAGATTTGGCCCAATTCAATGGCCGAATCTCCGAATCTGAACTGAATCAGAGGACCCATTAATTTCTCCGAATCGAATTGGAACCCTCCAAATCAATTCAGAGAGAGTCGGAAGGACTCAAAGATTGGGCCATAGACACAGCTTTAAATGTTTTTTCTGCATACTTCTAGGTAGCAGGCAGGTCGTGAATGCTGTGATGCTGGGGCGCTTGGAGCATCCCACAGGAGCACGGGGGACTCTCCAGTGCGCTCGGCAGCAGACTCGGAAGCAGACTTGGAAGTACTTCTGGATCCGCTGGGGAGTGTGCTGGGGGACCCCCCTGCGACCCTCTGGCTCAGCAGCGGGTGTTTCCTGGGTTTGGGGAGAGGCACCCAGGGTCCCCCTGAGACCAATTGCCGAGCCCAGGAGTGCTGGGGTCCCCCAGTGCACTCCCCAGCAGACCCAGAAGTGGAACGGAAGTATTTCCAGTCCACTTCTGGGTTTACCGCCGAGCACATGGAGGGCCCCCCACAATCCTGTGGGATGCTCCATGTGCTCCAGCATTGCAGCTTTCACAAGCCGTGCCTGGTGTCTCGAGGTATGTAGAAAAAGCTTTTAAAGCTATGTCTATGTCCAAATCACTGATTCTGCGAATTGGCATTGAATCTTCAGATTTGGATTCGGCTGAATCCAGTGATTGACAAATTTGAATCACTGTCCTTGATTTGGGCCGAATCCGAATCGAGTAGGGCCCGCTTCGCACACCCCTACTAAACAGGAATTGTGAGTAAAGATTATTTCTCATGCACTGTATAAAAACAACAGTTCTGCTTTATAATTACAAAATTCAGTAGGTAGAGTTCAAAGGCATATTCTGCTCATTTTAAGTGTAAAATTACACTTGCATTAAAATTTTACTTCTAGGGCTCAACTCTCAGATTTCTTTAAATTCTTTTTTGTGTTTAGCCCATTCAGCTGCAAGAGCAGCTTTAGTCCTAACGGTGAACAAACCTGTATTAAAAATTATTTGTATGCACTACTTTTTTAATTCTGAGATCTAAAATGGAGTAAAGTGTTAATGAATTAGGACACAAAAAAAAAAAAAAAAAAGGATCCTGGAAATAATCCAGACTAGCAAGAACTATTTGTAATATGAGTTTTAGCTTTACTTCTGAAAAGCCATCTCCTTCACCTACACGAGAAAGTTACTTAACTAATGCAATGCTGTAAGGACCACGAGAGAAGAATCCACCCCCCGTGTTACTCCTATTGTTATGTAAGCAACCTTGAAACTGTGAAGAGTTTGTAACAAATGCTTGCCAATCTTCTGGCCACCCATAAAAATAACTCAAATTGTTACTGAGGTGTGAACTACCACATTCATGTCAGTCAGTTCTCCACGGACACTGTGATTCTGCAGCCACGGCATGTTTCCAGACTGTTAACAGAATTCGACATTATGCTGCGGCCAGAAATACACATTTTGTTTTCTGTCTCCTTGCCATGCCGAGACCTGCTTGCAGCTGCTGCTTGATCTTACAGTTTTCCTCACAATGGGCATCTAATTGGATTATAATGCATGCTTTTTGCACCATTCCATATATCAAGGCAGCAAGGATTCGATACCCAGACGTGGAGTCCAACTTGCAAACAGGAATTGGTGAGCTAAGTAGTCTAGAGAACAATGCAACAACCAAGAAAGCTAACTGAATCCAAACTAACTTCTCTGTTACAATGGGCAGAAGGAGTTTCTGAGGCTGGACAGATTAAAAGAGACAAGATGCAGGAAGTAGGACCAGCCTGCTTCAATAGCAGAGTGAAAAGAATTGACAATTTTTATATTTTTAGTATATCCCATGTTGAGCCATAGCACTCTGTGTATTTGTTGTATGAACAGGGATCAAGATGAAGGACATTTTGTGGTGGAAGAACAAGCCAAGGTTACCATGAAATTTAGGCCAGGAACAGACTTTGCATTTGTCCCTGAACAAGATGTGTCTGTATTTGTTTGGCAACAGAAATATCCTAGATTTGGCATGTACATACATCACCCTTATAATCAGGGTTTCGTGTGTGACTGAATGCACTGCCACTTTTCTGCTATCGATTTAGCGATGGCATCCCAAGATAACCATTCAGATGTACTTTGTGATGCCCCAGGATAAAAACTGTTAATACTTCTTATCCCATGAACCTGTCTTGGATTTATTTTGGACCTATGGACATGGACATCTGAATGATTACACTTTGTCCCAGGATAAAATAGTTTATCCCAGGATGAATGTGGCATCTGTTTGTAGCCTGAGTTGCTGTGAAATTTGGGTCTGCTCTCTGAAGCAGGGCCCTCTCTGTAGCAATCGATGTGTAAAACCAGAGATAATAGATAGACTTAAACAGGGGCGGCATGATGGGCTGTTGTCATACCACATTAGGGGCTCTAATCACTGTCAAGTTTTTCTGTAGGTATCATGGCAAAGGACAGATTTGAAGGAGGTTGGGTAAAGTCGTATTGCAGAAGAAAAGATGGGAAGAATGGGGATTACTTAGTCTGGAGAAAAGGAGATGGGTGAAGGGGGAAGTTTGGTCAGTCTTCAAATACAAATAGGATTGTCATTAAAGACTATGTTGATCAACTGTTCTCTGGATCCACAGGGGATAGGACAAGAAATAATCTGCTTAAAATGTAACAAGGGTTTGGATATTTTCCTCCCTTGAGCAGAGGTTTAGATGACTTTGCAAAGTCCCTCCAGCATATGATTTTGTTTCTGAGGAGCTTTTCTGAACATGAGAGGGAAGCATGGGATCACTTGGGTGGGTAGAGTGGTTCAGGAGGAAGAATGCTTGTATCTAACACGGGTGAAGGAGAGACCTTTCAAGTGGGGAAGGAAGTCGAGCTGAGGGGAGTACAGCTGTGTTGGAGGTGGCTGAGTGGTCAAGGAGAAAGAGGATGGCGTACTCATTCTGTGATCTGACTTGGAGAAATCATTAGATAATTTAGCACATTTCACTTGAGTTGAGGTCAGACTGGAAAGGGTCGAGGATAGAAGTAGAGGAGAGCTATTGTAAACTTACTCAATTACTTTTGAGGAGGGAAAAGAGGCAATAATTGGAGAAACAAGTGGGATGAGGGAATAAGAGAAACTAAAAAAGCATCTGTGTTGTTATAGGAAAGAGCCAGCTATGAGTTAGAGGTTAAGGAAAAGAGTAAAAGTAGGGGTGAGGGAAATCAGGAGGGTGGGAAAGGATGGGTCACTGGAACACATGGAGGGCTAGAGAGAGAGAGACCAGAAGAGACATGCTTGTGTCTGTGATAGGCAGGAAGAAAAAGAGTTAGTCAGGGTGGAAGAAAAGCAAGCTGATTAGAGAAAGGTCATACATTTAATCAGTTTTGCTTAGAAACTGTCCAAATCCTGTCCGGAGAGTGCAGTGGAGTACAAGAAGAGGACGTGGTTTAAGGATGGGTGGTGAATATGTGCCTAGGATTGTTAGTGTGGGATTTAGTTTAGCTGGAGAAGTAGAGTTGCTTAGCAAGGAAGATGGCAGAACTGAAGGAAGATAGATTGAATTTGTTCGGGGGAATTCAGTCTGCTCAGAGGATTTATACTGGAGGCGCTCTGCAGCGTAAGAACAGGAGAAAGAGACACAGATGTCACCATTGTACATCTCCTTAGACATCATCTGTAGGATTCTGCCCCATTCCCCAGCCTCCCTCCCTCTTCCAGCAGATCCTCTTTTTCCTGTTTCTTCTTCTGTCCCAGCTTATCTGCTCTTGCCATGATTGCCTGGTCTCACACCCCAATGATTCTCCTAAACCTAGTCTGAAAAAAGCTGCGTTTTAATCCATGTACCTTCTTCCTGCTCTGCTAGAACTGCCCTTTGACCTCCCATGGTACATGCCTAGACCCAAGGGCTCTGCTTCTGCTTAGTTCCTTGTCTCTCCGAAAACCTTGCTGCCTGTGTTCCTTAATGATCCATTTACCCAGTTCCTTGCTTTCACTTAATTGCTCTGCTCCCATCCGCTGCAAATGAGAACTCGTGTGAGATTCCATCTTCCGAAAGCAAATCCAGAAAGGAGGGAGTTAATGCTTCTTTTTCATTCTTACAAAATGGTGCCTCTGTTTAACAATGCTCTGAATATTGATTGTATTTGATCCATTTTGTATGTGTGTGTGTGTTTGTGCCCTCATAGGAGTTGTCTTTCCTCTGATCCTCAGCTGAGGATTTCTCCTCTCTCATTTCAGCAGCATTCTTTGGCCAAAGAGAACTGAATGAGACTCCTTTTAGATCCTATAAAATCCTTCCTTTGTTCAGCCATAGAGACCACTGCAGATTGGTGTATGAAGCTACAAAGCCAGAGAACAGGAGATTTTGGGGTATACAAAGCTAGAGAACAGCAGATTAGGTGTGAGACTCAAACCAAGTCTTACATGCAATGCAGAGCAGCAAATGCAGGACCATATATGACTGCATTGTTCAGACAGGAGCTAAAGAAGTTGTCAGCAGTTTTGCCATGCTGTCAGCCTAGATATAATTGCAATATGTCAGTTGTACTTGGCAAATTACAATTTCCCTCGAAAAAAGTTTTAAAAATCAAATGTGACATTTTAAGGCGCTCTGATCCTAGGATACCGAACCGTAAGTGTAGGGCAACTTGGTGATCTTACATAATAGAGTGTGTTAAGAGTTATAGTTATTCTGAGAGCCTTTAATCAAAGCGTTCTAGCTGCAGTGGGTTTCTTATCAGAATTGACTTCATAGATTTCATAGATATTAAGGCTGGAAGGGACCTTGAAGGTCATCAAGTCCAGCCCCCTGCCCCAGGGGCGGGGGGTCAGCTGGGGTCACGGGATCCCAGCAAAATAAACATCCAAATTTCTCTTGAAGGCTTCAGACTGGGTGCTGTTTTAATGCAGCATGTTTGTATTTCATTAATCAGAGCGTTCTAGCTGCAGTGGGTTTCATCAGAAATGATGTTTTAATGAAGCGTGTTTGTATTTCATAGTGTAAACAGTTTGGCTGGTTCTGTGTTCATGCCCAATTTGTGTGGGCAGGAAGAAAGGTAGAGTACAAACTGGGCATGAGATGCTTAATGTGCACTAGGTTGATTTAGTGCGCATTACAGCATCACAGCAACAAACAGTGCTATTAGACTAATGCACACTAGTCTACAGGAAATTAAAAGTGTACGATCACCCCAATGAAAGTACTTCCTTTTGCAAGTACTAAATTTAATGCGCGGTAGGCACTGCCCATTAATTAATGTGTAGACATGCCCACTGAATTTCTTTTTACCATACTGTGGATCCAGGATTTCCCAAAGGGAGGTGCGGGAGCAGCAACCTACACTGCCAGGGTGGCTGCACCCTCTGCTCCCAACCTCTTCCACCCTCCCAGCCTAGGCAGACCATGCCGCAGGAGCCTCTAGGGAGTTTTTCAGTCCTAAAGCAGGCAAAAATAGCCCCTCCTTGCCCCTTCTTGCTCAAAGGAGGTCCCTTCCCCTCTTCTTTAAAAAGTCCCAGAGGCTGTCATGGTGCAGCCCAGTCCAAAAGGGGGGAACAGCTGTGCCCCCTCTGGAACCGCCCCTGCTTCACCATAAAATCCTTCCTTGAAAACATGTTAAGATTTTCAGTAATTGCCAACAAAAAGCATGCATAGAGCACTGCTGTATTTGAAATTGGATTTTAATCTGCTCAGTTTTTAGACAATATGTTCCTGGAACCAAGAGCCCTGTTCTTAATTGTACCTGTGTAGTATCTTAACACATAGTATATCTTAACCATCTGGGTATTATGTAACTGAGCCAAATTGTCTGTCTATCTGTGATTGTAAAATAACGATTGCTTTGGGACAGGGACCTGTAGTGCAGTTACCAGTCTGTTTAATGATTGTCTAGTCAGACTGGAACTTAGGGAGAAGCTGTGCAGTGATATCAGATAGCATAGGATGCATTAGTTAATCTGGGCAGTAGGCAGCCAAAAGACCTGCAAGGTTTATTTGTGTCCAGCAGGTTCAATAGAGAATCACCTTGAGAAGTTCTAGCATGAGAGATGCTACAGGACAATGTCGCATTTGTAAGTGCTCTATAAATAATTAATAACAACAGACACTATAAGCAATACATTATAAAGAGACTGCGCTGAGAAGAGCACTATGTTTCCATGAAACCGGAGTCTCCCATATCATCCATTTTATTTCAGCCCTGAAGTCTTCACTTATCTGTGCACCCAGGACACTTCAGCGGGCACTAGATCACTGTTAGCACAGTTGTGTGGCAGCATCTATTATGTTATGAACATGTAATCTATTGAATGCAAATTGAGACTGTGAAGGAGTCAATGCTTCATCAGCTGTAACATACTTAATTCTTAGTCTGAGCTATTTACTGAATGCAAAAGCACTTGATTGAGTGCTGAGACCATGATTCTGTTTTACCTGCCCCCATTCATCACCTGTTTTACTACTTTTCTTTGTTAAAGGTTGTGGTAACTCTGCTGTGCGAAGGACTTTTATGCAGTTGGTAGCGCCTGTAAAAATGAGCTTTTTTTCAGAAATCTTATTTTTAAAAGTGCTGCTTCAAGTGATTTGACATTTTTTCAAAAGTGAGATAAAAGTTTACGTGCTTGGAAATGATCTCTCAAAGAAGTATGCACTTTATATTTTATTCATTTTGATAGCTTATGTTATGATACATTTGATAGCTCCTGAAAGACACTGTCAGTTTTAGTGATGTAGCCAATAAACTGTTGTTAGTGAGAAAAATATGCCATGTAACAATCAGTTGCTTTCTATGCAAAGGGGCTGTATCATCGTAACTTGTTATTTTCAGCCATTTTGACTATATAGGTTTCACCATCTTAGCACAGGTAGTTCAAAAAAGGAAGGAAGGATGAGCTCCTTTCCTGGTCTGTACAGTAGGTATATTGTTTAAATAACATATATGGTCACAAAAAAGAAAAGATGTTGTGCATGCACACTGAGGATGGAGCCTTTCAAGTGGCTTAAGAAGAAACTTCTAAGAGAGAACTAGTATTACATACCTAGTCTTAGAATCAATTGTTTCTGAAAGGGAGACAGCAGTTGAGAAAGGTAAGTTTATAATTAAAAGAAACCTCTCTCATTTTCTAGACTTTTTTTGTGGGGTCTCATACTTCAGAGTATCCTTGTGAACTAACCAACTCAAGTTTAGAAACTG
>JAGPOW010002742.1:16127561-16140315 GCA_030014935.1 Caiman crocodilus | reverse complement strand
CCTGGTGGTGCCCAGGAAAAAAGAGCCTGCCCTATTTCCTGCTGATCACCCCTCAGCAGCTTATAGGCAGCCACCAGGTCCCCTCTCAGCCTTTGTTTACTGAGGCTGAACAGGTTCAGGTCCCTCAGACACTCCTCATAAGGCCTATCCTGCTGCCTGCATATCAGTCTAGCAGCCCTCCTCTGGACCCTCTCGAGGCCATCCACATCCCTCTTGAAGTGCGGTGCCCGGAACTGGACACAGTACTCCATCTGTGGCCTGACCAAAGCCGCATAAAGGGGGAGAATCACCGCCTTGGATAGGCTCGAAAAGCATCGTTGGATGCACGCTAGGGTTCGGTTGGCCTTCCCAACCACCGTCTGACATTGGTGGCTCATGTTCATCCTGGCATCAACAATGATGCCAAGATCCTGTTCCACCTTCGTGCTAGCAAAAGGGGAGCTTCTCAGCCGGTATGTGTGCTGGGGGTTGTTTCTCCCCAGATGCATCACCCTGCACTTGTCCACGTTAAATCCCATCCTGTTCTTGTCCGCTCACTCGTGCAGTCGGCTCAGATCCCGCTGCAGCTTCTCCCTCTCTTCTGGTGTCCCCACCTCAGCCCACAGTTTGGTGTCATCAGCAAACTTGGAAAGCTTGCTTTCGACCTCCTCATCCAAGTCAGCGACGAAGATGTTGAACAGTGCAGGCCCAAGGACCGAGCCCTGGGGACCCCACTGCTGACATCTCTCCAGGTTGAGTATGACCCATCCACCACCACTCTGGGAGCGCCCCGTCAGCCAGTTTCTAACCCATTCAACTGTGCATGGGTCAATGCCACAGCTCCCCACCTTTTTAATGAGGATGGGGTGGGAGACCGTGTCAAACGCCTTCCTGAAGTCTAAAAAGACTAAGTTGACAGGGGCACCCGCATCCATGGATTTGGTCACCTGGTCATAGAAGGTGACCAGGTTGGTCTGACAGGACCTGCCCCTAACAAACCCGTGCTGGTTGCCCTTCAGCATAAAGGTCTTCAGCGTAGTCTTCAAGTAAAACCAAAAAATGATAGGTGGATGAGACAAATAAAACTTTTGACAGAGAAACAGAAGAAAAGGAACTCTTAGATCTATTTTTATTTTGTTGGGGTTTTTGTCTTAACCGTAACTAGAAACGTTAATATCCCCTTACCTGAGAAGATAAACACAGAGCTGAGAGAGGGATTTGTTAATTTCACTTCCTTCTCATGGACTTTTTGATTTGCTTGTTAAATATACTCAAATCACAGTTCTAATTTCTCTGGTAGTACAGCAAGAAATAAAAGAATCTGAACGTATGCTTTGAATGGACTGTAAATGGCCCTTAATATAAAATGAAAACAGATAAAGAACCCTAAACTGCATAATAGTTCCATTGATTTTTATTTTTTTTTAATTTTACTGAAAGGTAAATGTCAAAAACAGTTTTCTTGAGTGTAGTTTCTCCCTAGTTGCCTGACTCATAGGTACTTCAGAAGAATGTAATACCTTCCAAAGCTTCAAGCTTCCTGATATAGAGTGGAACAGTGGGATACCAACTCTTATTGTACTGCCCTTTGCATTCTCTCTCGGAGTGGGCTGTATTGGCTGGTGGTGAAAAAAAACCCAGGGGATGCAGGAGGGGAGAGGAGAACAGGGCAGTCCTCCCTTACATGTTCCGCTGGCATAGCCAATGATGATAATTTTTCACTTGCACATCTGGTGAGAGAAAGGGCAAAGTAATGTTTGACTTTTGTATGGGAACACAACCAATAGTCTTGCAATCTGCTCCTCTACCTGCGTAGGGGCAAGTCATAGTCTGTCTCCATCATTGCTATTGCTAAGTGTCTATTGAGCTGTTTGGTATTTTAATTGGGGTTTTTTTTTAATAAGTAATTGATTTAGTTGAAACCTATTGGATCAAATCAAGAGCATCTTCTAGTGACTTCTCTCTGGTACCCGCCAGCATCCCCAAAGTACACCATTAAACCAGTGAAAAACACCTCTGTGTTGGAGGTGATGTTTGTATCTCTGTAAAAATAAGACTGATTCTTCTATATGTCTTTAGTCATGGAATATCTCTTTACTCAAGAAATTCAGCAGCACACAGTCAGAGCACTTCAGGAAGGGCCAAGCCCTGAAGCCTCCACAGCTGAGCCACGCAGCCTAGAGTGGTCCCATGCCAAATTCGTCCCGAGTCATGCTTACCAGAAGCCATTACTTCCATTTGGAAATATTAGCAGCATAGCATGTTAACTTTTATGTCATCACCAGAACGCTTCATGCTAGCTTGTGAAAACATGAAATACAAGTGTCACTCGCTGGAGGTAGAAACTGCCAGTGCGTTAAGAAGGAATTAAAAAGAGATGAAAAGTGGTGGGGTAATGCACAGTGAGAAGGGAAAGATGGACTATATCCAGGGAAAAGAGTTTCTTCATGAAAGTGCTGTGACAGTTATTTTCTGTATTTAAGATTTCGAATGGATGGGCTTAATATGTTTCACATACACATCAGCTTTTTCTATAACTCTGGGACTGCTGCAGTTTTGCCCTCAGTCTTTTGGGGATTGCTTAATACCCACTTTGATCACATTATACTTCTGCAGTATTCCCATCAGTTTTCCTGAAAACTTGTCTAACCGGATCCCATTTTATCTACCCCAGAAAATGGAAACTCTGGGATAGGGCCCTCAAATAAAACTATGCAATGGAATAAGGCTTGCTCATTTATTCCAAACATTAGTTTTACAAGGAATTAAAGGAACAGTTTGGAAATCTGGAGTGTGAACATACAGGGTGGACTTTCAGTATGAAACCACTTCTTGTCCTCATAAAGGAAAGCATTTATCATGCTGGGAAGACACGGAATAGAAAAAGGATGACAGTATGCAAATACAAACTTTTCTTGCTTTAGCATTCTTGTTTTGTCCCTAGTGATCTTAGAAGGATAAATATTGCACCTTCTTTTGTCAGGAGTGGAAACACTTTCATATGTTGAATAAAAGCTCATTCATTATGTTCATTTTGCTGTGTGTGTTTTTGCCCCCTGGACCTGTTTTTTCTAAATTGTTTCACAGAGCACTATCGGTTGTGTTAAAGGTAAAATTTCTAGTGGTGGTTCTATCTCCACAACTTGTCATCCGCAGACTAGTTGATTTCTGTTTTTCTTATTGGAAAGCCCTGATGGGGTTTGGCATTTCATTACACTTGCAGCTGAACAAACATAGGTGCAATCCCACAAATTCTGAGATTTATGCTTTGAATAGGACTATGAACGATAGTAAAGTTAAGGACGTGCCTGTGTGTTTACTGGAGCAGGGACACAGCAATGTCGGACTAGAAAGAGGTCTGCTGAGCCATTGAGTCCAGTCCTCCGCTTTCACAGGCAACGAGTTATCCAAGGAATCCCCCAAATCATCACGTCAACCCCTTACATACAACTATAAGGCAAATCCTTACCTTTGGGCAGTGATTGTTAACCAGGGTCTTGGGGCACCATGGAGTCACACCAGATTCTTTGAAGGGTGCATCCCAGTGTGCAGAGATAAGTTGTCATCTTCTTTTCTTGTCCTGTCTGAGATTCTTGATGACAGATATTAGCAGAGTTCACAGATTCGTTAGACTCTGACAAGGCCATAATGTGAACACTTCTGCTATGGCTGTTATGGAGATAAGTAAAAGGCGAGGAGATAAACAGATAAGCTAAACATATAAGCACATGTTCCTGCCTGGTGCACCTCTGACCCACACTGCCCAGCCCCTACCCAGAGGTAGCTACTGTAAATACATAAATTCATTTTTTAAATTAGCTGCACTCAATTCATAAAAGTTACAGGGTGCATCAAGACCAGTAATAGGTGCCTAGCATCCAATAAGAGGTGCCTGGAGTCCAAAAAAGGCGGAAAACCACTTTCCTTGGGGCTTCACTTGCTTTGCTGTTTTGCTTTTTTGAAATTGTTGCCTCATAGGGTTGGCACCCCGTCTAATTGGAAACTAGAAATTAACAGTCCCATTGTCAAACATGCAGATCATGATAAGTAAAGAAAACATTTGAGAACCTTTGATTAATTCGGATGAATTACGTCAGCAGGGTTTGATGAAATTCACCCTGAGGTGCTGAAGGAACTAGATAAAGAAATAGCAATAACAATGCAAACTTGTGGATGACAGGCAAGATCCTAGAGGACTGGAGAAGAGCTAACTTAGGGCATGTGTAGACAAAATGGGGCCCTAAATTGAGGCAGTGGGTTTTTAAAAACATCGCTTCAATTTAGGGCCCTTTAGACCCCCGTGTCATGCACACATCCATTTACCTGCCCCTCCAGCAGCGGGGAGGGGAGTGCAAGCTGCCAGCAGGCAGAGTGGTCTCTGGGCTGCAGGGGGTGTTGGTGCTTCCCATGCCAGACCCCCCCCACCCAAGGCAGCACCCACCTGCAGACACCCAGCTAAGGCGGTCCCAGGTGGCACCACAGCCGCAGAGGGAAGCACTGGGCCCCTTTGCAGCTCAGACAAGCAGGTAGGCTCCAGGGGGGGAAAAAAAAAGGATCACTGCTTCTTTTTTTCTTTGGCAGAGCCTGCCTTCCCAGGCTGCTGCCAGGCTGCCTGCACAGGCTTCTTGCAGAGCCCCTGAGCTGCACAGAGCCTGGTGCTTAGCTCTGCGGCTATAGGGCAGCAAACTAAAACTCCTCTGAGGAGTTTTAGTTTACTGTGCCCCCATTCATTTAAGGTCATCACACCACCAAATTTGCTACAGTAGCTGGAATTACTGCTCAGTATGCCACTGACATGTACAAACACCAACACCATTAAAGTGGTGCAAAAGCATTTAACCCACTTTAAAATGTCGTGCACACATGCCCCTTGTTTTGACTACACACGGTCATAGCTCCCATCTTTAAAGAAAAGAAAAAAGAGACTTAGACAATTACAGAGCTGTCAGCCTCATATATATACCAGTAGATTTTTTTATTTGACAGGATAACTGGTTTGGTTGATAAGGATAATGTGATAAGCATAATATTCCTAGGCTTCAGGAAGGCCTTGGATGCAATCCCACCTGCTTATTTATTTATTTTCACCAAAAAACTATAGAAATGTAAACTAGATGGAATTACCACTGGATGGACACAAAATCTGTCGAATAACCACAAGCAAAGAGTATGTGTTAATGGCTTCATGTCAGGCTCACAGGAAGTCTCAGGTTGGACTCACTTGAGGTCTGTTCTAGGCCTGGTACTGTTTACTTTTATCAGTGATTTGGAAAAGGGAATCAAGCGCATGCTGATAAAAATTTCAAAAGACAAAAAATTGGGAGAGGTTGTAAACACATTGGAGGTTAAGATTAAAATTCAAAGAAATCTTGAGTAATTGGAGACTCAGTTATTGGCAACAAAATGACATTCAGCAAAGACAGATATAATGGGATAGACTTAGGAAAGAAAAAAAAAAATAGGCTAATAAAGAGCAAGGGATAATTGGCTGGACAGTAGCACTGCTGAGAAGAACCTAGGGGTGAGGTTAGGTAGATTGAAAAATTCAACCTGAGTCAGCAATGTGATATGTCACAAAAAAGTCAAATGCAAATTTGGATCATATTAACAACAGTTTTATCTAAGACACAGAAGGCAAAAATTCCACTGTGGTTGGCCCTGGCAGTCCTCAGCTGGAGTAGTGTGTCCAGTTTTGTTCACTAGATTTTAAGACAGATGTAAGGATACTGGGGAAGATCAAGGAATGAGTAACAAGTATGATAAAAGGGAATGTAGGCCATATGATGAAAGGTGAAGTGATGCATGTATAGTTTGGAGAAAAAAAGACTAGTGTAGGGACATGACAGAAGTGTTCAAATGTCTGAAAGACCATCATAAAGAAAGAGGATAAATGCCAAGGCAATTGGATTAAGCTACAGCAAAGCAGATTTAATTTACATTTCAAGTAGACTTCTTAAGGGTAAGAGCAGTAAGACAATGGAAGTGGTGAAATCTGCTTCAGTGGAGGGTTTCAAGAAGAAGCTGGACAGACATCTATCTGAGATGGTATAGGAGCAGGAGTCCTGCATCTGTGCAGAAGATTGAATTTGATGATGTTTGAGTTCCCTTCCAACCTTATGATTCTATGATCTCATACACTCTTCTAACAGAAACTGCCCCAAAAACTAAACTGTTGTGATGTTTTGTGTGTATGTATAATATTACATACTTCCAATAAGTCAAGGTTCTGTGGAAATAATCAGACAAGGTTAATTGGGTAAATGTAATATCTTTTATTAGATCAACTGAGTAATTAGAAAAGCCGTTCTTTACATGTTTTTGGGCAGATGCACCCTTCTTCAGGGATAGGGAGAGTGTGCTGGTATTTATCTACTGTCTAGGGTCGAATAAAAGCTGAACCCAATATGCAAAATGAAAATGCAAATGAGTGGCAGGGAAGATCAGAGGAGACAGAAGTTAATGAGCGTGGGACAGGTAGGTGGAGAGAAAAACAAAAGAGTGAAATGTTGACTGGTGATAAAAATGTAGCTGGTAAAATATAGAGAGGTTACCTGGGATTATCAGATGTTAGGCAGGTTATAATGTGCCATAAATCCAATGTCTATATTTAGCCCATGGATTGATTGTATCCAGTAGATTTCTGAAGTGAAGTTCATAGGTGTGTCTACAAAGGGTGTTTTGTAAATTCTCTTTGAAGATTAAACCTGAGAGATTGGCTAGAGAGTGGTTGTCTGGTGATAAATGTTCCCCCACAAGTAATTGAGTATATTTTCTTTGATAGATTTTCATTGGGCGTTCATTCCTGATAATCTTCATTTAAAGATTATCCTAGTTCCGTATATGTAGTTACATCATTTACATAGTAAATAGATATAAGTAACATAATTTGCATTATTTACATATGTACATAAAATTATAGAGAAGTAGGTCATCTAGGGATCTCAGGAAGTGGGTAACATCCTCCCCCCGTCCCCAGCACAGAGAAGAATAAAAACCCCACAGTCCATACAGTCTGACCATGGGGTAAAATTCCTTCCTGACCCCAAGTATGGTGATCGGTCTGGCCCTGAGTATGTAGGGTCAAGGCACTCTAGCCAGGAACCTCTGGCTTTAAGTCCAAGCAGGAACATTGGCACACCCCAGTCAAAATCCCTAGCTTTGGTTGCAACCAATATCCAGTGCCTCAGGCTTAAAAAACCCTGACACATGTAGCAGTAGAGGGGAAGGTAGGGAGGAATTACCTCCTATCCCCATGCAGCATCCAGCAAAGCCCAGATGCATGGAAAACTCCCGTAGTAGAACGTAGGCACAGCAATACCAAGTACAGGCTGTCTAAAGTTTTCTTGAAGCCCCTGAGTGGCGGAGACTCCACATCTTCCTGAGGCAGTCCACAGCTTCCCTTCCCTTCCACTGCTTCACTGTTCTAACAGTGACAAAGTGTTTCCTGATATCCAGTCTAAACTCACTTTGCTGCAACTTCAAGCCATTGATCCATGCCCTACTCTGCAGCAAGAGAGAAAAGGTGTTTTCCCCCTTCTTTATAGCAACCCTGCAGTTATTTGAAGACTGCTATCATATTACTTCTTAACACTTCTTCTGCAAGCTAGCTCCTTCAGCCCTTCCTCATATGACTTGCTTTCCAAAGCTTTTATCATTCTTGTCACCCATCTTTCGACCCTCTCTAATTTCTCCATGTCCTTTTTAAAATGTGGAGCCCAGAACTGTACATAATACATTAGGTGAGGCTTAACTGGTGCCAAGTAGAGAGGCATCATCATCCCTCTTGTCTTGCATCTAATGCTTCTATTGCTACATCCCAAAACCACATTGCCTTTTGTGCAGCTGCATCCCACTGTAGAGTCCTACTAAGTCTGTGATCTACCAAGATCCCCACATCAGTCTCCATAATTCTGCCATCCAGCCAGATATCACCCATGTTGTATCTGTGTTTTTGATTATTCCTTCCGAAGCACTGCACCTTGCATTTATCTGCACTGAACTTCATCCTGTTAGCTCCAGTCCAGCTTTCTGGTCTGTCAGGATCTTTCTGAATTATGCTCCTCTCCTCCAATCCTGCCCAGTTTTTTTGTCATCTGCAAACTTGCTTAAGAAGCTTTCTATGCCAGCTTCGAAATCATTAATAAACGTGTTGAGTGGCCCTGGGCCCAGGATAGACCCACTCAAAGCCTCCTGCCATTCTGACATGGATCCTTTTATAATTACCCTTCACTTATGGTTATTGAGCCAGTTGCCTATTCACCTTCAAGTAGTTTTGCCCAGCCTACATTTCACCAATTTTGTTTGAGATGGTCATGTGGGATCTTTTCAAAAGCCTTGCTTAAGTCCAGATACATTATATCCACAGCATTCCCTTCATCCAGCCGAACTGTTACTTTGTCAAAGAAGGAAATCAAATTTGTTTGACATGATTTGTTCTTAGCGTTTCTTAGCAAATCTGTGTTCTTAGCAAACCCTGCTGGCTGCTTATGATCAGTCTCTCCTCCAGATGCTTGCAAATGGACTTCCTGGGATATGCCACAGTAACTTCCTAGATATTGGGGTGAGGCTAACAGGTCTCTAGTTCTCCAGGGTTTTTTTGCCTTTTTTAAAGAGCCTTGGCTTTTTTCCAGGCCTCCGATACCTCACCTGTCTCCCATGACTTCATAAATATCCCAGTGTCCTGAGCAGAGCCGTCTCAACCTCTGTGGGCACTTATGAGATGTTTACTGCAGAGCTGCCTAATTAGCTTGGTGGTAAACATCTCAGCATCTACACATGCAACCATATTCAGCTGCAGTAACGTAATAAGCTCTGCCACAGGTTAGCACTTGTAAATGTAAGTACTATATAAGTACTACTACTAAATGTGCTGCAGTTCCCAGGCACACGTGTAAACAGTGCCCAGAAACAATGAACTTCGGCACAGTGTGTACCAGAGTTTTTATTGCTTCAGATTAATTGCACGTGTAGATGTGCCTAGTATGATAGAAATCTGTAACAGCAAAGGAGTATTTGTTGCACTAAGACTAAAGGATTAAACAAATTGGCTCCACACATTAGCATGGATTTGTTAATGTTTGTTCAATCGTGATGGTCTGTTTCAGTGCGCAGTGTTGCCATATATTCTCCACCCAGTTCAATTCTGCACGCTTAGACTCATAAGGAGAGGTCAGGAGATACTGTCTTTGCACTGACACTGAAATAAGCCTGGCAAGTACAAGTATGTAACTGAAAAGAAATATAGGAAATTTAAACTAATTTAAATAGGGGTAGTATCAAGGTCTCTCTGTATCCACAGCAGGTTCACAGAGGCTGAAAGCTAAGTGGTGGAAAGGGCAAAGATGTCTAGTAGATACCTTTGTATTAGGAGGGCAAAGCTATTTGCTTGTGATGGATGCTGGCAGCTCTGGAAAACTAGTCTTTCTACATGCCAAATTATTTTTCTAATACAGAGTGTTTCCAAAGTAAGAAAGGGCTAATTGGATATGGTTTGATGCTGTGTTTGGGTCATGTATGGAAAAGTCGTGTTGGGGGACAGGACGTAGCTCCAGTGGGGGTAGAGATAGAGGGACAAACAGTTTTCTCAGCTTGCTAATTAACTGCGACGGCTGATTTTCCTTGCTCAGAGCCCCCGGATGCCACAGCTGGGAGGCACCAGGACTTTCTGCAGACAGGTCTTACCACTTGGTAAGACAGACAGATACAATCTGTGACAGAAATGAGGAAGCCTCTTAGACTGTGAAGGATGATATCCTGTTGATCCTGTAACCTTTTGGTGTTCAGTTAGTCACATATGTGCAATATATGTTATTCCTGGTCTAATTTTATCACAGGAACCATCAGGAGGTGCTAACTGGAAACATGTAGGCAAATGTGTCAGGCATGAAACACGTGTTAGTATCCCATTTAACTAAAATGTTTGCATGCCTTGCTTTGCTGCAATTGCATATATTGAATATAGGAGGCAAGTTCCAAACCACCATTTTGATTTTACATGGGCAAAAAGACTAGGAAAGAATAAGGCGGATAGAAGGGTATGGATAAATACCCCATCCTAGACAAAGCTCACGGACTCTCAATTAATGTATAAATTTACATCCTGCAGAAGGCTGGTCTGATAATGAAAGGATAGCATGCTCCATCACAGAGTTTGGCTGTATCTAGGCTCCTCTATTAGGATCCTGTATACTTTACTTCCGCCTCCCTAGAAATCTGCTAGAACGCAGTTAATAAGCCACACTGTCTCAGTAAATCTGTGGACCTTTCAGCAGCTATATGCTGAGTTTTAATGCAAATTCCTGGGATGGATCCATAGAAAAGTCTTACAAAAATGGCAAGACACAGTTCTACCCCAGTCCACAATGGGCTTAGGAAAAGGACAGGTAAACAGTTTTCAAGGGGGAAAGTACTACTAAAAGTGCACTAGTTAGCACTGAACTTTTACAATCCTATAAAATATTGTTCCTAAAACACTGACAGTGCTCAAATTATGAAATAAGATAGGTTGTGTTTAGGTTAAGAATGATGAAGTAGAAGGGAAGCAAAAAAAGAATTAGAAAATAGCTCAGATGTGAACAGTTATTCGTACCCTCTCTTTGTAAATGATGAATGTGCATATTTTTTCTGGAAAAAGAATTACCCTGTGACTACACTGAGGAGTCAGGAAAAGAACAAATAATATAAATGGTTATTAAAATGCTTATATGCTCTCGGAATTGCCACCCTACCAGCTCCTGATAATATTACATTTCAAAGTGATCAAAGAATAATTAGAAAAGTGTTAGCAGGGACTGTCACAGATTCACGAACTGGAGTCCTTGAAAATTGGAAGTCTGAGCAAGACAACTCAGTTGTTTCATAAAGGGTATTTACAGTTAAGCAGTGCAGAAACTCAGATTTGAAGAAAAAAGAATAGGAAGAAAGTGGTATGGAAAATGGAGGAAGGGAAATAGGAAGAATAGAGCAAGAGTTGGTCCCTGTTTTCCTACTGTATTCCCACACCTTGTTTTTCATCATTGGGCAAACAGGACCGAACAAAATAAAAGAAGACTGCTTAAATCATCCTTATTCACTGAACCAAAGCCTTGCTGGAAGATAAGCATAAGCATGTTTCTTCTCGTCTCTGATTCTTCTTCTCCTAGGAGCGCCAAACCACACTCAATGCCAAGTCCTCATACCCACTGCTTCTACTTTCCCAGTACCTTTTAGCTATAAAACCTGATGACCTCTGCCTCATGGACCCAGGGTCCATACTGAGACTGAATGGGTTTCCCCATTCACAGCACCCCAGTTTGCACAGAGCTACTGGTGTGTAGTCCGATATTGGGAATGTGCTCATCATTACTGCTCTCTTTTCCTTTATTTATTAAAATCAATGTTTGTTGTATTGCTTCTAATTCTAATGTGCAGTGTTTAATTATACTGTTTGAAAGTTTTAACCTTTAAAATTTGGGGGAATTATTTACAGTTGCCAGCTGTAATGCAGGACTAATCTGAGAAATAAAATGCTGTTGCAAGGGGTAAAAAAAGAACAGCACATCTAGAGTTTGCTAGATTATTATACTACATTAGAGAAGGCATTTGCCCTAAAGAGACCATAAAAGTAAGCAACTCAAATTATATTACCGGTAGTTCTCAGAATTTGGTGTAGTAGAAAATAGACTTCATTCATGACATACTCTCGTGTCATCATGATTGCATGTACAGCCATTAAAGTATAATTGAAGCGTAGGAAATCAGGAAATGAAAGGGAGTGGAAGCCAAGGTTTTCATGCATGGACATAACAACATATGGGAAAAAACTTGGGGGAAAAAAGGTCAGCAAGTAAAGAGAAGGGAAAAAAATCAAAGTAATTTCTACTTTTAAAAAACAGATGAGAGGTTTAGGGAAAATGCAGCAAGGGAATTCTAATGCTGGACTTGTTTCTCCTTCGTGACATAATAAAAACGTTATATGTAAATACATCTATAAAACCTATCAGAGTTCCCTCAGATCACATTCTGGCGGCACAGGAGCGTTGCTCTATTGCAATCCTTTCCTTTAAGAGAAAAATAGCTATTTGAAGAGGACAATGCAAAAAGTTTTTCTAACTTTTACCAGTTGCCAAAGGACCATCCACATCACTTTCCCCTCAGCTACATCCCCCTACATCATCAGTGGCAGCGTCACCTGGAGTTCCCCATTTTGAAGATATCCTCCAGGAGTTGGCTGCACTGGCTTTAGTGAATGTTTTTATTGTCAGAACATGGCAAAGAGGCCTGTAGGGGTACAGAGTCGGGCTGTATGAAAGAGCACCGTTCCGATTATACTTCCGTTTCGACGATTCGATGGAACAGTGTTTAATTTCGACTTTCATTTTGTTTCAAAAGCACTGTTTCATTTGGTTTCATCAAAACTGTTTTGCTGTTTCAACATGGTTTTTAATGTTTCACCCATCGGTTGTTATGGGAAAACATAAAATACAGCAGGCAGGCAGATCGGGGCACCCCCGGGAGGGCTGCAGGGGCTGTGCTGGAGTTCTCCCAGGGTTCTCTCTGGGACTGGCATGGGGAAGATCGGTGCTGCTGCCAGTCCCAGGCAGCAGCACCCAGCTCTTCTCATCTGGCAGGCAGGTGGGAGCTCACCCACACCCCGGTGCCACTGTGGCTTCTTTGTATCTAGGGTGTGCAGGGTCACTTAACATAGATAAGTGCAGAGTGTTGCACATGGGGAGGAAGAACCGGCACCACGCTTACAGGTTGGGGAACTTCCCTCTTGCCTGCACAGAGGCGGAAA
>JAGPOW010002742.1:16090017-16127461 GCA_030014935.1 Caiman crocodilus | reverse complement strand
GAAAGACTTTAACATGTGTCTTTCTTCACCGGTCCCATCTAGTGATAAGTGTCTTGGCCAAAATGAAAAAGCAGGGCGTGAAAAAGAAAGAGCGATCTTATGGAGCACAGCAGATTTGGTTTTCGTATGGGCCACATGAGGTCTTGTCAGATCTGATCCCACAGAAGAAAAGAATCAATTTACAAATCAAAACAGCATCTCTTTCTGGTGGCCACGTCTCCTCCGAGGATATTGAGAGAATCGGAGTTTGTAGTCCTGAACAATACCACAAGCCCCCAGCACCGAGGGGAAGAGGTTTACCAAAAGGGAATGTTGTATTGAACCGAAAAACATTTGCAGCTTTATACGAACACAGTCACATAGATTGTTCCCTTTGCACTGTGTAAGTATTTGCTCAATCTTTGAAATAGAACCAAGGGAAAAAAAAATGATGGCTGCTATTAGTTCTGTGCTGCAGCAGGTATGGCCTTGCCTGCACAGGGAGCAGGCACAGAAGAGTGAGGCTCTATCATAATTTCATACCTTCTGAAAAATGCAGTATTATTCCCTGCTCTTCTGGCAACCAAGGACCCAATGTCTAGGGTCAGTGTTTTGTGTTTTCTGCAATATCCACTATACTGTTATGTGCCAGCTGCAATTTAAAGTATTTGCACTGCTCATGTGTGTCACAGCAACAGAAATAGTGTCATGTAATGAGATGTTTTACCTGCATTTTATATAGAACAAGATCAGCTCCATGCAACCTATTAGGAATTCGCTGCCTTTGACAGTGGAATCTTAGAAAACCCTTGTCTTCAGTACTGGTGACATCACAGATAGATCAGATCTGGTTCAAGAGTGTCTTCTTGTCTATCAAAGTTATAATACAATTTAGCACAGGTGAAGGAAAGAAAACACATAAACAGGAATGTGTCTTATTTGTCAAAAACAGATTACCCTCCATAAGTATTCTCTTTTAGTGCCATGCCTGGTTCTGATAGGGATGTTTGTATAAAATCCTTGTTCCAGAACATTTTTTCTTACACATGAGTTCCTCTGGTGAGAAACGTTGTTATGATTGAAGACTTTATGCCTATTTCTGTTTCTGCTGGAATTTGCAAAATCAATATATACAGCATGAGGTTGTCTCAGCTTTGCTAATGGACCTGGCCCACTATTGAGACTTGGGCATTTGCTCCCTTCTCCTGTGCCATGCATTAATGGGTAGGGGAAATCTGAGTAGCCATGCATTGCAAATGCTGGGGAGCCTGAAGGTGTCACCTCAATAATCTTTCAAAATTCTAGGCACTATCTATTTAACTTAATTTTGTTTTGCAATCCCCAGATCAATTGTTTGTCAGAGTGGCTGCTGGGTACATAGCTAGGGCTGCACTTGAATATACAATTGCAAAATTCGGCAGAATAATGGATAACTAGAAATGTTATTCAGCCAAAGCCAAATTAAAAGCCAAATAATGGTTAAAACAGTGATATATTGCAGCAGGATGTTGAAAGCAAAAAAAAACAACCCCAATTCCAGTAGTTATTCAACCTCACAAAAAAACAACTTATGAGTTAGAATACATTATGGAAAAAAGTACCATAGATAGAATATCTCCAAAAAAAAAAAAAAAGAAGCTTTAAAATACAGATTGCAAGAGCGAGGGCAGCAGTAAGACCTTAGAGATTGTTGTTCTGATCTGCTCTTTTTGAAGTAAATGGGAATAGCATTGCTATTGCCTTCACTAGAAGCAGGTTTCACTCCAATAGAGAAACCTTAAACCTTCAGGCTATTAAGAGTCTGTGTTTCATCATGGGCGGCAGTGATTGTGAAGAGACCTAGAGCATTAGAGAGGAGCAGCAGTGAGAGGGTCTGACTTGAGGAACAGGGAAGAGAAAGCTGATGTCAGAAGGAAGAAGAAAAAGGAGCCCAGTATTCTTGAAACCTCCCATCCTTTTCCAGACTCATATACAGGCAGTCCTCGACTTAAGACATTTCAAGTTACAATGGACGGCACTTACAACGTTTATAAATTGACACCTCATTTCGACTTGCTGATGATAGTTTTGACTTTTTGATGCTTGATCCAATGCCACGCTATGCCAGAGAAGAAGTTTGCTGCGTCACACATCTCCCTGGAGAACATCTGTCCAAACTGCCTTGGACATTTTCTTTAAGAAAGCAGACAGGACTCCAGAAAAACTTGCAGACGAGACTCCTGAAAAGACTCCGGCCAAGAACCCTTCAAAAAGTCCAGCAAAGTCACCTCAAAGAAGTCCTTCCAAATGGATATGATTGCTATTTACAATATAAACACATTGAAGTAGCTATATTACTCATCTATAATTGATTGAGTACAAAATTCTGAATTATTTTTGGTAAAAATAGGGTATCGGGCCTTGTTTCAGGAACCAATCCCTCATTTATAACATTGTTCCTATGGGAAAAGTGGTTCCAAGTTACAACATTTCGACTTAAGACGTGGTTTTCAGGAACCTGTTGTGTTGTAAATCTGTATCTGGCCAAATGGAAAGGGAAAAGAAATAGCAAAGCTCGTAATACTAGTTATCAGTGGGAAGGAACAGCGTCTTCTCCTGACTAGTCATGTTCAAAGAAATATATGAAGAACTATTCTAATATCAGCATTTGGTCCAATATTTATTCACAGCTGAATTTGAGTAAAGCCCCTTTATGCTTTGCATCCATTTGAAATGGGTGGCTGCTGAGTGTTGTGAAAATTGATAGGTTTTTTTTTCTTCTCTCTCTCCTTTTTTTTCCCTTTATTTTTTTGAGGAAAGGCATCAAAGACCAGATTTGTGGAAGATTACTTCTAGTAAAAAACAAAAGAAATTATAGTTCAATATTATATTTCAGGGAAGTGTGGCATATTCAATTGTTATAGGTATGACCAATCTGTGTGTAATGCATGTTCATATTTAATATTTATTAATATTAATATTTAATGCATTTCATTTTTAACATGGGAATTTACGCTGAGCGGGGGATTGTTGTTTTTTTTAATGTCTTCAGTGTTCTCTAACTGGTACAGGATCCCAACAAAATAATTTCCAAACCAAAGGCAATGGGTAAAAATGATATTATACTAGTAGTGAGAAATGCATGGGCTATATACAGTCAGTGTTTTGAGAGGTTTTTAAAAGCCAAGAACAAGATTCACCAGTTGTTTTATATGGCTCCATTTTGACTTTTGAGTAGAACCATTGGCATTCCAATTCCTTTTTATTTTATATTGGAATTGGTCTGTATGAACACCGGTTTAACTAAAACTAGGTGGGAATCATGCTCCTTCATTAATACTAGTAGAGTTTTCTCTTCTGCAGAGCGGGTTATACAGGACCAAATTAGATTTCATCATGATTAAAGCATCTCACCACATTCTTGCAGAGTAGCAAATTAGTTTATAGTGATTTTCTTGAGAACAAATTAAAAGTACTGCACAACATCATGAGAATGGAGATGTTTTCCATAACATAAGAGTAACTGATTCAATGTTAAGATGTAAGGATATAGTCAAACTGGAATGTTAATCAGTTGGGTAGGAAGCAAACATCATGTTTCAAACAATTATGCTGTGCATGAAGTCTGTGCAATTAATTATATTTTTACCAAGTGAAGTGCAGTATATAGTAGCAGAGCACCTAATTAGTTAGTAAGTGATTTTTAAAAACTTCTGAACTAACAAAGACAATCTTTTGTTTTGTAGGAAGTTTAAAAATGTATCAGACAACAAATTGTAAAACTCCAGGTGATTTGCCTTGCTTGTGTTTACTTCTACTGTCGCTAATTGTATACAATTACTTCTACTGTAGCTAATTGTATATTTATTATGTGGATTATAATCTTTTTCCCAAGAAATATAAGCATTTTTTACTCTTGAGGTTCCTGTTTGAAAACCCAGCTCATGTTCAAACAATGGTGGCAGTTTACTAGATGTAATATTAATCCCATGCATTGAGAGGTTAAGTGTAAAAGATTAAAATTTTCACACAAAATATACTTTTGTGATACAAAAATGACAATTTATATAATATGTACTGTCAACAAAAGCAATGAAATTCAAACATAAGGCCATCCTCATTTTTTGAATTACCATTTTGTCCTTTGGTAAAAAAAATAGCTACTATGGAGCCAGACTCGTGGTCTAACAAAACTGGTGTTTTGTCTATAATGGGAGCCAAAGAAAAACACTTCAGATAAAAGCAATAAACTGCTAATTATTAATATTCTCTTAAAAGAATATACTTCTGTGCCAATAGTAGTGAACTGTTTATTATCAGAAGTTTGGGTATTGTTAACTTTGTGGCTATGAGAGCTGTTATTAGCACAATTCTTAGTATTTTAATCTTAATCTAGGTCTAATGCCTGACACAAGTTATTGTAGGATATTGTATAGTTTCACTTCACAGGTATGTACTCTCATATAACCCATAGTTTATCTTGTGAAATCACTGGAGTCAATAATGTAATAAATGTCAGTTCATATGTATATATAGCAAGCTTTCCTAGGTAGCTCACAAGAGGAAATTACAAAGATTTGTAAAATGCAACTGAACTTTTCCCTTGGCCATTTCAGCCTAAAGCTGTGTTTCCCTCTTCCAATATACATGTTGGGCGCATCTTTATGAGACACTATGTCACCATAGCAATGAGTTATGGCAGCATAGCTCATCAATACGGTGATGCAGCATTGCCAGGCAGTAACTGTGATGCCACTGCTACTGCACAGTAGCAACAAGCTACTATGCAGTCGCTCATTCATACTACACAGTAGTTTGTTGCTGCTGCACAGTAGGGTCAAAAATGACCCATGCACTGCTGGGACTGTGCATTACCAGTGGTTACTGTGCAGTCATTTAGTATTTGCTTTAATACCAACTGCGCAGTCAAGGGCACGTGTAGATGCACTGTTGTCTTTCAGTGACTGAATGTATCTCAGATCCTGAGGAACTGAGGGCAGTTCAAGTTCAGGATATTTTTATAGGAAAGGTAAGTATTTGTCTTCCTCTAAAACCCATGCTACCATAACCAAGGAAATAAGATATTCATGAAGTTAAAAATTATCCATAAGTTAGGCTATTTTCAAATTCCCATTTCAACCCAATATTTAGCATTTATTATCTTACTATGTATATCCAATGTCAAGTGCATGCTTAGTAGAGTCTTTAACTCTACTGAACAGTTCTGATTTACATCTCTAAAGAAGATTGAGGCAGGTTTGTGGCTCAAGGAAAGTAAGAATTACATATTGAAAGACCCTTGACCTGTTTTTCTAATGTATCCTGGCAGGCTTAACATGGCTCAATTTCCTCCGAAACCTGCTCCACTTTCTCTTTATTTGACAACTGTGGACAACAATGTTCGCTTTTTGAACAGTCAGCCCTGTAACCTATGCATCCTTTTTGACTTGGACTTCTCTCTAAATCTGCTCATCCAGACTATATGTTGCAGATTACTTCTGCAATATGATTTTTAAAAGGAGTTCAGTTGTAATTCCTTTTTAGGCCCTTTGAATGGCAAGAGCTGGGGGGGGGGGTGCAACGGAGCTTCCTCAGGTCGTGGACCCCTCCAACTGGTACTGGAGGGAACCAAACTGGGCCCATGAGGCAAGGGGAGGCTCCCTTCCCCCACCACCCCACCCAGGTCTCTTGACAACATTAACATAGAGCTGCCAGCTGCTTTAAATGTCTACACCTGAGGGGGGTGAAATGGAGCCCCCTTGCCTCACAGACCTGGCCCAGCTGCCCCCAGTACCCCAGCTGGGGTATTGGAAGGGGGGGATAAGGTGAGGAGACTCTGTCCCACCCCACCCCCTCTCAGCTCTGGCCATTCAAAGTAGCTGGCAGCTCCATGCTGATACTTCCCATTCCCATTTCTCCCCCTCTGACAGCCCTGCCCCACCCCACAAGCACCAGTCCACCCTCATGAAAAATTAATCCTGGAGGGAACACAAGTTCTTTAAGCTAATACCTCATTTGATATATGGTTAATTTTTTGCACAAATAGCCATTTTAAAAGTGCTCTGCAGCCATACATATCTGTTAATTCATGGCTGTAGAGCGCTTTCAGGGGCCCAATCTTGTGGAAAATATAACTTGTACAAGCACCCAATAATTATCAAGGACTCCTCAGAGCATAAAGACTAGGGCTGTGCAAAGTTTCAGATCATGATTTGGATTCAGGGATGATTCGGAGGCCAAATCTATTAATCCAGATTGAATTACTGGAAGCTTTAGGCTTTTCAAATTGATTTGGAGCTTCTGAATCGCTTTGGAAAAGATTTCGAATAGATTCGGCCATAGAGTATAATGGGGAATCAATGAAATATCGATAACTTTGTTATCTGTAACTTTGTTGTGTGAAACTTGCACTGATGGTAGCCCCTGCTGAGAATATGACTCTTGTCAAGTTTCAAGGTGATAGGTGCAGGGGTTTCTGGAAAACTGTGCCTCAAATGCCTGAAAGCAAAATGCATGTCACATGTGTATTTTAAGCCACAGTGGGGTGAAAACTGCAGGGATGGTGGCCCCAGTGAGGCCACAAAGCCTGCCAAGTTTCAAGGAGATAGGTGCAGGGTTTGGGGGGAAACTGCACCTCAAGCTGCAGATAAACAAAACACATGATATGGGTGACACTGTGCGTGTTAAAGCACAGCAGGGTGAAAGCTGCAGGGATGGTGGCCCTGTTGAGGCCACAATGCCTGCCAGCTTTCAAAGAGATAGATGAAGATATTCTGGGTTCTGGGGTCCTGCACCTCTGCCTGCTGACAGGCTGAACTCATGACATGGGTGCTTGTGCAACTGTGTCTGTCTTGAGGCGTTGGGGGGACGACCTACTGCAGACTGGGCTGTTAAGCTACTGTGTTACCAGTTACCAGTCAATCAGGATTCACCCAGGGACCAGCTCAATACACAGTAGCTAGCTAATGTAACGAGTTAATGAGCAAGGATTAGCACCTACAAAACTACAGAGTAAGGAGAGGAAAGAATCAATACAGAAAATCAACTGCCCCAAGACAGAGACAGTCAGTTGCACAGCACCCATGTCATGAGTTTTGTCTGTTAGCAGCTAGGGGTGCAGGGCCCTAGAACCCCCCTGCACCTATCTCCTTAATAGCTGGCAGACTTCATGGCCTAACCAGGGGATATCACCTCTGCAGTTTTCACCCCACTGTGCCTTAACACACACAGGATCATCTATGTCATGAGTTTTGCCTGTTAGCAGCCAGAGGTGCAGGGCCCCAAAAGCCAGACTCCTCTTGTACCTATCACCCTGAAACTTGGCAGACTTTGTGGCCTCAGCAGGCGTGACCACCCGTGCAGTTTTCACCCTGCTGTGGTGTTAACACATTGTACCCATCGGGTTTGGTATACTTGCTGTCTAGCAGCTTTAGAGCACATTCCCAGTTCAGGCTGTGGGATGTGTCCCCAGGACTTGGGCACTGGGCTACGTTCAGCCCTGAGGGAGGCCCTGACACTTGCCTTTCGTGACTCGATCTTCCTTTCAGTAGTGGGGTTCTTCCTCGCAGGACCTTGTGGACCAGGCTCTGCCTCTTGCGTGTGTTCTTGCGGCTCCACCTCCCCTACACCCCAGCTATACACCAGCCTTCAGAATGACCAGGTGATCGATCGCTGGCTTGTCTCTATGATGTTCCCTCCTGCTCTTGTCCCCTCTTGCCTGTCCTTCAGTGTCTTTATTTGCCCTGGGTATCTACAGAGTGTGGGACCAGTTCTGCCTCAACATCTGCTTTGGACTTATCTTCAAGCCATCATGTTTGACGAGGTTGCCTCCACTCCTCTTCTTGACCCTTTGGGTCAATCAGGGATACCATCCCTGGTTTGGGCTGCTGGGTGCCCTTCAAGATGCTAATGAGACCAAAAAAAGAAAAAAGAAAAGGAATAGTAGGGGTTTGGGCCGCAGGCCACCCCACTCACGGGTCCAGCGTTTGTGGTCATTGGGATCCCTTGACTCCATCCTCCTTGGCCCAGCTGTCCTCCCAAGCAGGGTGTTTACTCTTTTAAGGGAGCCAGGATCCTTCTGGTGGGTTCCCGTCCAGCCCCCTGCAGATCCATTGCTTCTGCGGTCCGGTAGCTCAGGGAGCAGCTTCGCCTCCTGTGCCTGGCTTAGCTGCTGCTCACACAGTTTCCCTGCTGCCGGCTTTTAAATCCGCCGGGTGGCAGTTTTCTATGATGTCAACTGCTGGCGCCGCTCCCAGCAACAAATAAAAGCAGCCAATGAACCATACCAATGGCTCTTCTTGGTGCAGCGCAGCTTTTCCTGTCAAACGTAAGTAAGCCCCCTTCTTAGGGCTTTTGGTTTCATTCTTCCAGGAGCTCACCCCAGCCCTGGGTCCTGCCATGAGAGGGTGTTCTGGGACCTCCATTTGTCTCCCCCTGCGACACACATACACATGACAGGAGTTTTGCTTTCAAGAATTTGGGGTGCAGTTTCCCAGAAACCCCTGCACCTGTCTCCTTGAAACATGACAGGCTTTGTGGTCTCTTCAGGGGCTACCACTCCCTGCAAGTTTCATCCAAATCAGACAAAAACGACAAATTTATAGATAGTTCATTGATTCCCCATTATACCCTATGGCTGGATCTCCGAAACAGCTTCATAGCTTCAGAGCCAATTCAACCGAATTGAAGCAGGAAACTAATCCAGAGCTCCGAAACGGATTGCTGGCATCTGAATCAGCCTGATCTGAAGCTGAATCAAATAACTGCCTATTCGCACAGGCCTAATAAAGACATCATGATCTAATAGCGGCAGTTCCTCTTCAAAATATTCAGAATTTTGTTTTTCACCTACTCTTTCCCAAAAGTGTCAGTGTTTGTAGGCAGTGTGGCTATATCAGAACTATTTGGTTAAAATAGAGTCTTCCTCTAAAGCATGATGTACTACCTCCTTGATTGATCACTGTGGATAAAACCACTGTCCTATAGGACGCTCAAGCCCGTAACTTTCTTGACTTGAACATCTTTCTAGGCCCGCACATCCAGGCTTTATATTCAGACAATACATTCAGTAGTGCACTCTTTACTATAATAATCTTTCTAGGCTCTCACATCCAGGCTTTATATTCAGACAATACATTCAATAGTGCACTCTTTACTGTAATAATCTTCCTTCTTCACAGACTGACAAGAGGCAACTCACAGGACTACTCTAAGTACAAGGGGTACTTAAGACTCCTGCAGATGAATGGTAACTACTAACTAAAAAGAGGTTGAGAGTTCCTTTATGATGATCTCTACCCTATTATTATTTATTTGTATAAACACTGTCCCATTTTTATTTATTTAAAGATAAATTATACACATAAGACAAATGAGATCATGAGAGATACCTCTATCTTCCTAGACATCACCAGGAAGGAGTTAGCTTTATCTTTCAAGAAAAGAAATCTTATGGGTCACTTCCTTGAAGTGATTTCCCAAGTAGTGTCAGATACTTACAAGATTTATACCATACTTAGAGGTTCAAGCTAGCCTCGCCAACCCTAGAAGGTCTCAGCAGGATAGAGAACCAGCTGGCTGCCCATGAAGATCTCTGAAAGTAAGAGATACTTGAAAGGAACCTCCTATAATCACATTCATAAATTTATCATAAATTTATCAAATTTAATCTAAAATCCAGGTACGTTTCTTGCCCCCATTCTTTCTGTTGAAAGGGTGTTCCAGAGCCTCACTTAACTTACTAATTTCTGGCCCAAATATAATTGTGGCCAGCTCTTATGTATTTGTTCTTTTGTCAACATTTGTCTTTTAGCTTCAGCTTCTGTTCTCCCTCTGCAATGTACCCCTCCAGGCCTTCTCTGGATGTGTATATAGGGAATGCCTATACAGTGCAAAGAAGTGACATACTGGGTGTGTCCACACAACATGCTAACTCTTCAGTAGCCTAATAATACTGTGCAGCAGTGCATCATGGCAAAAGCAGTGCTAATACGCTACTGCACGGCATTATTAAGTTACTGCACAGTAGTGTCACAAAAAAGGCACTACTGCACAGTAACTCTGGTTACGATGCATTTATTTAGTACTTGATTATATAAGTACTAAATTAAATGTGCAGTAACCACGGCACCTTAATGAATGTGTAGATTCCTACTGGCTTCCAAAGAAAAGCAAAATGGCCACATTTTGTGTAGCTGAATACACACCACATAGATTGCATTTCACATGCTAAGGTATTTTAACATACAAAAAACAAATCATAGTTCTGAAATAATAACAAAAAGATTTCATAGAAGTTTGGGTCGGAAAGGACCTCAATAGATCATCGAGTCTGACCCCCTGCCCTGGGCAAGAAAGAGCACGGTGCTTGTCTAGTCTCCTCTTAAAGACCTCCAAGGTAGGGGAGAGCACCACCTCCCTTAGAAGCCTATTCCAAATTTTGGCAACCCTCACCGTAAAGAAATTTTTCCTGGCTAAATCAGCTCCTGTCAGTTTATGACTGTTGTTCCTAGGAACCCCAAGGGATACCCTGCTAAACAGAGTATCCCCTATTCCTTGCTGTCATTACGCCCTCCACCCCAATGAATTTGTAGATGGCCACAAGATCCCCCCTCACCCTTCTTTCGTGGAGGCTGAAGAGATTCAGGTCCCGCAGTCTCTTCTGGTCGGATTTTCCCTGCAGGCCCTTAACCATACAAGTGGCCCTCCTCTGGACCCTCTCAAGGTTATCCACATCCCTCTTGAAGTGCAGTGCCCAGAACTGAATTCAGTACTCAAGCTGTGGTCTTACCGATGCTGCAAAGAGGGGAAGCATCACCTCCTTAGACCTCCTTACTAGGTGCGTCAATGATTTTTTCTCCCTAGATGCTGCACTTTGCACTTATCTTTGTTAAACTACATCCTATTCTGTTCTGCCCACTTTCCCAAGCTGTCCAAATCCGCCTGAATCTGATCCTTGCCCTCCAGTATGTTTACTCTGCCCCATAATTTTGTGTTGTCCCTGGATTTGGACAGAGTGCTTTCTTTGCATGCCCTTGTTCAAGTCAATGATGAAGATCTTGAACAGCGCTGGTCCACAGGCTGATCCTTGGGGAACTCCACTGCCCACATTCTTCCAGGCCAAAAATGACCTGTACACCACCACCCTTGGGTGTGTCCCATAAGCCAATTCTCCACCCTGATCATGTAATAATCTACTTCACAACCACTTAATTTATTCGTAAGAATGGGATGTGACACTGTATCAAAGGCCCTTTTAAAATCCAAGTGGATGACATCTACCTCAACTCCTGCATCTAAGCATTTTGTGACCTGATCATAAAAAGAAGCAAAGTTATTCAGGCAGGATGTACCTACTATGAAGCCATGCTGGTTTCCCTTCACATTATTTTTCCTACTGGACTCCCACAAATGTGATCCTTAATAATTTTTTCAAAGCTTTTCCCAAGGATAGAAGTGAGGCTAACTGGCCCATAGTTACCTGTATCATCCTTTCTCTCCTTCTTGAAAATAGGGACCACACTGGCCCGTTTCCAGTCCTCTGGGACCCGTCCCAAGTGGCAAAACCCAGGAGGAATTTCCAGTATATAATTACAAATAGTACAAATAAGTTCAGAAGGAAGCTGTACTCATTAAGCACTATAGTGATTTGCACTTAACACTGATTAGAGCTTGTAATTCCCATCATTTACTCAATATGTTTTAAAAACACTTAGATGCATTTGCATGAACTTTAGCAGGCATTTGGACTATGCGATGGGAACTTCTTGAGTAATGGGTCCTTTGTACTAATGCAGCAACACTTTGTCCCATATTCCACTTAGCTTGTAGGGTAAATATGTTCTTTAAAACTCAACAAATGAAGTTGAAACAATAGTGCAAAGTGCTGAAACATGAAGCTATTGGTTTAATAGCATACAATTGACCCAATCTGTTCCCTTTTAAATCTCTCAACCTGGCAGCTGTCATTTTATTGTCATTGTTTCAAGTCGTCTTACCCAGTTTCTTTAATTTGTGTTAGGAGATCAAACAAATCCAACTGAGCTATTTGAACTGCAGTTATTTTAGTATCCTCAGAATTATGAATGTTCTAGTTTTTGATAACAGTGACAGTGCCCAGAACGTAACCAAATGAAGACTTCTATCTATGTTATCTCCCCGTAATTTATATTTAAATGCAATAATGTTCCCAATTACCTGCCTAAGCAGACAAAGCAGGTCACCTAACACACTTAGTTGTAACAAAGATAGCCTGAATTCAATACATTTCTCAATAAAATGAACAGTAGAGGAAGAATAAAGGTTTACATTCACCAGCCAGCATATAAACCTAACTTTTAAAATGTTAGGATTTTTTACTCTGAAAGATAGTATAGCCTAACATCAGTTCATATGTAGCTGTATACAATCAGAGGAAAAACATTTAAACATCCCAGCATGGGTATTTCCATTTAAATCTGATTACAGTGAAATAAAACTGTAGCTATTAAAGGTTTAGAAGAACTACAAATACAAGCAGTAAAAGAAGACAGTTAGTAAATGAGGTAGTAAAACATTTCAGCAGGGCAAACAGTTTATAGCACTCAGCCTTCCTGTAGCAGACTGTGCTATTCACTACAGACCCGTGCACTGTTCCCTGAACTGCACTTAAACCTGCAATTAACCTTTCACGCCTAATGAAGCTGTTGTGCTGGAAAATTAAAATATATAGTACTGCCTGCTTTTACAGAGACTGGGAGGAGAGCATCTCAAAATGAATGACTTTTCAGAGGCTTTTGTTCAAATGCAAAATTAAAGTGCTATGTGTATATAAATTGGGATGCACTTTGCAAGGCAATCTCTTTTGATGTGCTGTATTTTATTCCTGTACTTATTAATTGTTTTGCATAATTGTTAAAAAAAAAAAAAAAACTCACACCAGTAATTTTATGATTAGGCAATTACTTCTTGAGAAACAACTATTACCATTTAGCTCCCATTAGGAAAGTCTAGTAGGCAAACGTCGATCCTCTGGATCACAGTGTACATGTAAGAGGTCTAGCCTGATGCCTAATGAAGCTGTTTGTGGCTGACAAGCTCAATTCGAGAGCAACACAGCTTGTTACAAGTTTCACAGATCCATGTGTTGTCTGAGTTGGAGTCTGCTTTCTTCTTTTGCTTCCATCCTCTGGATCAAAGCTGGTTCCTGTTGGGCTACACCCAGTGCCAGATGTTCCTTCCACATCAGACAGGATTCTGTGCATTCCTCCCACTTTTCTGTATTGATGTTGAACAACTTCATATCATTTGTGTGCACATCGTGATATGACCAGAGAGGGTGACCCCACTTTCCAGAGCCATCTTGTATCTCACCATGCAAATTATTCTTGTGGATACGGTGTCCTCCCATTCTCTTGTAATGGCTGGTCCATCACAACCTCCTCTTCTTGTTAGTGGTTTCTAAGTGTGTCAGTGCTGTGCGCTCCAGTACCCCTGTGTTTGGTATTTTGTCTTCCCACTTTTTCAGGATCTTACACAGACATCTCACATGAAAGCCGTTCAGTCTCTTGATGTGCCTAGCATATGTAGTCCGTAACACCAAGATACGTATCCTCCAGTGACGTCAGGTATTGGTCCTTCCACCCTCTGGTACATGATCACAGCCTTTTCGGGACTAATTGTCATCCTGAAGCTCTTGCATGACTCAGAAAATCTGTCCAAGAGATTTTGTGGGCAAGGTTCATTGTGGGCAACGAAGGCCATGTCATCTGCAAACAGGAAATCTCTCAGAATCAGTTCTTTCACTTTGTTTTTTTTCTCTAAACCTTGTGATGTTGAACAAGCCTCCGTCTAGTCTGGTTCAAAGACAAATACCATCACAGCTGCCTTTGAATGCATGAAGAAGCAGGAATGAAAAGTAGATGCCATAAAGCACAGGGGCTGAGACACACCCTTGTTTCATCCCTTTGAAGGCATTTGATTCTCTGTTTTCATGCACTACAGTTGCCTTCATACCTTAATGTGATGAGCAAGTGATGTTCAACAGTTTGGGGGTGGGGAGAGGCAATCCAGTTTCTTCAGAACAGTAGAAAGGCCCTTGTGGTATTCGTTTTTCTCCACACTTCTCTTATAGTTGCTTGACTGAAAATACCACATCAATGGTGAAGTGTCCTGAGCAAAAACCACATCGACTTTCAGGATACAATCTCTAGGTGAGAGAAGCTAACCTAGAGAGCTTGTGAGTGACAAATTTTTCAACAATATTCAACAGGGAAATATCTACAGTTGTCTCGGTCATTTGTAACCCATTTGTTTTTGTATACTTGTACATACTGAGCATCTTTGAAATCTTGTGGTACCACTTCCTCTTTCCAACAGATCACTATAACTTTATGAAAGTCTCTGGTTGTGCTAAAAATAAGCAAGTTCATATTGCTTTCTCTTGTATTTTTTTCTCATTGTGAATGTAATTATCTTTGAAATACATACCTCCTACTTCTATTTGACTTAATGACTTTTCCACGCATATCTACAAGCTATAGATTGCGTATCCACCGAAGGTTATGACCTAGTTTTGCACAGCTGGATCAAGCTGGGCTTAAAGAATAGATCTAGCCCTGTAACTGGACTTGAATTTCTAGAAATGAGACCATTAAAGGTTTTGCCCTTACACAGTGCAGTGGAAGCTGATTCAGTAGCTCTTTGATTACAATCCTACTGCAGATAAATGTACATGTTTGGCTAATATCAACTGAGATAGATAAATTTAAATGGAAATTCCTAAAGAAGGCAAGTAAATTAAACAAGCTGTGAAACGTGGTGACAAAGGTTGACCATCGTAGAATGTATGTTTCCAATTTTACTAATCTGTCACGTATTCACTTCTGATATTTAGGAAAAACACCTATAAAAGCAAGGATAATTTCATTATTATATTTAAACCTCAGCATTTTTATTGAATCTGCAGTTGTTTTTTTTTTATGTGTTTTCCTGTAATGTGTGTGCATCAGCTTGACTTGCCAAATGAAACTCCTTTAGACCACCAGTCTGAAATAATGAATTGTTCCCCCAGTTAATTGCATTGCTTTGATAACAAGGAACTGTGTTGGGCT
Organism: Caiman crocodilus; assembly: GCA_030014935.1. Taxonomy (NCBI): domain Eukaryota; kingdom Metazoa; phylum Chordata; order Crocodylia; family Alligatoridae; genus Caiman; species Caiman crocodilus. Next base: position 16,112,414 of record JAGPOW010002742.1, on the reverse strand, counting down.
TGGAGAACACAATAAGTGAATTTCATCAGATCATCTGCGCGACGTTTTGAGAAATGATCCTCTGGAGTGACCTGATTTTAATGGAACTCTAACAGCATGACAACATGTCCCAGTATGCAGCAGTAGATTGGAAGCAAATAGATCTTCCTGCATAGTCGTGTTATGCAGAGTAAGGTTAGCAGCATGCCACGAAGCAGCATATTAACAAAAAAGTCCTGTTAAAAGAAAAATTGGAAGACCTGTTTCTCCCTAATATATAATCCATTTTGTGTACTTGCTAAGCCTCGCTGTTAAAAACAGAGCTACACATAAGCGAAAATCAAAATGTCACTTAGATTTTATCCTCAAATTTAGTAACACCAGATATTGTTGATGTTATAAAGGTGCCTCAAGGACATCTTATAATTTCATTTATCAAAGTCCAACATTAGGAATTGCTAGCTAATGCCAGAAAATATATATGTGTATGTGAGAAAAATGACTTAATTAATCTTGGCCCTTACATACCGTGAAACACAGAAATGCTAAGTACAGTTATCATCTTTATAGATAAACGGCGCTTTCTATTTTCAAAGAACTGTAACACATTAACTAATTAATTCTTGCAATATCTTTGTGAGGTAGAGAAAGATACCGTTAGTTTTGCATTAGCACAGGATTTATAGGATACTGGCAATCTGAACCACTTGTTTTCTTTCTGCCAGTGTACCTTATATAAGTTGAGCAGGTTTTAGGGCCATGTGCAAGTGAAAAGCTATTGTTTTTCTCTGTTTCCTACTGGCTAAGTGTATCGCAATGAAATAACGCACAAAAAATCTGTCTTAAAATTGGACTTTGTAATAAATAAAATTAGTCTGATCTTGATTCAAGTTAAAAAAAGTACACACTAAAAATTTTTGACACTATTTTAAAGATTAGCCATGAGTTTTTGAGACAGTTGTATGAGCTGAACTATTTTTGTTCACAGTTGGCATGTCTACACAAGACACAAAATGCACAGTAGCCTAATAATACTGCGCAGTAACATGTCATGGTAGAAACAGTGCTGATATGCTACCGCATGCTCAGTATTATTAGACAACTGAATAGTAGTGTCATTAAAAGGCACATGCCAGTGCTACTGCGCTGTAATGCCAGTTACTGCACATTGATTTAGTACTTGGCTATACAAGTATTAAACTTAATGCACCATAAGTACAGCACATTGATGAACATGTAGACATGACCAGTACATATCTTATTATTGCTATGGTGGTTCTTATGGTTGTGAAAATGGAAATCAACTATTTCAGACCCAGTTTGCAAACAGGTTTTTGTGAACTATTTGGTGGTAATGTTTTACATGGGTTATTACTGTTATGCTTCACCACTTGTGAATATGTCACAATAAATGCATGGCTTTTGTGTTTTGTCACTCTTAATCCATTCTGAGCTCTCAATGCTATAAGCAGTATCAGGAAAGTGTGCATTGTATATATATATTTCACAGTTCTGCCATTTATTATTATTTTAGAGCTATAATTTTTTTAATATAAAAAATACCTTGATATGTAAAGTGAAATCTATCTAGTATGTTTTCAGCAACACCAGAAGCAGTATAGCCACTGCACTAAGCAGTGATTGACGCCAGAAGCAGTGATAGCCACCTGGCTACCCTAGTTCTGCTTTGGGATCCCGTGTGTCACTACCTTGCATTATATAGGCATACCCTGTGAACAGGTGATGCTTCTGCATTAGCATTGTTCTTTTCCATCTCTAATTTCTCTGATTTTAGGGTTTCTGTGGTAGGACCTCCGAGATACAAAATTAAAATAGCTCACATGTAATCCTTCAATCAGACAATATGATGCCACCAGCCAAAATACTTGGATACATTTATAAACAAAGTAGATATGTTTTTCCAAAATTTCTATCTGTTCTGCTAAAATTGTACTTCATGCTTTTCCCAGTTCTGGGTCCTTTTCTCTGAGTTAAAGCTGCTTCCACTAAGTCTCCTGATCAAAGTCTTTAATACCATATTTACTCAAATATAAGATGAACCTGATTATAAGATGCCCCCCAATAATTAGATTCCATATATGAAAAATTTATCAATTTTATATACTTCTCCAGGTATAGAAGCTAATTTTTGCAGGTTGGCCTTGAATTTGTCCCCCCTGGGCCAGTCAGCCCTAAGGGAAGGAAAACCCAAGCCCACAGGCCTCTGGGTCCCAACACACTGCTACAGCAGGGAAAATAAATCTGGAGAACCGGTGGCCTTCTGCCCTCACAACTTCTTCCCCCTGTAACTCCTTCCTCTGCCTCCCTTATGGCCCCCCTTACAGTTAGTCTCTGCTCTCCCTGAGCACATGGGAGTGAGGGGCAAGTTTGAAAACACTGACATTGAAACAAGCATGCATATAATTATTTAGTTCATCCAAACTTTATGCATATTACCTTTTTTGAAATTGCTGCAAGTTTTAGCACAGGTTCTCCATAAACACACTTTTCAGCAGCACTTTTATAACTATTATATATAGTAAAGATTATGCACAATAACAGTCCAAAGCCAAAAGGCTTATGATTAACTACATAGTTCAGTGGACTACACCCCAGCAGAATCAACAGCATTTTAAGCCATGGTAAACCCATAGCTCAACACAGAGCCATGCGCTAATTAGCCCCTCATGACTGGTACTGGCTGTTGTCGTCATGAGTCCTGGGCTCTTCCACAAATGCATATGCAGATGAGGCACAAGGCAGTCTATCAGACAAAAATGCTTTCCCTCCTGAAAAGCCACATGTATCCTTTGATGGTGCTGTGACATGGCAAGTATAGGCTGACAGTATAATAAGCCTGCCCAGTACCCAGCCATGGGTCTACAAGTCCACGACAGCGGAGCAGGTGGAAGATCTTAGAGTCTCAGTGACTGTGAAGGTGCATGAAGGCTGCAGTGGAACAAAAGCACCAATTTTCTTGGCCTCCTTGTCATTGGTTAAGGTCTTGTTCTGTCAAGAACATGTGGAAACTGATGGGCAGTAGCTTCTCCATGATAAAAAAAAAAAATCATGCACAGGTATCTTCAAGGAAAACAAGCACATTTTTCAAGCCCTTTGGCAACCAGCTGGTGATTGTGCTGGATTCCTAGGTCTGCAAGCTCCTAGTCATGACTTGGCATGAAGATGGCAGTTACAAGAAGGTCATCAAGCACTTGGATGAGAAAGGAGAGTGATTCACCAACTCTTCAGGATCCACTCTGCTCACCTCACATGGGGAGGGGCTAGAAAAGGTGCCCTAAATATAGCCTGTTTACCATCTTCCTGACTGCATAACCACATCCTGTGGGATCACCTTTACTGCAGTCAAAATCAACAAAGACACACAATCCATTTTTGGACCTAGAACATCAATAATCTTATGCACAATCCTAATTGTGATCTCCAAGAATGCGACTGCAATCACGGCTCAAGAACTCATGCGACACAGTTGATGTCAGTGCACTGAGTGACACCTGGCAAGTGGGAGATGAGCAACTCAAAGAACATGGAGGCAGCTATACCTTCTAATGTAAAGGTAAACAGGAAGGGGAACACCAGCTTCCTGGAGTTGGTTTTGCCATCAAGAATTAACTCATAAACCAATTCAACAAGGTTCCTGTCAAAATTAGTGAGCACCTCATGACTCTCCCTCTTAAGCTAACAGGGAGCCAATATGCCACTGTCATTGGCACATCTGCCCCAACTCTTGATGTTTCCAATTAAACCAAGGAGGAATTCTGTACCAGCCTTGACCAGGTCCTTTATGATGTTTCAGAGGGAAACAGACATTCTTTTCAGTGATTTCAATGCCAGAGTCAGAAGGGACTTGAACCTCTGGAACAGAAATGTTGGCAAGGAAGGAATATCAAAGGCCAATACCAATGGAATCCTCCTCTTGACCAAATAAACAGAACATGGACTCACCATCACCCTTTTCCACTAGAAAAACAGGTGCATCATGCCAGCATCTGCAATCTAAGCATTGGCACCTGAATGATTAAATCATTGTTCATGCCCAGGACTGCAAAGATGTCTGCATCATCCAAGCTGTGGTAGGAGCTGAAAATTGCTGGACCAATCACCAATTCACCCACTGGGTTTCATCACTCAAACTGGCTCCCAAATGACAACTGCAGCCCAAGCACAAGGATCCAATCAACTGAGACTTCTTCCACCACTGTCTTAATGAAAAACTGGTGAATTCCAATCAACAAAAATGAGATAATGTTGGGAGTGCTTGGGGCACCTTCAAGTCCACTGTCATCAGGGACTGTGAAGCTTGGATTCTCTATCAGGAAATGTCAAGATTGATTCAATGATAATCACTAGGATATCCAAGAGTTGGTTGACCACAAGTCCAAGGCCTTTTGTGTTTGGCAGAACAACATCAACTCCAAGCAAAAGAAATTGAATCTCCAACAAGCTAAGGCAGAGGTCCAAACAAGGATCTGAGATATGTAGAATAGATGGTGGGAAGACAAAGTGAAGGAAATCCAACATCTCGGTGACATCCACAACATGCATGATTTTTTTCAATGCCACCAAAGCCATCTATGGTCTGACTACTCAGGGACCAACCCCCTTGAGACCTAAGGATGGAAAAGACCTGATCGATGTGCATTGGAAGGAGCATTTTGAAGGCTTTCTCAATCGAGACTCTGTTGTTCATGAGAGTGTTCTCAACTTCATCTGAAAACATCCAGTCAGAGATGATCTCAGAATCCCTCCAACCCTTGACAAGGTGAGGAATGTCATCAAGCAAATGAAAAACAAGGCATCTGTAGCTGATGGAATTCTTGCTAAAAACTTCAAGCAGGGAAGAAAAGAGTTCGCATCACAGCTCCGTGCCCTCATCTTGGGATTTGGAATGATGAGGAAATCCCAGATGACCTTAGGGATATCATGATTGTGACAATCTTCAAGAAGGGAGACAAGTGTAACTGTGGAAATTACAGAGGGATCACCTTGCTGTCCATCACAAGTATCATTGTGAGAACACTCCTGAGCTATCTCCTTCCACTTGCTGCAAAGCTCCTCCTAGAATCTCAGTGTGGGTTTAAGGCATCAAGAGATACAACTGACATGATCACCAACGGCAGGAAAAATGCCAAAAACAATATAAACCCCAATACACGGCCTTCTTAGGCCTCACAAAAGCCTTCAACTCCTTCAGCTGAGAAGCACTGTGGAGGATCCTTCTGAAGTACATATGCCTGCTGAAATTCACCACCTTTCTTTGCCTGCCCCATGGCAGTATGCGAGTGATGGTTCTCAGTAATGTGTTTATCACAGATCCCTTTGAGGTTATGTTGAGAGTTAAGCAAAGTTACACCATCACTTCAACACTCTTATTGATAGTCCTTACCATGATGCTACATATGATAGGGGTACGTGAAATGCGCTGTATTCAACTCGGATTCGGCCTAAATCAAGGGCAGTGATTTGATTAGTTGATTCAGATCACTGTCCCCTATTCGATTTGGCCGAATCCAAATCTGAAGATTCAATGCTGATTCGAAGAATCAGAGATTCTTTCATAGACGAAGTTTTACCACGTCTGATATCCTGTTATTATATTAAGATAATTCTGTTTGTGTTTTAAATTGAGATGTACTCCAGTAGGAAATTTAAATATTATTTAAGAGGTTTGTGGAAACGTATATAAAACATCTGGAACTCTTTCATGCATGCATTTTTGCCTAATCTTTTCTTTTTAGATTTTCCTTTTATTAAATTATTATGGCCAGATGGAAATTGTATGGACATATTTGTAGCTCCTTATAGTATGTTGCTGCTATAAACAAGAAAAGTTGACAATTTCCAAAAGGATAACTCAGGGCAGAATTTGACATCCTGGCTTTACCTGATTTTCACCAGGCTCCCACTATTGGAAAAAATGACCACATCACTCTTTGTTGCTGTGTATAGTACAGTAACCAGTAGCCAGTCTGATACAAACACAGATATGAGCTTGTTTGATGCACTTTGCAAACGCACAGTGAGAGATTCAAAGAGGTTCATGGCTCCATAAACAATCCAGACAAAAGTTGGAAAAAGAAACAGACACGGGGAGGCAAAGTGGTTCACGGTAGTTCAGCAAAAGTCAGGATGGAACCAAACTCTCCTGATTCCCAGTGTGGTGGCCCCTCTGTCTGGCCACCTCATCTCTCCTTCTCTTTTGTTTCCAATTACAAGAAAAATATTTTATAAAATGACCAAATGTTTGGTAGCCTCCCATCTAACTTAAAAATACAGATAATTATTTGTTGGAAAAGTATAAAAGACTGGACATATAAGGATCCACCACAGCGCTATAGAAGTCTTCTCACAATCGAGCATTAAATCCTCTTTTTTTTCTTTATTTATCTTCCAGGTCTTGCAATTGCAAGTGCCCTGATAGACATTTCACAACAGAAGCCTGCAGACTGTAAAGATAAGAGTTCAGGAGTCAGAAATCGAAAACATCACCTCTCAACACGTCAAGGAACTTGTGTCTGAGATCTAGAAACTGCACTTGTATATTCTGTAATGTTTTCTTTTTAAATGGCTTCCATTGAAAGCTATACTACAGCCTCAGTTTTTATGGAGGCAAATCTATGGATAATGGTGATAGGTAAATATGTGCTCTGTTATAGTCACACTTGCAATCTACTGTGCCCCAAAGCAGAACAACCTTATGACGAATATGAGTATACTGATCAGCTTTAGATGAAACAACCGATTCTGATATCATCAAAATAAAAATAAATGAAACAGCTCTCTTAATCCTGAGCAAATCAGAGGGGGGAAGTCTTGACTACAGCTGTTATTTTATAATGAAGAAAGAAATTGTATAATTGAAAATTAAGCTTAACCCTGGGACGCTGAAGGACATTTTTATAGCTTAACACCATGTTAAGAATTGTACAGTTTTTTCTCCTTTCGATCAGCAGTAAGATATTCTTTCAGAAAGGACTAACTGAAAAGGTTGATGTGAATTTAGGTGTTATTTTATCATTTTCCAAATGTGAAGGACGATTTTGAATGAATAGTTATTGCAAAAATTAACGTGCATATATTTCAGTGTTCATACCATATGAAAAAACTTGAGTTGAACATATCATAGTTTTTTACCTTCCTAAAGGCCCGGAAGTCGAGTCTGGGCTACAATCGAACGATGTGTGGACAGTACTATTCCACTTCATGAGATTTATTAGACGTCTGAATGAGCGATATATTCCAAGCGTTGGTCTTCCTTGCCAACTGAGTAACTCATTACCAGAACTGACTGAAAATCAAAAAGCCTGTTTTGCAATCAAGTTCTTTGTTTTTCCAAAAGCTATCTCCAGGATTGCAAACTGAGGGAGAGTTTCACTTGCTGTTGTTGTACGGTAGTCTACCTACTCCTGTTTCCTCTTGTAACATCCTAAAATGACTGTAAATTGTTTCCTTCCACCTCCTAGCAGAGCTGCACCCCAGCCAGCTCATTGACCCTTCTCTAATAATTTGTGGACTTCTCTTCTAGCTGTAGAGTTTAACATGCTCTACTATTCCGTCCTATTTAAAGTATTTTCTTGAACACCAAACCCCCAACACCCCCCCCCCCCGAAACAAACCCAAAAAACAAACCAGCACAAAACCAGCTTGGTTCCAAGAGTGATTTTCAGATCATTCATTTAGTATGAGGCCTGACCAAATCAGCATTCGACAGCAAAGAAAAAAACCTAACAGGAGAACATCCTCTGACTGTCTGTTAGTCTAACAAGCTCTGAGGGGCTTGTTACCACAGTAAGCACTCCAGCAAACAGCCTCTTACAGCCCTCTTCGCTGTCTTTTCATTTAGCCATAATGCTGAAACGTAGCAAAATCAAGAGAGACTAATAAGGGAGAGGTAGCAGATGGGTCCTATTCTCATTTATGCATTAAATGTCAATGGCAGTTGGTACAAACTCAAGAGTTTTGGTAGGTCTTACTTGGAAGTGCAGTTTATGAACTCCAAGTTTGCCAAAGTGCTAATGTAGGGGAGAGCCGGAGAGGTATAAATGCCTCTAGTATATCATAGAGTTTTGGTAAATATGAAAGATATTTAAAGATAATTGATGTTTTACTACTATATCTGTATTTTTCATTTTCTTTTTCTTTTGGGAAGGTGATGACATTTTAATGTTTACAATTGATTACATAGTTACTTGCATGCCATGATGGTGCAGTAGCAGTAATAAAGCCCTGTTGTGAGTTGATTGTGTTTATTTTGTAATGCCATTCATACCTAGAGCTACTCTATTTAATTTGGATGAGGACTGAATGTAAAAAATACATATAAAAAGGAATGGTTGTACAGTATGTAGTTACATCTTAGACAGGATTAGTAGGTTGCATCTAACCATGACTGCTATATCATTTTTATAAATTATGCATTTATGAATTATGGTATAATTATTCATTATGCTGGCATGATTGTTTCAATCTTTTCATATCTTAAAATAAGATTATTATTCTAATACAATGCCATCACCAAATTATCCTTTTATTGGCCGTTCTGACCTCATGCCCTAATTTCTGAAAACCTAAGAAATCCATTTCTAAAGCTTCTGTTGAGAATATTCAATCCATCCTAGGACATGCAAAAAACCCTGTTTATTTTTAAAATAACCCCTTGTATCAGTTTTAATGTTGATCTGCTCAAGGTAAGGCGAGCCAGTACAACTGGTGTGTATGGTGACTAAGCCATTACAAACAGGATAAAAAGAAATAAGCCAATTTACTGGAAAATGTTGCAAATTCTATACTCTCATTCTAAATGTTACATATGAGAAATCTGCACTGTATGCTTTATGTATATGTGTACCCGAGACCCACTGTACACAGGACCTGTATTCTGCAGAACGGTTACTCTGACTGGAATCTGTTGGACTTTGAGATGACTTGAAAAGCAAATGTAAGTTTTAAAAGTGTTTATTGTTTGTTTCTTACAGCACTTGAGATGGGCAGCTATCAATCAGATTTTTTTTTAAGGGGTGACTTAAAAAAATGTCATTTTTATTGTTCACGTAAAGTATCCGTGCCGTGGGACCATTCAACATTTTCATTCAACTTTGGAGTACGTTTTCTAACACTTCTTGCTCTTTCTTCTCCCAGACTCCTTGGGCCCATCTGCATGTGCACTTCACTGCAGAGTAGACTAATTAGTGTTGCTGTCTACATGTGCACTTATATTAGGGCGCAGTAAACTAACTCCACCACAGGATAGCACTGTCTGGGACAAATGCTGTTTTACAGTGGAGTTGTTACATGCACTGAAATGCTTGTGTAGGCAGTGACCGGAGCTGGCTGGGGCATGAGGGTGCCATGGTAGTAGTACTGTAGTACCCACATGCCCCAGCCAGCCCCTCTGCAGCACCATAAGTCATGCCAGAGCAGCTCCTGGCTGGGAGGCTGACCCCCCGGGTTCCCTGCCAGCCAGGACTATTCTGCCCCAACTCAACCTGCTGCTGTCCTGTGGTGCGTGTGTAAACGCTGTGCTCAGGAGCAATAAACTCTAGACTGCACCAGAATGTATTGCCATGTGCTAGTTGCATGTGTAGATGCACCTACTTGCCATATCCATTAATGCATGGACAATTGCTTTCCTGGGGACAACTAGCAGTGGAGCAAGGTGCATTACTGCTAGTTGTCCCCAAGGAACGCTTGTGCCACGCACACTCTGGTACACTGCAAGTTAACCTGGGTGGTGTAGGGGAGGCTGGGGCCAGCACTGGTCTGGGCCCAACAGCCTTGCCTGGGGGCCTTCCGGGGCTGCAGCAGCGGTGATCCTGCTACATGGAGCCTGGCTGGCAGCAAAGTGCGGCTCTGGCTTCGGGCTATGCACGCTGCCGCCACGTGCAGCACTCCACTCTTTTCTTTATGGGTTTCCACTTTTTTTTCTGCTCTCACAGCGCAGAAAACAACTGAGCATATGATATGTGGCGTCACAGACGTGTGTGCAGCACCACATACTGCATGGCCGTGCTCATCTGGCCGCGGCCATTGGGTCCAAATTACTAAAAAAAAATTAAAATAAATAAAAAGACATTCTCTCCCGAAACTTCAGTTTCTGACTAACCATGAATAGTCTGTATTTTACATGCACAAAAATACCGTGGTGTCTCAAATACCATTTTATGCCAATTGTTGGCAAATACCGATCTCTTCCTTAATGATGGCCAGTATACACAAGTGACAGATTTTGTCCTTGGCTTTTCAATGAAGCCAGCATTGTTCGCTGCTCTGCTCCCACAACACTCTTTGAACCCTTGATAAGATTCAGAAAATGTTGAATGAACCTTTTTAATCAAAATTGTCATTTTATGTTGCACTAAAAATATCAAGCTAGCCCTTAATTTATATAGTGGCTCGTGAATGAAACTCTGACCATCAGGACTCCACATTTTTTCTCTAAACCAATCATTAATACTCTGGAGGGAAAAATTACAGCCATGACTCACTGTTAAAGATCAATGTAACAGGGGTTGCAGACAATAGCATGTTTTCTTCTCTGTTTCCCTCTATTTATATTTTTCCATTCTTTCATTAAGTTACTTAAATATAACATGTAAATAAGTAACACATTAGTATATGAGGTCTGTTAATTGTGGTTCCTTGTAAATTAATGAACTGCTCGTGTACTTACAAAAAATGAGGTTTATCTGCACATTGCTTCAATGAATACGATGCCTAACTAATATCATAAGGCAATTTAAAGATGCTTCCTAAGAGAAACGCATGTCTTTAACTGGGAAAGTTCAGCTTCACCTCTGATTGCAAATTTTCCCAGCTGGCCTTTCTCCAGGTAGCAGGGTAGTGTTCAGGATGTCCAACATTTTGACCTTGATATAGACCCTGTTGCATATAAAACCAGCAGCAATGCTATTTTTCCAAAACAATTTAAAATGTAAGACTGGAATCCTGATGGTAAGAATTTTAGTTTGTGGCCACGTTAACAGTTGTTCAGGCTTTAGCCCTAGCAGATTTAATGGTATTCATCTAAATTGCAAAATCATTATGTACCTAATTTCATTACCACTTTTATGAAAACCACCCAAAGGATTTCCCGACAATAAAGGTAAAGTCTCTGTTAAAAGTATTATACTCTCCTTTTTCTTTTCATATGATTACATGACATTGATGTAAAAAAAAAAAAATGAACTTTCACTCTTCAGCCTCCAGGATGTAGCATTTTTCTGATGGGATAGACTGATTCTTCCTTCAGGAAAAGACCTGAACCTAGAGCTATTTGGACACTTCTTACAAGTACACATTGCCTTTAGAAACACAAAGAGTAATACAAGGAAGTCTCTCCAACTTATTATTATTAGATTTTGCTTACTTTGTTTTTCATCCACCTGATTCTGCTGCCTTTGGTTGCGCTGATTAAAAGGTATTCAGATGAGTAGTCTGTGTGAAACCCTACTTCCATTCAAGTCAATAGAGAAACTACTGTTGACTGTCGTGGGGCCAGATTTTCACACATTATCCCCAGCTAGACTACTTTTTTGTACAACTACTATGTAACAGTAACAAGAATAAAGCAGGCAAAAACAGGCCTCGTATTATATCTTTGTTATACCATTACAGCACTTGTGACTATACAGTATATGGTTTCAGTTTCTTTTTTATAAAAAAAAAAATGGTTGTCCTTTTTAAATTCATGGAAATGGTATTTTTGTTATATGCATTATGAGCCAATAATTCAGATATTTCTGACGTAAGGAATCTTCATGCAAAAGTACGTGTTTTGTTGTCCGTCTGACTAAATACCGACTTCGTCACTTGATGGGGAAAAGACTGATCAAAGTGAAGTCAATGGAAAACTTGCTACTAACTTTGGTGAAGGTATTTTTTACATATTTCCAGACCATGTTTCATTCCAGAATGAGGGAACTAAGCCTGGAATTCCAAATTAGGAAAAGCAAGTTAAAACACAAAGGAAAAAAACACTTCTGCAGTCCTGCACAGGGTTCGACAGGTAACTCAGATCAGAACGTACTTTCTCATCTTTCATGCATATTTATATGTTACAGCGAACACTGCTAGGGAGCTAACTCAGTCTCTTACTGTGTGTACCTGATGGGGTACCAACTCAGAAGGGGTGAAACCTTGAGTGCCTTTCTCCTCATGAATGAACCAGGAAGGGGGATATGTGCACATGTTTTGTGAATGTTTCATTATTCTATATACATCTTTCATGGCTCTGCCTAGAGAGGTGCATACTATTTGAAGTGTACAGATGTTCTGTAAGCAATATCTAAAATGTCCAAAGCTGAGTGCTTGTAAACAGGCATACCTTCACATCTTTATGTGCTGTAACTGCTTTGTTGAAACAACTTATTTTCAATGCTCAACTAAGACTAGGGCTAACACTACGGGAAACTAATTTAAACAGAAAGCATACAGGAGGGTTGCTGTTTTGCATACTGGCCCCTGCCACTGGTTACACTTACGATGTGATTAACCAGTTAACCATGTCTTAAGCTGTAACCCGCCTTACATTAAAGCAATTAATGGCATTATAAAACTCAGAATAAACTGCAAAGTTATTCCACCAAAAATGTGTAATAACTTGGTGGTTGGTTCCTATGATGCCATTAATTGAATGCGTAGCCAAGTGTGCCCAGTGGCTGGGAGCACCATCAGCTGGGTGGGGGTGCACCTTGTGCTCCTGCAGCTGACAAGGCTCCCAACCATGGGGGTGCACCGCACACTCCTGCAGCTGGGACCACACAGCTGACAGGGCCCCCAGGTGTGAGCACAGCGCACACTTCCACAGCTGGAAGTCTACAGATGACCACCATGTGTGGGAGATGCATCATATGCTCGCGTGGCTGCGAGCCTTGCCAGATGTGGCCCTGAGGACACATGGCGCACCCCAAAGGCTGGGAGCCCAAATCTGCCACCAGAGCTCCCAGCTGCAGGAGATTGCTACTTGCCAGTACAGAGAGAGGCCAGGATCCCAACCTTTCCACGCACCAGCAATAAGGTATTATGGGATCTGGTGCTGGATCCCACAGTCCCGCTTCCTGCCATGCAGATGTGGCCAGTGGCATGGCAGAAGGCACGATTGTGTGGATCACACATCAGGTCTCATGCCACTTTCACCTGCATGTCTGGCAGCAGCCACATGACTATATATAGTCCAAGTTACAGTTGTATCACCGTGGCGCTTTTTAAATTTTATTAAGGTTTTGCTTCTGCCAGCTCTTTCTTAGATAAGAAATGGAGAGCACTGATGATGTCTTATCTGCCGTGCACTGCCAAGCCTTGGACATACATTACCTTTGTAGCTCTAATACATACAGTGCTAGCACTAGAAAAAAACTAGTGTGCACGTGTTCAGGCTGTAGCACCACAAAGATGGCGAATCCCCCACAAAACGTTTCTATTTCAAATGGTCGCTTCTGCATAGCACTGTTTTCTAGCATGTGTGGACAGTTACATGTAGCGCTACATGTGGTCCCTTCGTCCCCCGGCGTCCCAGAGTGCTCCTGGGTGGAGGCTGCAGAAACCGAAAGTGACTGGCTCCCTGCTAGAGCCACTTGTCCCCCTCGGGGTTCACTGGGGCAATGAGGACTGCCCGTGGGACAGGCCGTCAGTGCTGAGGTTCACTGACAGGCTCCCCTGGGAACTGGGGGAGTCAAAAAGCAGCCCGTATGTGTCCTTGCTGGAGCACATTCCTTGGTAGCACTCTAGCAGGGGGCTCTGAATGCATGTACATTGCTACAGCACTCCGTTTTTGTAAGAAGAAACACGTGTCCAAAGCTGCAGCTTCCTTAAGCTGACAGCACAGAAGCGGTAAGACAGCTCTCCTCCCTCCTCCAGTGCACTCTCAGGCTTTGGGTGCATCTTGGTTCCTCCGGTCTCCTGCTGCAGGTCCAGATCTTTCTCTTGTCTTCTAAAGACTGTGCATGCCGCATCTCGCGTTTGTGCCGAGCAGATTGTTCTCTTTCTCCTACAGGGGGATGCGGCAACTCCTATCGGAACAAGCGTGCGTGCTCGGGTGTTGCTTTTCAGCCTGAATCAGCAGGAAGGGGGAGTCCGGTGAAGTCGGCTGTGCTACATCTGCCTGAAGCAAGGGAAGCAATCATCTGGCAGCTCCAGCAGTGTGAGTTTTCACACCCTGCCAGACAGAACAGGATGTGGAGCTGAGAGCAAACAGGGAAATGCAAACCGCTTACCATCTCCAACTGTGAAAACCCTTTTGTTTACTAATTAATGTAGGTTTTACTCTATATAGCACTAGGAGTATTCCCCCTTAACATCACAGGTTCCAGTCCACTGGTACTTATCAAGGTGCTAGTATGGCTGTTTTCTGTAACATGACTCAGCCGAAACACTCTCTTCCCTACAAATGTGCCCTTGTAAATAAGATCGATTACTGGTTCCAAGGAGCCACAAGACCCCTAACTGTTCATGTACCCACTGATGGGGATGGTGTGAAAAGCTGGGTGGATGAATCAGCTGAGAAAGTTTTGGTTGTGCCAATGACTCACAGTACAGCCTCTGAGAGGTCACTTTGTCTCATCTGAGAAAGTGGAGACGGTAATATTTACCTCATTTATTGACAAAGGTATATGGAGGATTAATTAGTTACTGTTTGGACAGAGTTCAAAGCTCTTCAGTTCTCTGAAGATATCGGTCACCGTGTATGAGCTAAGTACTATTTTAATTATGTCATTAGCACCAATATTAGATCATTATAATCATATTTGTTAAATATTAATAGTACGCTGCTTATTTTATTTGTATTAAGTGATTTGCATTGTACTTTTTTTTTTTGCATAGGCCACTTATTAAGGCATAGTTTAAAAAAAATTGCTGTATATCAAAAATGAGTATTTGCCAGGTATTAAATGAAGCTACTCCCTGGGTCTTTGTACTGCTGAGCTGCTGGCTGTTCCCACTATTGTCTCATAACTGTTTCTGGCAAGGGAATGTTTTTCCCATTGCTATTTTTCCTGTCCTGCATTAAGAGTCCTTAGGTCTTGCTTAATGTTAGCCCTTCATCATCTTTTCTGGCCAGAAGGCCTGCCAAATCAGACTGTCTTTCCAAGCAACACTTAGTTGGTCTGTCTTGCATCCTCCAAGCTATACACCGTGTTTTCTGAAATCACTGGGATTATATAGCCTTGACTAGCCATGGTTCTTCACTGACCTACCATAGTGGCTTATTAGATCTTCTTCACTCTGCTACATTCACTTGTTTGGCTTCAAGTTTTGCCTCAATACTTTCTTTCCCAAGGTATTTAGTTGTCTTTCTTCTTAGTGAGTGCCTAGGTCTTAGATGTATGTAAAACAAAAAGTACTGCTCTTGTATTTATGCAGCTTCACCTTTGTAAGCAGCAGTTAGTGATAAAAGTTCTCTGCAGAACAGAATAACTGGTACCCCTGCTCTCCATCTCTGTTTTAATTTCCTTCCTTACCAAGTTATAATTCATAATTACTGGCCCTAGATAGTTAAACTTTCCAACACATTGGTATCTCTGGTTGTCAGCTGCTGGATAGTCTTGTCCAAGACCTGCATTTAGTTTTATCATCAATATTGTCCCTAAGTTGTTCTTGCATTTCCTTCAAATCTCCAACTATCCTTTGAACCGTATCAGTCCCTTCTGTAATAGGTAGGGTGTCAGAACATCCCAAAAGTTGGTGCACACCAATGATGTTCACCCCATCAAGAAAATTTCCGCAGAACTGAACCATTTTTTTCCTAGGCACATTAGCATTTCAGGGACAGACCGTACACCTCCCTCCTTTAATGCTGCACAGAAGTTAAATGCAGCCGAGATTTCACTTCCTAATTGTACTCTACCTTTTGAGCCACAAATGCAGAAGAAATTATACCTTGATAATTTTATCACGGATTCCAAAGGTTCTCCTTCAGGCTCAACGGCTCCTTCGTGCTCTATTATTATTTGATTTATTTGATGCATTTAGATCATATGCCTATCTTGTCTTGGCAGTTGATTAATTTACAGTATTTGATCCACAGGGGATCTGTGTTTCTGGAAGCTATGGCCATTGCTTTACGTTCCTTCAGCATTTTTTTCAGCCTCCTTATCAATGGACTTCCCCCATCCTGCTTTTAGCAACTTAACAGGAATATTGTCAACACCACATGCTTTGTCCTGCCTGAGCCTCTCATTGCATCTTAGGTCTCTTCAAAATATGCTTGTTCCACAAATGGCTTAGCTGCCTGAAAAATGGTTGCTTGTTCACTTCTACCTTTCTTGCCATTAAGGAGCTCATTAAAGTATTCCCTGCATCCTTCTCTCATTGTGTTCTTTGTAACTAAAAGATTTCCATTTTCATCCTCGAACAGAATTGCATACCACCAATCTCCTTTCCTCCCTATACTGATAGCCTTGAAGAATGCACTCACACTAGTAATTCGGCCTTTTGCTGTAGCTTATCAGCCTTTTTGAATTCCTTCCTGGCTTTCTTATATTCTTCCGCTCTCCACCCAGGCTGTCCAAGCCAGGGGCCAACGATCAATTGATTTTCAGCCCTACATGTAGGGCTCTAGGCACCCAGCTTTCAACTTGCCAATGCAAGGGAAGCCCAGGATTACAATATGAGGGTCTGCTTGCCTTTGGCAAGTAGTAATGGTGTGAATGGGATCTGATCCATGATCCCAAAATCACACTTCCTGTCATGTATGTGTGGCGTGGCAGGAGGCACGATTGTTGTGATCAAAGATCTGATCCCACCACACCATTAAATTAATGTGTGCCGGGGGCCACAAAGTTAGCAAAGCTGCACACTTTTTTTTTAACGAAGAGACTATGAGGCACAAAACAGGAATGGGCTTAATGGTTACTGACACTGCAGTAACAGCAGTTATGGGCTTGAACGTCATCAAAGAATAAATGTGCTATCTAAGGATAAAAGGAAGGTGAGACGGTATTGACCTCATCACTGCATATGCTCTCACTAAAGAAATGGAAGATAACATAAAAGATGTTTTTATGAAGAACTCCTGTGACAGCTTTGAGACGTAGGAGACAAAAATTGTCCTGACATATTTTAATGCTAAAACTGGGCAAGAAATGCATGGGAACCAAACACAGAGAATTAGATTGAATGACAACAGAATGAGATTTATTAGTTTTGCTAAAATATGTGGTTGTGACAAATAGTCTATTTCTTCATAAAAAGTTAATTAGTATATAGAGATGGGGTTACTATCAATCAGACTGACCTCATTCTTATTGATTCAAGACAATTATATATTTTAGGACATTGTAAGTCTTAGGCAAGCGAATTGCGAGTTGGATCACTATATTATTAGAACAATGCTAGAGAGCCTTGCCACATAAATTACCAAACAAAAGAAATGAGCTATAGTTGAAGCTCATTGAAATGAACTTCAGATGCTCAAAGAATTCAAAATATGGACAGGGCTAGCACGTATCTGTTAGAAGCTTTGCAGGAATATATCGTATGAAGGATGCAGAGGATGTGGATCCGAGTAGTAGGCTGTCCAACATGTGGTAACGATAGCTACTGAAGAGACTATTAGGAAAACTCTAAGAGCAGAACAAGAGATGATTTGAAAAAGCTTGTAAGAAAGCAATTGAGATGAACATGCAGCAAGGGCTGTCTGCCTTAAGAACGGGAATCAGTTCCATGCCCTGGACGCAGGGCTGTCCCAGGAGACAATCAGCTGATTGCCTGATTAACAAACCCATTAGGCGTGGCATAAATGGTAATGCATAGAAGGGGTCTGAAAGAACCATGTGATACTCACATTTTGGGAAATCCCTGACCTATATGCACTCAAAGTGTCTCACTTTCCCATTTCCCATCCTTTTTCCATACTTGGAGCCTTTTCTCAGGATTACCGTTTGTGTTTTTCCAGGATTTATTTGAGAATTTCTAAACAACTGTGCTCTTTGCTGTATAAGGGTGTTAACCTTTATGCTTAAACACCAGCCCAGACCCAGGAGCAAAGCTGCTGCCAGCTTTGTTCCCAGGGTCAAGAACTTCCACCCCATCAAGTTCATGCGCTCCCTCAAGAAGAAACAAATGCTAGGTTGTTGCCGTACTTAAGAGGTTTCTACACACTTTGGGGGCAGCTGTGTGGGTCACTCTCAACTAGCCCAACACACGACACAACCTTCCCTGTCTATTTTACTTCAGTGGAGTACAACATCCTTGTACTTTTTCCTCGAACAGAGCCCTAGAAGAAACCACTGTCCCCAGTACTGTAGCAAGGGTCGAGCCAGGCACCCGCACCAGGCACCAAAGCAAAGGGGTGCCAAGAGGCACTGCCAGCTGAGGCGGGGTGCAGAGCAGGGCTGCATTTGGGGGTGCATGGGGAAGAGGGGACAGCATCTCCTGTTGCTGTGTGCACTCCCAGACAAACATGGGCGCGGGAGTGCCTACCCAGATCTGTGCGCAGGACAAGGGCAGGTTGCCGCTGCAGGCTTGCCCCAGGCACTGAACTGCCTTGCTATGGTACCCAGCGTCCCTATTGTCACTCCTCTGCATGGTTCTAATTGCAGGCAATACACACTGGACTTGGCGGTACAGAAGGGCCGTAAGTCAGGAGCATGGAGTTATTGCATTGCTAGTGGCTTACCTCCTCTGTTTGCCACCTACAGCACTGGGTGAGTACTGAAAACAGGATGGGTCACGCTAGAAGCACTTTCAACTTTGGGCTCTCATGCACAGGAGAGCTTCCTGGGTGTGGGGTGGCCTTACCATCCAAGGTTTATTAATGTGCATGGTCAGAATGTATGAGCAAGTGAGCAGGACCCTGCAGGAGCTCCAAGTAGCAGCATCGTTATTCTCTCATTTACAATTCTGTGTTGGGATGGAGCGGTAACTGTGATATGTCAGAAAGAAAGGCTGGCAGTGTTTCCTTTTGACTACTTTGCTTTGAGAAATTGAAATCTTCTGGGAAATTGTAAACCCCTACTTTAGATGCATTCACCCAACTGACATTGCTGCATAGCTGTCTCTTATCTCATTTATTTGACTAACACTTTAAACAGTTGACTTTCCACTCTAGTGCAACCAGCTCTATCAAAGCAAGACGCTCTCTTTCTCTCCCTGTGAGCCAATTTTTTTCTTGATGTAAATCTACTCATGTTGTTGGCATTACACCAGGGATAACTTTTCATTTTATCATGTAGTTGTTTGTTGCATAAGTCATTTATTGTTCAAGTTGGGGTTTTTTTTTAACTGACCTTTAGTGTTGTGTAGTTTAGTTTTTCAAAAGCCAGTTTAAGAAACCATCAGCATGGTCTTCACAAACAGTCCTGTTACGTTGAATACATTAAGGCCTGGTATGCTGGAGGTGTCAAGCACCTACAGCAATCAGGGCTCATGGACAGAGGTGATATCTTTTATTAGATCAACAAGATTTTTGCAAAAAAAAATCTTTACAGTTAAAAACGATGGAAGCAGCAAATCGAGCCTTGTGCTATTTTAAGGCCATGGTAGAAGAGCAGCAAAGACACCTCTCTCCACCAAAGAGAAATGTCTCTAGCATAAGGAGTTCCCTGCCAACCTAACAGCTGCACAGTACAAGGAAGAAGCAGTGGTGAATCTGACCCACCAAAACCAGAAGCACACAAACTTTGAGGCTAATGTTGAGAAATTGTGTGTTAGCCTTTTTCTACCTCGGACTCTTCTGACTCATGTTATGATAAAAATTACCAGCCTAAAAGGCTTTTGAGGTTTTGCTGGTTAACGTTTGCTGAGCATTTTGACATGTTTTGATGGAATGGACTGCGGAAGTGCAAAATATTATTTATTTTTCTGTGACACTGCAAGTTGGCAGCAGTAATTTTGCCTTCTGGAGAGATCAGGCTGTTTGATTTACCGTTACTGTTTAAAAGTGAAGGCCAGCTAGAAGGACACCAGTAACTGCATCCACCCTGCCTAAAACATTTTGATTTCAGCAACAACAAAATAACTTCCCTGCACCAAAAATAACATACAATCAGTGAGCAGTATGAAATCCTAGCTTTGAGTCTTTATTGTATCATAATCAGGTGCAACGTCACTTCACATGCATCGAATTCAGCATTTACCTAAACAGCATGCTCATGCTCAGAGAGAAGTATGTGCCTTTTTTAAATCAAATAAAGGTATGTGTGATTGCCTATAATCATACTATCTGAGTTCTGTCCTGAAACCGTAAAGTCCTTAGTGAATTCCACGGTGTCTACAACTCTTTTTTCTTTTTGATATAAAAAATGAATTGAATAGCGTTTAATGCTACGAGTTGGCTTTGTGTGAAGAGCAGTATTTAGATGTTATATCATTTCCACTTTGGCTGGTGAGAATAAAGGTCTGCAGTGTTTCCTAAAGAGGAGCAAGTGCACAGTTGTGACTTGGTCCACATCTGGGAATAAGCATTACCTAGCAGGGAGATAGTAAAACAAGGCATAATGCTTTCTGTCATTCAGGATTCATGATGAGTCAGGTGCAATCCTGAGGCCTGTTACCTTGCATCAGTTTGATCAAACAGGTCTAATTTGCCTTTTGGGGTAAGTGGAAAAGAATGCATCTGATAGCTCTTCAAAGTATTTTGCCTTCTGACCAGCATGGGCTGAGGGCATGAACAAATGTAATTTTTAGCCACTTGAAAAGGGGACAGAGAGCTGTCACTCAGAGAAGCACATCAGCTGTTATTCTGTAACTGGTGTATTTGCATGATCCTATGTGATGCAAATGAGCAAAATTGCCCTAACTTTGACCCTGAATGAAACAACACATTGTAACAACAGGTAAAGTTGAAGTGGTTTTGCTATGCTTCTAGGGTGCAGACAGCAGTGACGTTTTTTGCCTGATCTGGCCACAGAAAGCAGTCTCTAACCATGACCAAACACAAGCGCACAGCTACAGACAGCTTCAGAAATGGTGGACTGGATGAAAATCTGACCCCTTGTTGCATGAGGTATCAGATGAAAAGACTTTGAAATGTAGCGTCTTCTGTAACTTGCGTCTGCGCTGCCTCCCAGCCTGTTGCTGTTTTCAGAATGGGAGGGGGGCAAAGGTAGTGGAGGGCATTCAGTTGGTTAGTTTTTCAGCACCCCCTGGAGGGTGGGGTTGGGTGTATTGGAGCCCCCATGAAGTGGGGAGGGGGCTCCAATGTTCCCACCCGACCCTTCGGCACCAGCTGGGGAGCCCCAACAAGGAGCTACCTCTGCTGCCTAGTTCCCTTCCCATTCTAAAAACAGCAAGCACTGGCAGAGAGCTGTGGCCATGGCCATGGGAACCTGGCTGCAGGATCCCAGCTGGCAGCTGGATTCCCCTCCCTGCTGGAACCAACAGTGATCTTCTGTTTGGTCTGGGATAATGGTACAACTCAGAGCGCTTTGCACAAAATGATCTAAGTTACAGCTGGGAGCCGCACTTTTGTTTACACCCTAATCATGCAGGCTTAACAGTTGCACGGTAACAACGTGTATCGGTATCCTTCGACATCAACACCATTGTTAGATCTCTTTTTACCCTAAAGCAGAAGTGGCCAACCCATGGCATGCCTGCCCCACGTGGCACATACAACCTGTTCATGGGCAGATCCTGCAAGGAGCAGGGAAACCAGTGGCAGATATCTCTGTCAGGAGAGAACAGGGCAGCGGGTCAGGCTGGGGAAGGAGATGAGAGTGGCACGAGGGGAGAGGCCTGGATTTACCTTGCTGGAACACCTGCCAGATAATTTTGCCACCACCGCCCCAAAATCTATAGTTTGAGTTAAATTTTATAGAAAACAGTAGAAATGCACAAGCTCATAATTGTATGAAGAAAATTTGGAAATGCCATAAACTTCTTAGTTGTGGGGATCTGTTAGCACTTAGTACCCTTTTATCCTTGTCTCAAAATCCTTATACATTAAATTAAAATACCTGTAATAGAAGTTGGCAAGATACTTACATTACGATTAGTACATCTTGTTCAGGCCTTTTTTAACCTCACTTAGCTGTAAATGATAGAGACTTTCTAAGATAAATCCAGCTCAATTACAGTCCAGTGTTAGGTCTCAACCTTGGAAACCTTCCTGACTGTAGTAATTACTTCTGTGAATAGGCTTTTTCAATCCATTGACATTTTGAGACTGCTCACCCAGCAAACAAAAGATTGGTGTTTGTGTTTGCTGAATAGGACACTAAAATTATATTGCAAACAGATGCCCCAGTCACTTCGGGTCACATATGCCTAGCTGAATTTGTCAATTTATATTACCGAGAAAACTCTTCAAATATGTCTAATGAAACTTGTGTTGCCCATTTGTAATATTCGACCCTTAAAACACAAAGGACCAGGGGCTAAACACAATAAAGGATTAAGGAGCCTGTGATGTGACTGAAGTGGAACTGAGGCAGCTATGTCTGAAACAGCCTCCAAATTCCTCC
>JAGPOW010002742.1:16073622-16087409 GCA_030014935.1 Caiman crocodilus | reverse complement strand
CTGGGTGGCTTCAGGTTCTCCTGTGGCTCCTCTGACTGTGCCTGCCTCTCCCCGGATGGGGACACCCAAGGGAGAATCCCTCATGGCTGCCCTGCCTGACCCTATCCCCCGTCCAGCCAGCTCCAGCCTAGTCCTGGTACTCAAAAAAGCCCTGCACTCACTGGCTCTGGCAGCAGCAATCAGGGCCTCTGAAGGCTCAGAAAAGAGCCCCCCCATGCCTGGCACCCACGCGGCAGCTGCCCCATGGTGCGGGTGCAGCATGGCTTGGCAGGGCCATGCACTATCTGGGAACTGGGGCAGCTCTGTGTCACAGCCGGAGTCTGGCACCACTCAGTGGCTCCAGCTCCCAGACAGTGTGCAGTGCCCTGATTGCCATTGTCTGAGCCAGTGAGTGCAGGGTTTTTTTTCTTTTTTAAGTGCTGGGATGCTGAGGCCAGGCAGGGGGGAGCCATCAGGTGCAGGGCTGGGGCGGGTGGGCTCTGCCACATGGCCCCACAGCCCCTACTGCAGCCAGTGAGTGTGGGGCTTTTTTTTTTTAAGTGCTGGGTGGCTGGGCCAGGTGGGGGATATGGCCTGGCAAGGCAGGCATGGGGGCTTCTCCCATGGCTCTCCCTGCTGCGCTTGGCACAGGCTGCACCAAGCAGACTCAGGTGCTGGTCCCAGCTGGCAGCAGCAGCATGCTGTCATCCCACACACACATCCAGGGGTCTGTGCCCCCAGGAGGGCATCAGGACTGTGCCAGACTCCTCCTGGTGGGCACAGACCCCTGGATCTGTGTGTGGGATGACAGCAGGCTGCCATTCCTCCCCCAGAGCACTGGAATTGGAAGGGACCTTGGGGACAGATCGCAGGCGCTGACTAGCTACAGATGTCAATATGAGAGCAGTCCTTCTGCCCTTCGTCCCCCTCCCTCTTCTTAGTCTCTGTTCCCCTGCAAGCCTGGCTCTGAAACAGCTGAAACATCCAAAACGTTTCCGAAATGCTTTGAATGGTTTCATTTTGTTTCAGAGATGTTTCGGACCCTTCTGTTTTGTTTCGGATT
The DNA here is from genome assembly GCA_030014935.1 of Caiman crocodilus. Lineage (NCBI taxonomy): Eukaryota > Metazoa > Chordata > Crocodylia > Alligatoridae > Caiman > Caiman crocodilus. Next base: position 16,086,367 of record JAGPOW010002742.1, on the reverse strand, counting down.
CAGTATTTTGGGCACCAAAATGGGCCAAAACACCTTGAAAATGAAACCGCTGCCAAAATTTTGCACAGCCCTAATAGTAAGAGAGATTCATAGATTTGTAGATGCTAGGGTCAGAAGGGATCTCAACAGATCATCGAGTCCAACCCCCTGCCTAGGCAGGAAAGGGTGCCGGGGTCAGATGACCCCAGCCACATGCCTATCCAGTCTTCAGTACTTTTACTAGTATTGGATGGGTGCCCTTGAAAACAATGTTCATTTTTTTTTTTGGTAAAGGTGTGGATGAATTGCACTGGCATGTGCAAACTGAACCACGTTCCAGGAAAATAACTTGTGTATGGAGCTATATTATAAAGAATCCAGTTAGGCATAGGAGCCTGCTTTGTGTTTTCTTTTGTTTTCTGTTGTTTTTGTGGCATTTTTGCCACCTTTTTTAGTCTTTCCCTGGTTGCATTTAAGGCTGGAAAGTCGCATTCTCCATACACATGCGTCTGACATTTTGTTAGGTGCTCAAATAGCTGGAGGATTTTACTTAGAAGTATTTAAATTTGTATCAATAAGGAACAACTCTCATTATTTCTCAGTCAATGTTGACATATGCAAAGTAAATTGAAAGCTATGATCAACATAATAAACTGAATCATCTATCTCTTCCAGTCAGCCATTACCTTGCATTTTTTTGTCTCTTTAGATAAACAATCTACAATGTGTTTACTGAGGCTTGCATTGATACCCCTCAATGGTATAAGCAAGTCTGCTTTTATTCCAGCAGACACAGAGAATGAGCCCACAGTGCACAGTGCGTGCAAACCCCTTTGAAACCTAAGATTATTTGTTCTCTGACTGTTCTAAGGTAATTAAGGAGCATTGCATGTTTCTCAATTAATGATTCTTCATTCAACTGGGGATCTTTGATGCTAATTTGTTTTAATCAGGACAGAGGCTGCTAAAAAACTCTAAACAATTCAGTGAAGAGGAACTAGGAATTTTTAATCAAGTGGAAAAGATCTGAATGCTGTGAGGGACACATCCATCATAAGTTTTCACTTCCTGTTCATTTAACTTTGTTCTTTCAGGTCTCATAAAACACTGTGTTAATCATCAAAAGGAAGTTTATTAAGATGAAGAACACACTGTATTTTTCCCTTCAAGTGAAGGAAAAGTGGTTGCAAGAAGTGGGAGGCTGAAATGGACCTAAGCTCTTGCAATAACTTTACTGTTGTTCCTCGGATACCCAGTAAATTGCTACCATTCTCGTTTTGTGGAACAAGGCTCAGCAACTGCCAAAATGTGAACACCTTGTAGAGTAACAGAGGAAAATATTGTCTCATGATACTTTATGAATTGTTTCAGTGTCCTGCAGTATGTACACCCAGAACCAAAGGTGCGCGTGGCCCAATGGATATACAACATCCTTCTGCATGTGTACGTGATGTTTCCCATATGGCAGGAGGCATCACACGAAACTGCGTGGCTTTGAGCATGTACAGCGTGCATACATTTGGCAAAACAACATTTCAGATCCATGTGCATCTAGCTGCAGTACAAGGCAAAGACTCATCACAATGCTACAGACGATCTTGCTCAAGAATACCTGTCTGAGTGGGACTGGAGGGAGTGTAGTCGGGGCACACTTCTCTCTCCCCAGACAGCTGATAGTGCTAGATCCCGCCAAGGTCCCCAAGTCTAACATTTAGACCTTCTAAAACTCTGCTCCGTATCTGCCTGACTGATGAGTCTGACCTGTTCTGATCCACTCGGCATGGTCTGAGGTCTTTGACAAAACACGGTCAAGAAGGGATGCCCTCTGTTACACTCAGTGGTGTTTGGAGTATTCAGCTGGCACGTGGGAGGACCAGATTTAAATCCTTTTTCTTTTTGTTTTTGGACCCAGAATTCCCACCTCACAGACCGCTGTACTATCCACCAGGATATAAGGTATTCTGAAGTAGAGGGGTCTCAAAACCCCCAGTTGAAGTCCCTCTGTTTTATATAAGAAATTAAGTATTCGGTGAGTGAGACAAAATAAAGAGGAGAATGATACAATAGCCTGGTGGTTAGGACGCTTGTGTGGGAGAGTCATTTTCAATGATCCGGTGAGCCTTTCATTGTTCATACAAACAGCTTGGAGGAAAGACTCATTCATGAGACTTATTTCAGAAAGAAACCCATCCCAGGCTATGTTTGTAGCCCCTTGGTTAAATGACCCAGGGCTGCTAAAGTGCAGACCCACTTTAGTAGACCTGGGTTCAAATCCTGTTTCCAAATGAAACAGCGTGCAGATTTGGGCTTAAGTCTCCTGCGTCTGAGCCGAATACTTTAAGGTGTGAAGGAGCATTGGGACAGGGCACATCAAAGGGGGTTTAGTGGCACTCCTGAGCTCCTGGCATGGGGGTCTGGCTGGAGCCCCTGGGTATGTACAAGTGTTACCTTAAGGCCAACCTAATCTAAATGCCTATTCACGCAGGTGTTCTCAGTGTTTAAATTGGTCGAAAAATGCACCCCATCTAAGTCAATACACTTCAGGAAGTGCATTGACTTAGATCAAGAAAAGGTTAACCTTATCTACAACGAGGTTAATCCAAACTAGCAAATGCCCACAGGCATTCACAGCACAGCGGGGGACTGGGAAAGCCCAGCTGGCCAATCTCTCCAGCCTTGGGGCTATGCTGTTGCTACCCCCACCTAAACCTGACCCACTGCCTGGCTTTGACTTTGGGACAGAGAGAGGTACCTCACTCCAGGCTGCAGTTAGATGCCTCAGCTCTCGGTAGTTCTTAGTGGACAGCTTCGACTTCTCAACACGTTGGGTTTTTCGACTCCCATGTGTAGGTGCTTACGCCTCCCCATGGAGATCACAGAGAGCCTAGGTGTCTCATTCAAGTCTGTCGATCTTGCAGCTGCAGCACGGTTCTTACAAGTGATGCTTCCAAATCTCCTCTGCCGATCTGCTCTGTGAAGATTGTTTCCAGCTGAAGCCACAAACCTAGTTAGAGAATTAAAGAGTCATAAACAGTCCCCCTTCAGCCCCCTTTCTCTGCTTCACTTAGCAGAGAATCAGAGCTATTATGTTCATTCTCTTATTTTGCAGCGGCTTTATTTTGTAATGCCAGAAATTCTCAACAGTAGCTCTTAAGGAAAAGCTTGAAAGACCTTCACAGCGACTGATTGCTTTTCTATGGGATTTTAAACCAACCTTCAGAAATCTGCAACTGAGATATAATCCTCTACCAAATGCTACAGGTGTTTACAGTAATTTTGTACATACCCACTGGTAAAATTCCTGTTTATAGGATTTTTCCATAAGGGATGTCCACTCTGACTCCAAAGCTGTCCGTATACATTGCAAAGCATGGTTCAGATGTTTGAACTCATGTTAATTAACAGATCAACATTCTCCCTTCCGCAGCGAGTGCCTTGCTCTTTTACTCTTTAGCATGGCTCTCCCAAGTGCAAAAAATGAGCTCTAATTATGCCCGGCTCACAGCAATCCAGGAATCTAAAATACCCTGCCAACCAGTGTGTTCTCAATCTGCCTTGTTACTTCACAAAACTGTGCGTGTGCCTTTGCTGCAATCTCAAACCTGATAATGTCACATCATTGGGACAGGAAACTTCCTCTGATCTTATCTGAAGTGACACTTGCAATTTCGAGTCCTAGCATGATGAGATCACATTGTCAGAGCTCCACGGAAGTGCGATTTTTTTTTCTGATTTTCAATTGCATCTGGTTTGAACGCCCTTTACACTGTTCAGGCAAAAACATAGGATAATGCACTTTGTCAGCTGCAAGGCTAATGAAAGCGTGAGTTTGTTTTCCCTTTTATAAAATTCATTTCATGTGAGTTTGTTCACTCTGTTTTCATACCTGTTCTGCTTCCTGTGGCCCATTTCTTTTTTTGCATTTCCAAGCTCTAGTACCTGCAAACTATTAATAAGGTAGCAACATCTCTTGCCTCATTTGGTAGAATTAGCTGAGCTTTATAAAGCTCCAGCCTTGGACCAGTTCTACTGCATTCAGACTTCCTAGACTTCTTAAAGTGTATAATATCTCTAGAAAAAATATTTTGTACATCCTAGACTTTTTGTACATCTGTACATCCTAGACTTCTTAAAGTGTATAATAACTCTAGAAAAAACATTTAACATGGTGAAAACATGCAAAGTTGAAAAAAGCACACAAGTGACTATATTGTGCTGTTGATGAGTCAATCTTCCAGATTTAACATAAAAATGTAGAGAAGCCACATTTAATTGTGTGCGTGTGTATGATGAATACGTCTTAGATGTACAGCACATAGCAAATAGCTAATTTCTGCTGTCAGTTTTGCCAGGATAGGACTACTGGAGTCAGTAGGGTTTTTCCAATTTATCTGCCAGCAGAATTTGACCCACAGTATTTAAACTGATTCCCCTTTGAACATGTTGCTGATTTTCCAAATATCTTTCCTTATAATTGGGGCCAGATCTAAGAGGGGTACAGTAGTTCAGTTGCACCCTCTTCCCCCTCCTTTAAAATTCCTGTTCCACCTCAACTTTAAAATCAACTGCCTAGAAGAGGCAGAGGCCTTTCTATTCAGGCACCTGTGAGGGAGTCAATTTAGTTCATGGCTCATTATCTACTCTAATTCCTGCTAATCCCTCTCTGTTCCACGTGTTTTAATGACCGTCTTTCATTTTTAGGGTCTTGGGATTTTAATTCATTGGTTTAATGAATCGAGTCTGCTGGAGCATGGTAATTACCGCACTCCAGCAGACTCCAGCGTCACATGTATCAGCATCCCTGCACTGAAATTTGGCAGCGGGGGTGCTTTAATTGAAGTTCGTTCAATGAGCTTTAATTAAAGTGCCCCCGCCACCATTTTTCAGCGTGGGGATGCTGATACACGTGATGCTCCAGGCGCTTTAATGAGAGCCGTTCCCATTAAAGCCCCCCCCCACAACTCCCAGAGCACATCTATAAATGCCTTTGATGGTCCGTTGATCAAACTATCCTTTCATCTGCAGTTGTGCTGTCTGTTCACCACTCCTGGAAAGGTCTCTCTTCTATTTCACAACCCTGCAGACTGTTGTGCTGTAGCTAAACACCTTAGCTCAGGTGTGGTAATATGAACTCAGGTGTAGAAATGACGGACAATGAAGTACTGGGGGCACTGTCAAGATGCTCAGTCTGAATAAGAGACATGCGTTTAACTATAACGACTACAGGGCTAGTGACATAATATCTTTTGACTAGTTTGACTATTGTGTTTTCTTTCCACAAGCTGAGCTTGTTGCATTTTCTTCAACTTACTATATACTCTCGCAACTTAGGGCACATTCCCATAGTTATATTTGTTGTTGCTTTGACCATAAACTGAATAATATAGTCCTAGCCCCTTAGCATATTAGTAAAGCTTCTAATTTAACTGGGGGACAAATGTGTGTTGTGTTGTCTGCGATGGGGCACTACACCATCTACACCACCCTTTCCAAAATCCTAGATCCACCCATGCTTATAATCAAAACCTTTTGCAAGAGCGCTTGCTTTTGTTCCAGTCCCTCAGACACGAATTACAAATGGAACGCTCCACCTTCGGCATGCAGCTTAGTGTAAACTATAACGTGGAATAAAAACTGGGAAGACAGGGAGATGTTGAAGATTTATGACTTATTATGGCTTTATGAGATCCAAAGTACATGTTAGGCCCTGATCCAGCACCGGAATCCAGTAAGGCAAACTCTCAGTGCCTTCAAAAAACAGGTTCCTTTATGCTAGTGCTAACTTGGTAATAGGTTTAGCCGTCTTAGCAGTGCCAGCGAGATATACAACCCACCTATTTAACTTATTTAAATTATTCTGGACCCAGAAGGGGAAAGCCTATTTTATGACCATGGAAAGGGGAAAATCCAGGGAGCTAGGAATAAAACAGGAAAAGGGCAATCAATCGGAGTCAGCATTCCTGCACCCCCCAGTGCAAGATTGGTGTCTCATGCTCGAAGGTCAGAGAAGTGAAAATGCTTTTTTATAGCAACTGACTTTGAAAACCCACGTCCCCACAAAAAAGTCAGCTTTCTCCCCACCCCAATTCCATTTCCGACTGAAAGGAGCCGCAGTCAGTGTTTGTTGTTTGTCACATATTGCTATGATCATTTGAATCCTTCATATTACAAGATTAGATAAATATACACGTTTGTGGAGTATAACAGACTGATAGATGACCCAGATAAATCACTACAAATTAATTTTAAAGCATTGCACTGGGACTGACTAATCCTAGGACAAATAATATTTCTTTAATAATGAATGCAAGCCAAAAAAAGCATCGTATTGTAAGAGAAGTGACAGCTCTGCCAAAACCCTAAATAAACATGCTACATCCAGGCTCATGTGAGATTACTGTGTACTGTGCTGACTAAGAAAAAGAAAGGACAGAATTGGGTTACTGTGCATCTACCATACATATGAGGAGCTATCCTGAAGTGACAGATGTGTGGCAAGGGCTCTCCCATGCAGCCCTCTGAAGCCAAAACGCGTGTCGACTTCAGCTGGTGTTTTGGGTGCAAGGGGTAAAGAATGTAATCCCCGATGCAAAGGGAATTTTAAAGATCTATTATCTATTATGGACCACTAACATCCTTCTTATTTCTCAGCGGGTAAAAGCAAAACCTTGTCCAGTTTACTTTTAAGAGCTGACTCCTATTTGGGCAATGACAATGCGTTTCTGTACCTATTTTCATGCTTCTGATCACTGAATTGGCAAAACTGCTGCGAGTTTGATACAAGTCCTATGCTTCTTTTTGTCCGACAATATATATTTTTTTTTTACTTTGATGTTCTAAAATTTTTTACTCCATCCTTATGACTTAACAATATACTTAGGTCCTGGTTGAAATGAGATTCAAGTTAATTAAGCTTCCCACTGATTCAGAACATCACAGATCTGGCTCTTAAACCCTAATTCTTCAGACCCTTTTAAAAAGAAATAACATTAGACAATGCGTGCAATTCTAAAACCTGCCCTGGCGAGCCTAGAGATATTTTCCAGTAGGAATAACAGGTACATTGTCATACTGTGATTATTACATAGATTAAGATCTGGTTAGCAGAGAGCTAGGTCTCAAAAAGTAATCGTGAATGGGGAGTCACCCTGCTCTGATGGGCATGTTTCTAGTGGAATTTTTAAGTAATACTTTAAATAAGGCAAGACAAAATGGTACTTGGCATGCCAGTGAAAGCTCAACCAATTTGGTATGTGCAGCTGGCTGGAGGGTCTGCCCGTTGCACATCGGACTTCTCATCCGCTCAAGATGCCGTGGTAGTACTCGGTAACCTACCAAAGGTGCACTCCCCATGGTCTCCCGAGACCGATGGCTGCCAATGACAATGACTTTAAGTAAGTATTAAGTATCTTTAGCACTGATCTGGAGAAATATACATATACAACCGCCGTCAGTAAAATTTTCAGGTGACAAAAAACGGTGGAATGGCAAAACACGATAGGGAGATACTATTTAGACAGTGATTGGGTTCACTCTGGAAAGTGCCTTCCTTTAAATATCATGCATATTAAAAGTCAAAAGCAAAATTGGACATCCAAGAAAAGGTCTCTTGGTTACAGGATAAGAGAAAGTAACCTGGACTGTAGCGAGACGGAAAAGAATTTGGGGGTCGTGGAAGATAACCACCTGAAAATGAGCTCCTACTTTTAAGCAGTAGCTAAGGGCAAAGGTATCTTTGGATGCATAAGCAGGAGAATATCAAGTAGAGGGGAAGATAGGAGGTATTTCTGCTGTGTGGACTGCAAGATCATTACTGGAGTACTACTGGAATCCACACTTCAAAAAGGAAAAATTGGTAAGGGGTCAGAAAGGCACTTCAAACCTGATCTGAGGTCTGGAGAGCCGCCTTACAGTAAGAGACTTAAGAAGCATAATCTACTTCATTCAAAAGAAAGCTAGGTCATGGCTATGTAAAGAAGAGACTTGATTACTGATGAATTTTGGTCTAGCAGAACAGAGGCTGGAAGCTGAAGGTCAGCCTATTCAGATTTGTGCTATGTATTTTTGACCTTGAGAATAATTTGCTAAAATTTACCTCTGGACATAGTGGAGTCCCCATCCTTGATGTATTTAATGATGAACGTCTGCATTTCTAAAAGCTACGTGGTATCTCAAACAGGAGTTACCTTAAACTACACGACCACATGGATTCCTTCTGGCCTTTGAATCCATGGGAGGGATGCTATCAACTCCCAACTTTGACAAAGAAACCTGATTTGTTTGGGTTTGGTTTTTTTTTAAATACCCTTTTACAAACTCAGAAACCCGTAGAAAATATTTGCTTGATTTTTTTGAAAGCTCTCCAATAGAAATGTTTTGAGTAAATAATAGATCTCCTATAATATCTGCAACCCAACTATTCTAGCATGTATAGCATTCAGAGTTCGAACGTGAAACAGAAGGGACTCTAACTTCATTGCTTTTGATTGCCCAAAACAGAACAAATCTGTGACTAGTGAGAGCTTTAAAAACCTGAAGACGCTAGTTGTATAAAGACTGAAACATACTTGTCCTTAAAATCTCACCAGATTCCTCCCCCACTCCGTTCCTCCACTTAGAAGATATTCTGCTTAGAGAGAAAGGCAGCCATTAGATGAAGAAGTTTCAATGTGACATTTTCCAGCCGATCAGCCTACCTACTCTGTAAGGGTGAAGTTTGTCATGTGAAGGAGATGAAGAGGAGAATTAGCAAGGCGCTAGCAAAATGTTTGATTCTGTCTGCCGACGCGCGATAGTCAGTCATGCAAATGAATTGTTTCCTCCCTCCAAAGCAGACCAGGTAGAAGGTAATAACACCCAGAAGGGTCAAAGGATGAAGAAGTAATGAGAACAGACATGTCAAGGGGATGAGTAAGGAGTGGTCATTAATAGCAGCTGAAGAGACAAAAGGGAGATTCATGCAAGATTTAATGGACGCGGAGAGGCTTTACATGAGGCAATGGCTTCAGGATAGAGGCAGTAGTAGAATGCAATTGGATGAGGGAAGAGAGAAAAGAAATACCTTCTCCCGGATGGAGTGGTTATTCTTTTTTACAAGGTAACACCTCACCTCACTCCATTATGAGCACAGGGATGGAAAAGGCTAGAGAAGTGCTAAAAGACAGCATGTTTTGTCTAGCAGGTACGGCTTTTTTAAAAAGCTGTTCACCTTGGGTGATTCAGGGAAGATCTCTGCAACACAGCACATGATAGCAAATATGAAGACCAAGTTTCCTGTTTGCAAAAAAAAAAAAAAAAAAACACACCAAAAAACAACCCCCACAAAAACGGAGTCTAAAAGTGGGGAAACTCATGGGAAATAAACTTCCGAGCCTCAAAGAAAGCAAGAGTTAGAAGAGGGGGTTCTTCTCTCCGTATATCTGCTGGCCTTTACAAGCCAATAGTAAAATCTCATGGTTAACACTCCTCGGTAAAAGTAATGTGCACAAAGTAGGAGTGAGACGGTCGAAAGGATATGAGAGGCAACTGATGCAAGGTTGTGGTAGTTTATAGTGCATAGTACACTGCTAATGATCCTACTGGCTCACTATTTGGGATCTTAACCATCCTAGAAATTTAGATCTTATTGACTGCAAAGGGACACTTTTTTTTGTCTAAAAGACATGCTTTGGGGCCCGGGACTGTGTCCCTTGTTGGCAAGGGAAAGAGCATTGCTCACTTTGGGCACCCTTACAATAGCTGTAATGTTGCCATTCTGATCAAAGATGTCCATTAGCAAACAGTCAAGTCACTTGATTTATGCTCTTGCATTTCCATTGGGGCTTAAAGGAACAATCTTTTTTTTTCTTTTTAAAGAGTGAATGACCTGAACAGCCGTAGCTAGGAGGACTTCAAATATTGGCATTATCAATTATCACCAGGAGCTGTTTTATTCAGTGCCTCGGCTTCCTTGCTTAGGGTCCTTCACTAGGAGGGCCCCAGTATAGCAGAGTATTTCGGCATGCCTTTAACGTGCGAGTGACCCCATTCCTATTCAGCACAGCATATAAGCCTGTGCTTTACTGGAGGTCCCATATAGACTTCAAGGGGAGTTAAGCACATGATTAACTGTTTGGCTCAGCTGGGAGCTGAACTCTTTAAAGAGGCACATAGCTGCAGAAAGAAAATGAGCAGGATTTCATGACTCTGCTTAGTTTCCTTCGACAGCCAGATCTGTGCTTAAAGAGTTGGTGTAGAGCGCAGGAAAGAAAATGCTTAATCCTAATCCAATTCCCCATGCAGCAAACTCTGCAGGGAGCCTGGTGCAAAGGGAAACTGATTGGAAACTGAGGACGCACAACTGGCAGAGATCGCCTGAGTTGTGGAGTCTGGTTCCTTCCTATGCAGGCACCTACATCTTGAATGGTAACTCTTGTTAGGTTGCCATGATCAGGGGTTTAGAGGAAAGATGGTCCCGTGGCCACCTATTTTGGGGGGCAGGTGCCCAGGGTTGAAATATATTTCAACTTTGAAAGAACGCTTAACAGAAGCTGACGCTTCCAGAAAACAATGATAGTGTTGGGCAATCGAGGAAAACCGGAACCTGAAACATCAAGCAGTATGGAAACCTCTTACCTCTTCAAAGTCAGTGTGGAGACATTGAAGTCATGTAGGGGAAATCACAAATTTACCCTTCCCAGAGCTTTTACTGTAGACTCCACCAGTCACTTCCAAGAAGCAAACCATTCACCCCGAATAAAAGGAGAAATCCTCATTTTACGAGGTTATGCCATCTTCACATACCTTGTAAAGCTCTTCTGGAGCGTGGGAGGAGGGAATTTTGTGTCCTTTTCTCTTGAAATTATTTTAACCACGGGTTGACGTATGAACACATGCAAGCATTATCTTTATCTTCCTTGCAGCTCTCTAGTAACAGGATTTTTTTTTCCTGCCACGAATCCAAATTTCGGTGTCACGTAATATAAAGCTCCGCCTGTGTCGTGAACAAAGCGTGCTTATCTAATTTGATGAACAAATGGATCCGTGAGAATCTTTACACCGCAGCCCACTTTCAGATAAATAGCCTTTTCAGCAGTGCTCTGAGTACAAGTGACATTTTTGAACCAAACTTAATAGAGAGAAGCTGGAATCGCTGATTCCTGATTTTTGTCTGAAGATAAAATGAGACTTCGGTCTTCAGACAGTCCTACCATTGATTTTAGTCTTTTATCTCCCATGAAAGCATCCCCTTCAAAAATCGTTTGGCTGTGGATTTAGCAAAAAAGAAAGCAGATTTTGTCTCTGTTTTGAAGCTAACCTGGTAATAAACTTATCTGCTTTATAAGGATGTGCAGGCCCAAGTCATGCAAACAAGATAAACGAGTTCATTATTAAACCTGCTTAACCCATTGTCAACCCTGAGCAAAGAAAATAGTGTGTATGCATATCCTAGACAAATTACTAGGTAAGAATATGGCCTGGGGAGTGAAACGGAGGGCAATGAAAATAAGTGAATAATAATTAAAGTTACATGAGGATGAAGTGTAACAGCTTTTGGGACTAAATGATAGATATGATCCACCCTAAAAATTCATCTCCCTTACATTAAACTGATCGTTTTATCCTTGGTATCTGTACTGAAGGGTGATGCTGGATTTCCTGATAAAGGAAATGTGCGTGTAACATCCTGGTTAAGTGCAATGTCCTGCTTTTACTGAAGGGTCCATACAGAGACTAAAGAGTCAGAACCCAGTATAGTCACCAGCAGAGAGAATGGCTCCTCCAGAGCGCACCGTGCGGCTCTTGGGTAATCCTCATCTGGGCTCCATCCCCTATGTACTGTATTAAAAAACCACAGCAGTGAAAAAAGTGCCCTAAAATCCCCAGAGCCGAGCAGAGAAGCATTCCTCCGGCACAGGCACTGCAGAAGACACCTGGGGAGTGGTTTGCTAATGTCTATCGCACACCCAGAGTGAAGGGAGAGGATGCAGGCAGAGGCGGTGCATAGTGCCGTAGCAAGGGGGGGTGACTGTCCTGGGCGCCAAAGCAAAGGGGTGCCAACGGGCGCTGCCCAACCAGGACAGGGCAAGGGACAGAGCTTGTTGTGGCAGGGCATGGGGATGGGGGGAGTGCACTCCCGGGCAAGCATGGGGGGGGCATGTGCCCCCTGGATCTGTGCACAGGGCTTTGCCCCAGGCACCAACCTGCCTTGCCATGGTACTGGTGGTGTGTAACTGAGGCCAGGGCTGCACCAGAGAGTCCAGGCAGCACTGGGGCCCCTAGACCAGGCCAGGGGGGTTGAGAAAGCCCGGGCAGGCCCTGTGCTTCCCTGTTTCAGACAGCACAGGTGAGCACAAACGTGGCTTATAGGCACCTCCCCCACTACACTTCCGGCCTGGCACGTGTGTGCTGCCCCTCTTGGAGCACTGACCTCACCCCTGGGCAGTTTGGGGCTGGGTCCAAAGTGCAGCGGAGGCCGTGGGAGTCTTTCCACTGACTTCATTGGACTTTGAGTCAGGCCCCAAGTGATGAAAGCCCCAGTTTTGTTCAGCCTAGCAACCTACAGGAGGGCTTGCTGGAAATTAAGCACAGCAGATAATGAGATAAAGTTCCTTCTTTCCTGCTTCCCTCCCTTTGATGTTACGTGGTGCTTTGGGTGTTTGATTCCTCCGCAAATTAGGCCTTTGGTTATCTCTAGCAACTGGCAAGGTTTTATGGGGGTGGCCACTGTCCAGCATGTGTCCAAGGATGATGTTATTAAATGGCAATTAAGGAATGAATCCTTCTT
>JAGPOW010002742.1:16058986-16073222 GCA_030014935.1 Caiman crocodilus | reverse complement strand
TGATGATAATGCACAGTATGGTGCAATATGCATCTGCAGTTTTAACAAAGAGACAGCATTATGATTTTCCAGGTTTCATTAAAACCGATGGTATTGCCATGGCCATGGACAAGCTTCACAGTTGTGACTACGCCGCACTCCAGGGTCACTTGCAGCTTCAAAAATGCAGGCAAAATACAACTCAGCTCTGCCTGCTCCCAGAGCCAGACCTGTGTCCAGAGCCCTGTCTGAGTTGTACACTCTGTTGTCCGGTGCTGTAATTCTGCTGGGACTTTATTAGCTGCATCCATAACCTGCAGGTCATTATATACAGCGTGACTGGGGTTTGTGCCAACAGCAATTGACTCAAACACTGAGCCCCCACTGTTTCCTTATCTACTATTTACTTATCTCCCCTGATCCAAGCTAAGGCATTCAGGCCCTTGTCCTTCAATGAGAGAGAAGTGATGCTGTTTTCTGTAAGCAGCGTAGCTTAGGTTGGTAGCAAACAAAACACATATTCGCCCTTTTGTTGGGGGCCGGGACAGGGGTCTGCCATAACTGTCTATGTGTGCTGAACTTCTGTTCTGTTATGGGATTAGACTGGTTTCCAATCACTTATACCAGTACAAATGCAATGTCTGTACCTGGTCTAAGTGCGTAGCATTTACCACTGCTAAACGGAAAGCCTGATAGGCTGAGACATCCATAAAATTCGACTTATGGCTGGAAAACAGAGCAATGGGATGAATTTGCGCGTGTCCTGCATGATAGCAGGAAGGGAATAAAGGTATCGCTGTAGTTCAAGGGGAGGGATGGAAAGAAAAAATAAGGCTTGCTTCTGAAGGTGTAGTAAAGCCTGAAGCAAGTGTGCTGGGTGAAGGAGCAGGGAATCCATTTGCATTCGCTCAGCTGTGTGTGGTTATGTTTGCCTGGTAATTGGGCAACTAAAACCTTTGGGAAGTCTTTCCCTAACAGTAACTAAAATGAAAGGCAGGAGCTGTAAGACTGCATGCGGGGTTGTTTTAAAACGTAGGGTGCTATGGCACTGAGGAGTCAGGGTGGAACCTGCTGGTCTTTGTTTAAATGTCTGATTCCAGGGCAGGGATTGATCAGTGCTATTAAAAAAGTACAGTGGAGACTCAAATTAATTGCCTAGTTACTGGGTTAAAAAATGGTGACTCCTTAAAAGGAATAGTAATGAGGTGATAAATCAAATTAATGCTCCTGAATTTTGTCTGAGGCCCCGATCCTGCTAGGTGCTTTGCACAGAGGCAGTGAATCAATGTGGCGAGCCTTTTGATGGTGAACTTGGACTCTAACTGCAGAGTGGGATGGCACCGGTTGTCTGTCACAGCAGTGTCCACTTTCACAATTTTCACTATTTTCCCAGTCACTGAGATGATCTGACGTCTGCTGATGGATCTGGCATGTTTGCCTGGTTGCTGGACAGCAGCTGTTCGTTTACCGATTGTGGGTAAATTCAATAGTTTTCTTTAAAAAAAAAAAATCATCTATTTGTCCCAGTTCTCTCCCAGCTGATTTGGGTACTGCATGGCGGAAAAGGCTGATGGCGGAGTGACCTTGCAAGAAGAAACACACGGCTATGGTATGTAGCCCTTCATTGCTGATGGAGAGTTGTGTCTGTGTAGGGGAATCCCACTGAGAACTGTTGACCTGCCCCGGGGCTTTGATGTTAAAGGCAATTTAGCCCCACAATAAATCTTACCCTTGTCTATCAGAAAAGCCTAAATCAGCTCTTCTGAAAGGGTAAGTTTGTCTATGTCTATACTCAGTGAAGACTTACCTTTGACGGCAGGCTCCTTGCATTACCAGTCGATTACCTGGCTTGCATCTGAAACAGGTTAGTTCAGCTGCACACATTTTACTCCTAATTGCACTAGAGCAGGTCTGGTGAGTCCATGTGCAGCCCACCTTGAATCACCCTGTCCTGTGACCGGCCCCTCAGGGTCCAACACTGCTGCTGGGAGCAGAAGTGTTTTAGTAATTTCCCAACACTGGGCCCTGTACACTTGGTTGGAGTTAAGTGGATCAGCTAACTTCATAAGTTGATTCGACACTTGTGGATCACATTTGCCTCCGCTACGCTCTGCTCAAGAGTGTAAGACCTTGTTTGAACTTTGTAGCCTGATCATCTCCTTGAAAATGCCAGGGACAGCTGCTGGCTGCGAATGTGAGACATCGCAGCGCCAAACCCTTCTGATCAATGGCTCGTGACAATCTACGTTTGCCTGGTGCAGATGGGACCTTGCAGTAAGCCCGATGCCTGAGCTGCGTGTAGTAAGTGGCACATTGCAGAGCTCTGTTACGCCGCGCTAGTCCAGGGGACTTGGAAATAACATGCATCTATTGTAGATCTCTTTTGGCTTCTGAAAGTCTGACTGATAGTCAGTCCACTGCATCAAACCTGATGGAGGGAAAAGAGAAGCGAATGTAAAAATTAATGTAATTTTAACAAAAATGCTAGACATGCTGTTTCCATGGACACGCATTTTTGGTACAGTATAGTTTTCCTTTTATTAAATATGCATAACTAGGTTATCTCAAGAAGTAATGTCTGGATTTTGATTTTTCTTTACGTTGTCACCGGGGAATTTACTAATGGGCAAGCAGATTTCTGAAAACATTTATGATTGATTTACCTTCTCAATACTCAAGGTGAATTAACCCTTCTGAAGCTGGTCGTATACCAGGTGGAAGTTATCATGGCTGTTTTCCTGGGTTGTCTTTCCCTAGCCCATCGTGACTTCGAGGCGGCATGATTCATGCTTGTTGGGAGAGGAGTGGAGGCTGAGCTTACTTTCCCCAGCAAGTCTTATTCTGCCTTGGCAAGGCCCTGCCTTCTCATACAACCAGTCTTTCCTCCCAGCAGACCTTCCTGATATGAGCTACCTCCCTGGTTTTGCAAAAATGGTTGGGTCTACAACAGAAACTGGTTGGTGGCAGAGTGATTTTTTTTGTCGTGGAACCTAAGAAAGCCCTGGCTGCTTATAAAACAGGTGAACATGAAGACAGGACTTAGCTGCTGTGTCTTGAGGTCCTGTTTTTTGACAGTCGTGTCTCAGGTTTGGAGAAGACTTGCCTGGAAAAAGAAAAGGTCTTACTGGGGGCATCCTAGGAACTCCAGGACAAGTTTACGCATCAGCAGCTTTGCATGGCACTTCAGTGCATACATTTGAGGGTAGGTGCGTTTTGCTTAAGCCACCCCGGACTTCGGCCTAGACGTATAGGTGTGTCCAGCTATGGGATTGGAAGGACCCAAGTCGGATTGGAAAGGACCTGTTCGTGGAGAGGATTGGCAGACCTGTTTTGTGGGTTGTGGGGTGGGATGTTAAAAACCCAGAAGCGTAGTGTGGTTTTGTCATTGTGTTTTCGGAGGACCAACTACTATGCCAGAACATCTTGCCTGCTACTTGGGAAAGGGCCGCAGTTTTGTGGATCAGTGTTGCTATCTAAGGTGCAGTGTACAAGAAACTTTGTTTTAAATTGTCTTACTCAGTGCCGTAGCAGCCCTTGATGGATTGTTATGCTATCGCTCCTTGCTAGATGGAAGAAATCATCAGGGGGAGCCAGGTTTTCAAAAGTTCTGGGTTTCAATTTAGCACCAAAGTAAATAGCTGGGTTTTCAGAATAGCCCAGCATGGCAGTGCAGAGCACTTCAAAACATCTGGCGCTCACCTAAATATTTGAATTGGAGATGAGCTCATGGAGATATACCCTTGTGTATATGAAGAAGTGTTAGCCATGTAATCCAAGAGGACGAAACTCTTGGATACCAGAGTGTCTTAATTTTGAAAATAATCAAATGAATAGAACGGTGTTGTGTATATCTCTCTAATGCCAGAGGAGATAGGACAGGGAGTATCGTGACCATTCGTAGATCCATCCCTAAAATACATTTCTTCTTGGGAACTGCAGTTGACTAAATTTGGCGAAATCACTATTTTACAAAAAATGAGACGTTGGCACTTCAATGCACCCCTTGGTCAGTACAGATCGCAGGTATTTGCTTGTATTAATTGCGAGCTTCTTGAATTGGGGATTCTGCCTTTCTCTTTGTTCTCTGCAATGCTGAACACGATGCTTAACAGAAAATAAATACCAATGTGCCGATCGGAAGATGCAAGGAAAAAAACTAAAAATAATTTTTAGCAATACCGTGGGATAGTTTTTACAGCTCCTTGTAGTAAGGGGCACACCTCACACAAATGTCAGCTCTTGTATCTCTGTGTGCTGCATGCCAAAGACCTGTACCCCTTGCAGAGTTTAATCCAGTGTCTCTCTTGAAATCAGGCCCATCACATGTTATCGCAGGCACTGCACTGAGCAGAAGACTGGGAAAGCAAAGAGGCAGAGCAAAGGGCAAGTGGCACTGAGGCTAATGCAGGAGGTGACTCATTTTGCGTTTTACCCTCATCAGATTACTCCGTTTAATTTAGACATTAGAATCAAAGGCATCTTCCGACAAATTGGCCATGCCAGACATGAGGAGAGATGGAAGGGGAGCACAGAACAAAGCCAGTTAGGCTCTGCAGGACAAAGAGGATTTGTTGCTTTTCATCTGTGTAGCTACACCTGCAAGCACAAAATAATTGCAAAAATATATTTTGAGGATGTTGCTTTCCCTTCTGTCACAAGTGTGTAGTCCCAAGGATTCTACCTTGTGTTAATGAGCTCAGGTTAAAAACATGCTCTTTTCTGTAGTAGAGGTAACGATGAACCTGAGGCATTGTAAGCAGACTTACGGGACTGTTCTCCGTTATAGAAAGGAAATGTAGCCCCGCAGTGCCTCAGTTTCTCCTGGTCTTTGTTAGCAGAGGATCCTTGTTGCTCTTTGGCAAGGCCCACTGTACTTGGAGTCTTTTTATTAAACAGTGCTGGTTTATTGTCTGAAGATAGTTTGGGTAGTCATAGAAACATAGGGCTGAAAGGGACCTCAGTGGATCATCTAGCCTCAGGAGTTAAAGGTTTGGTCCATGTGCCAAATGCAGCCCATGATCTGGCCTGGGTCAACCCATACACACCCATCCCCACTTGCTGGATCCAGCACCCACTCTGCCCAGTCTGGGACTGCACCGCACATGGTGCCTCCTCCAGCAAGCCCGGGATGCAAGCTGCACGTGGTGCCCGCGCTGGCTGGTCCAGCACACGTGCCGCATGCAACACCTGCTTCAGCTGGTTTGGGGTGATCACCGTATGCAGTGCATCTTGCAGAGCGGTCAGACTGGGCATTGGATCTAGCATGTAGGGGTTGGAGGTGGTACAAGGGGTCCCAATCCAGCCCAGGAAGCCAACCGCATCGCATTCATCTAGCCCATGGACCAGCCCCATGCCACTCATCCAGCCCAGGGGATATGTGTTTGACACTCCTGATCTAGCCCAAACCCCCTGTACTTAGGGGGGAAGAAGTATCGCTAGATTGTCACGTACGCTTAAATGGTCTCGGTCCAGCCTCTCTCTACCTTGACAGCTACGATCAAGTATCTGGTAAACAGTTCTGTGACAGGAAAGTGCTGCGTGATTGATCTTGAGGATTAATTTCTTACCTTGGCTCATCAAAGCCAGGCTTTAGTCATAGAGATGTTAAGAATTGAGCCAATGGCCCACCTACACTTGAATCACATGCTATACATTTAAAGCTTGGACAAGGAGGAGTTGATTAGAGCTGTGGATCCGTGCAGGGTTTATCTAAGTACCAGTAACAAGCCTAGAAAGGGGTTCAGGCGTGTGATCTTGTCCTGGGTCACGGGCACATATCTGGTGTCTAATCTGCCAGGAGGTGGCATTTTAGGTCCTCCTGTTATTGTCAGTGTCTGTCTCACTGGTAAGAGTGGGGCCCCACAATCGTCATGACGTGTTTTCTAAGGATTATTCTTTTGGAAATTCTTATAGTGAGAGCCACATCGAAGTACTTACTTCAAGGCTAACTACTCGGGTCAACTACTCTGCTGCAGCGGTGCAAAGCAAGGCTTACACTGGTTCGGCACACTGCTGTACCTGCTGTAGTCCCACCGGGGTTGATTTCCTTCGTTGTGGGTCAGGTGGTTTTCTTTCCAGGCTCTTTGTTGTGGAGACGAGCACTGTGATTTTCTTACCTTGGTTGCAACAGGACCCTGTGGGACACGTATATTTCCCGTGGCAGACTGGGATCCAGACCAATGTCCCTGTTCTTTTATAGTTGCCAGTGCTGAGAGTGAGGGGCTGCATGGATACTGATGCCTGCAGATTTTTATCTTGCCATTCCCACATGACATCCCCTCTCCTTGAGGCAGCCTGTCTCTTGCATCAGTAATGACCAACCTCACACCCTCCAGCTTCTCGTCAGCTACTTTCACTGATCTAGCACTTTTCTTTTCTCGGCGCTCTGCTCTTGCCTTGATTTGTAAATTCCCCATTGGCTTTAATCAAGCCTGTGTTGAGCCTGGCAGTCTTGGCCAATTTGACTTGTTTTAATGGAAGGTGAGTTTGCTCCCCAGGCGGTTCTTCTAGCTCTAGTCCAAGCATTTCGAAGCCGCTTTAAAATAACTGGGCACCCAATCTCACGGCAGCAGCAAGTCCAGTAACCTGGGTGAAATCCAGGCCCAACTAAAGCTCAAGGGAGTTTTCCAGACCCAACGAAAGCTCAAGGAACTTCAGCAGGACCAGGATTTCCACCCTTGTCCTCCTTGTCACAAGCTCATTCTAGCCAATGAAGTGAACTGATATAGAAATATCACTATAAAGCTCAGTCCTGGGCCAGATGTGACCCCCAATCTGTTTTGCTAACATGAATGGATGGTATGTGTGCCACATCCTGGGTGAAAGCTTTAATCCTGGAGCTCCTGAGTAAAGAGGTAATAGCCAAATTTGCTCCTCCTGCTCTACACCGTACTCCCATCCTTCCCCTCCCCCCCAAATATTTTTCCAGACAGATCTATTCAGTGAATTTGATGTGAAGTCGCAAAGCCTTTCTTAGCAAACAGAACTACATTTTGGAGAATTTCCTGTTTGCCAAACAAAATCTTTGTTCTTTTCTTCTGCAGCGTAATCCTATGTAGTAAAAAATCTGACTTTTGAATAGTCTTTCTTTGCATTGCAAATAAATTCATGTTATCTGGTCCTTATTATAAATCAGAGAATGGAGCTCTGGAAAGACCAGCTTTCTTTATGGGCAGATGACCACAAAAAAAACCACAGGTACCATCATTTCCAAAACAGCAGGCTCAAGGCAATCATTTCCACTATATTTTTATATACCATCAGTTACACCAGTCCTGAGCATGTCTGCATAAATAAATCTCCTAAGCCTGGATCAGGAAATTATAGGACTTGCTTTGTGAAAAGAGCAAAGATTAGTGTGTTGATGAAGCATCACGCTTAGTGCAGAAGACAAGGATGTATGAAGTCAATTATAAAAAGAGAGCTCCATGGTGCACCAATAATTGGTACAACAACAGTGATTCTTCTGTGTGTAATATGTCCTGAACCTGCTATTGCAGGTGGCTTAAAAAGAGAGTCTTTTTGTTTGTTTGTTTGTTTGGGGTTTTTTTTTAAAACCTTACAAAGTGGGTAAAAATAGAACAAAGATGGTGCGATAAGAGGGTAGCTATCTGAGATATCTTAATTAATTCTTGTATGCCCTAACTGTGCTGTGCCATTACTTAGGGAGGAGAAAAAGAGAAAAAAAGAAAAAAAATGTTTCGTCTGGTAAATCTTAACTCTTATAGTGACTGTTCTGATTATTACTGAACTACCAAAAGTATGATAGAAATAATGATCAGTGTCCAGAAATGCTTACAGTGTGAATTGAAGTAAGGTGCTAGATTTACACCAGGTCAAAAGATGCATGAAAGAATGGAGTCCTGAGCTGCTGTTGCCCTAACCCAGAGATATCACACCAGACAACAAAGTTAACCTATTTAATAATCTCTTTGCCCCATTTTCCTGAGCCAGGATCGGGTCACCACCCCGCCATGGGAAGCCCCGTAGGCCCCAGAGAAGGTGCACCCGGGCCTAGGGTCAGTGAGAATCTAGTCAGGGAACTTCTGGAGGGACTGGACGTATTTAAATCAGCTGGTCCTGATGATCTCCACCCCAGAGTGCTGAGGGAATTAGCTGAGGTCATTGCGGGACCTCTGGCATGGCTTTATGAGCACTTGTGGTGCTCTGGCGTAGTGTCAGAGGACTGGAAAAGGGCCAGTGTGGTTCCCATTTTCAAAAAGAGGAGGAAGGAGGACCCAGGAAACTATAGGCCAGTTAGTCTTACCTCGATCCTGGGGAAGCTTTTTGTGAGAATTATGCTGGTGCATGTCCACGAGGGGCCAGGAGGGGAGGTTATGCTTAGGGGCAATCAGCACGGGTTCATTAGAGGCAGGTCCTGTCAGACCAACCTGGTGGCCTTCTATGACCAGGTCACCAAATCCTTAGATGCAGGGGTAGCGGTGGACATAGTCTTCCTGGACTTTAGGAAGGGCTTCAACACTGTCTCTCACCCCATGCTCTTTAAAAAACTAGGGGATTGTGGTATCGACACCTACACAGTCAAATGGGTCGCTAACTGGCTGGAGAGCCGCACCCAGAGAGTGGTGGTGGATGGGTCTTATTCAACCTGGAGGGATGTGGGCAGTGGGGTTCCCCAGAGCTTGGTCCTGGGGCCTGCTCTGTTCAACATCTTCATCAGCGATTTGGACGAGGGGGTAAAAAGCACCCAATTCAAATTCGCAGATGACACTACGATGTGGGGGGAAGTGGGCATGCTAGAAGGGAGGAATAGGCTGCAATCGGACCTAGACAGGTTACAGGAGTGGGCAGATGAGAACAGGATGGGTTTCAACATTGACAAGTGCAAGATGCTGCACCCGGGGATGAAGAACCAGCAGCACACTTACAGGCTGGGGACCTCCCTTCTCATCAGTGCAGAGGCAGAAAAGGATCTTGGAGTCATTATTGTTGCCAAAATGAACATGGGCCAACAGTGTGGGGATGTGGTCAGGAAACCCAATTGTACCTTGTCGTGCATCCATAGATGCATCTCAAGCAGGTCCAGGAGGCGAACCTCCCCCCTATGCAACACTGGTCAGGCTGCAGTTGGAGTACTGTGTCCAGTTCTGGGCACTGCACTTCTGGAGGGATGTGGACAACATGGAGATCGTCCAGAGGAGGGCCACTTTCATGATCGGGGGCAGCAGGCCAGACCCTACGAGGCCTTATGAGGAGAGGCTATGGGATCTGAACCTGTTCAGCCTGCACAAGAGAAGGCTGAGGGGGGATCTAGTGGCTGTTTACAAACTAGTCAGGGGGACCAGCAGGCCTTGGAGGAATCCCTGTTCCCCCGAGCACTACCAGGAGTGACTAGAAATAATGGTCACAAGCTGGCAGAGGATAGATTCAGACTAGACATCAGAAGGTGCTAGTTCACAGTCAGGGTGGCTAGGATCTGGAACCAACTTCCAGGAGAAGTGGTGCTGACTCCTATCCTGGGGGTCTTTAAGAGGAGGCTGGATGAACACTTTGCCGGGGTTGTTTGACGCCAGTACTCTTGCCTGCCATGGCAGGAGATCAGACTTGATGATCTGCTCAGGTCCCTACCGACCCTACCTACTATGAAACAATGAAACTTTGAGCAACTTTTTAGTAGTGGCTGGCTGAAATGAAGGGATTTAGTCCTGAAGTGGGCCACCACTGCCACTTCACTTGGCAATGAATCCCCCAATCACTTGCCAATGAATTCTTCCAATGCACTTCTAACCCACTCACTGCTGGTGCACTAGCCTCTGAATAAAACCCTTCACAGGCTGAATCTAGACTCTGGGCCATAAGTTGCTGACCCCTGCCCTATGCAACTCAGTCCTAGGCTCATTTCAGACCCAGTCCTAGGCCCTATAAATCCCTGCAAACTGGGGAACCTTGACAGTGTGCTTCTTCTTGGAGCTTAGGTTTGTAATACAGATGCTTACTTATAAGAACTGATTCCCTAATAAGACCCACTCAACATCGCCTTTTTCCAGGCTTGTCTAAATTTTGTGGAAGAACTGGTGCCCCGGAAAAAAAAGCACCAAGGACCTCCTTTTTTCTAGGCACAGACAGCAGACACTGTTTTTTAGAGCTTCGCCACTCTGTCTGCCACCCACCATCACAACATGGAAAAGAAACCAGAAGCAAACTGGTGGAAAAAATAATTTAAACATTCATTTAATTCAGTCTGTCCTGTTGGCAAACGTTAGCGAATATTATGATAATCTATATCCTGTTCTTTGGGTTTAATAATGAATCACAAAAGCAGGCAAGTTTTGTATAGCTTCAGGTTTTGTTGCAAATATTTGGCTCAAGTGAGCCTGGAAGAATCTCTGAAATGTTAATTTCACAAACTACTCTGGGCACTTTATCTCCTAATCAGCAAAAACATAGCTTAATAATTCCCATCGTGCAGTGATTCGGGTCACCTCAATCAAGATTTATGCACAGATACAGCTTGATGAGGCTGTGGCATAAACAGCATAGTGCGATGGACCTAATTCTTCCACTGCAAGAGACTGAGTCCTGAGGAGTGCGGAGAATAACCTGCAAGACAGTGCACACCCTCAGCTGACACCACAGGTGATGGGGGTACTTGACATCTTACAGAAAGCACATTGATGGAGTAGGCCCAACAACAGACTACACTTTAAGTGTTTTTATACATGCTCCAGGGTTTGAGGGGTGGGGAGGGAGAAGGTGCTTTAATTAAAGCAGCTGTCAGAACCTCTCTAATTAAAGCACCTACAGTGTATCACAGTGCACTTCAACGGCTTCCACATCTTGTGTATCAGCATCCCCATGCTTCAAAATGGCAGCCGGTGACTTTATCTAAAGTCATCAAGCAAGATTTAGTTAAAGCATCCCTGCTGCCATTTTGAAGCAATGGGATGCTGATACATGAGATGTGGAAGGTGCTAGAGTGCGCTAATTACCACGCTCCAGCAGACTTGATTAATCAAGCCTGCTCCAATATGTTATAATTACAGTGCATCTGGAGCAGCTTCCCTGAATGTGTATATGCACCTTTGGGCTAGGGACAGACATTCAAAACCCATGAGCCAGAAATGATTAAATCTTTGCAGGTTAGACTGACCTGGCTGGGCTGAACTAGTTTGTAACTTCACAGATATCCCAAACACACATGCACATGACTGCAGTGGCTCAGGCTAGAAGCTGGTGGGTGCTAGAGCAGCCCTCCCATCCTTTCCACAGCTCTGAGCTGAGTGGGGGCATGGCCAAACTCAGGCAGGATGCTCTGATTAGCTCAGCAGGGAATTGATAACAAACAGTGTTTATCACCCCCTAATTCAGTGTTTATCCCTTCATTTAGAAAACAACAGAGGGACATTACCAGCTATTTGTTGATTCTGCCTGTTGATTCAGCAGGGACTGTAGCCAGCATGTGGTCTGCTAGCTAATACACAGACTCCTCCTCAGCAAGGCAGAGGGAAGGGGAAAATTCCTGCTTAGGAGGGAGTGGTTGTGGGGGTGGGGAGGAGCAGCCTGCAGTCTATGCTACAGCCAGGAAGCAGAGGGGAGGGACCAGTCCCGCTGTGGAGCAGAGAGCCCTGCCCAACCTAGAGAGCATGCTGAGATGCTGTGGGTGTCTGGTTTCTCTTAAACCAGTAAGGGATCTGGGACAGACATTGCATAAACCAGTCTAAATCAAATCAGTTAAGTCTGATACTACATTCAACCCTGTTTATCTCAAACCGGTTTCAGCCATTTTCAAACTGGTTTATATGCACTGAACATCTGTTCTATTACAAGTTTAAACCAGTCTGTCCCTAGGCTCGGTGTTTAGTAGATATGAGTTCAAGTTCTTACTCTGTCTGGTTTAGAGAAGAGACTTGCATCTACATTGCAAGCAAATGCTCGCCTCATGAGACTAACATCTCCCTCCCTGCCACTCCCTACCTCTCTCTGTTTAATAGGATGGCAAATGAAGCTCAGACCTCCTCAGCAGCTGATTGATGTAGGCACTTAACTCAGGGAAAGGAATTGCAACCATAGAAACCTGAGGAGGAAGGAGGTTGCCTGGCCCAGTACTAAATAGCCCATTCTGTTTTCTCTGCATGTCCTTTATGGCTCCCGTAGGAGTCTCCCATCTCAGTAGGTGAGGATTCTTTCCTTAGGTTCCTCACCCTCCCTTTGCTTTGCAGGGTTGCCTCGGTGTCTAGCACATGGAGGAGGATGCCACTATATGCCAGAGACGCTAGGGACAAAGTGTTACAATGCTGAGCAGAGCAATGCTGAAGCACTTTTAGGCCTTGGAACCATAGAGAAGTCAGGCTGGAAGGGCCACAAGAAGTCATTTAGTCCAGCTTCCTGCCTATGGCTGGATTACTCTTATCCAAAGCATTTTATACAATCCATAATCTAACCTCTTCGTAAAACTACCGTCAACTCTGACTTAACACAAGACAACACTCTAACCTTCCACAGGTAAACTAAGGAGACCATGGCAGCCAACGTCCTACTTCTGTATACGTTTGTCAATAAACGTTTAAGAGATCCCAGGCAGAGGGGTACACTCTTCACTACAAAGGAAGTCAAAACCCCCTACAGTCCATATTAGTCTGACCATGGGATAAAATTCCTTCCTGACCCCAAAGTTGGCAATTGGTTGGGCCCTGAGCTGAGGGGCAAGGCCCTCTAGCTAAGAAGGACCTCTGGCTTTAATTCCAGCAGGAACATTGGCACACCCCAGTCAAAATCCCCGTACACCCAAGTTGAATGAGACTAAGTTTCTTGCACCAGGATAAAATGCCAGGCAGCATTGAAATGCTTCCTATATGCATAGCATGTATCTTACTAGTATGGGAAGTTTAAAGCCTATGGCTGAAAAGAATCATGTTATTGTCCACTCCTAATGGCAGAATATCAATTAAAGTATTTAAAAAATGCTGTCCCACGCCTGAGCTTTGACACAGCTCTTTATAAAGCCATTAGAATTAAAATTGGCCTCACTTTAATAAAGATAAGGGATTCACTTAATTTTTAAAAATAGTTCCAATTGAACCTTCGTACTGCAACCACACATCCCCACTTGTATTGTGCATGTATATGGTGTCGTTGGGAAAGCCTCGGGAGAAAGAAACAGAGAGAGATTAATTAAAACACATGCTAATGAGATGGGGGGTACATTTTTCAGACCTGGTTAATTATCAGGCTGTTGCTTGGGGCCTGTTTATCCTAAGGTTTATGCTACCGTCCATCTCTGCCGTTACCAAGCCCCTTCCATATTAAGCAATAGAAATAACAAGGCCCTCGCAGGCTTCATGGAATAGCTGGCACTTCTTTTTTCAGACTTCATTATTTTTTTTTCTCTGCTTTCATAAGGTGTGGGCAGGAGCAGCTGATGTGGCTTTTCAGGTACAAAGAGGCCATTATATCATGAAGCATATTTTATCTCTTCATTTTACCTAGTTTTACCTCATATTTTACCTAGTTGCAGGAAGCTGCAACTAGGAAGTTACTGGAGAAGATCTATACCAAGCCAAGCCTGCCTCTGTAGGCAGTTGGGTGCCTATGGGAGGGGTCTTGGGGCTCCTGCCCAGAGGCAACTGCCCCCACTATACCTAATTGGTATTCTGTAGGCATGAATGATGCATGCCCCCGGTGACTGGGGGGGGCACGGTGGCAGTGGGAGCATGGCAGCGGTAAGCAGGAACTCCCGCAGACACCGCCGGTGCTGTCGGTGGCGAGGGGGGGTGGCAAGTGCTGACCCCACCTGCAGATGCCATCGGCAGTGGCCAGCGGGAATTGGTGGCTACCCTCAGATGCCACCAGCAGTGTCAGTTGTGGAGGGGGGGGATGTGGCAAGAGGCGACCTCCCGCACACACTGCCAACATTGTTGCTGGCACCTTTTTGTAGGGGGTGTACCGCCACGCTCAGGGCGTACATGTGCACCCACATGCATCTCCTACACATCGCCCCTGGCTGTAGGAAAAGATCTCCCATGCCCCATCCCAGTCAAGGCTGTGGTCAGCATCCATGTCTGAAGATTGGTGCAGTAGGATTTGGCCTATTGTTTTCTCCTACTTTGGTGCATCAGCAGCTCAATAGCAATCACCTTTCCCTGAGCTGGACTGATGAGGGGACAAAATGAAGTTGTTACAAACAAGAGGCTGTTGATTCCTGTCTTGCTGTACCGTGGGAAAGAACAACCAGTGTTTGCCAAATGCCAAAGAAAGAAAATTCCTCCCAGGAAATAACACGCAACGAGGACAAAATGTA
>JAGPOW010002742.1:16029224-16054901 GCA_030014935.1 Caiman crocodilus | reverse complement strand
AGCGATCTGGGATATTTCTGTTCAGAAAGAGGAATGCAGTATGCTGGTTTATGGTACTTTTATATCAGTATAATTGCATCCAGTGGAAATAGTACCAGTACAATGACTGCAGAAAAAAAAGTCACCTTTAAATGTGATGTAATTACATTAGTACAAAATCTATGTAAAGATCAGGCCAAAGTGTATGGTTGTCATGATAGCCGATGATAACTCTGTGAATAAATGCAAGGGAACGTACATGGAAGGAAATGAACAGCTATTCATGCAGTTTAATGGCTTCTAAATTCACTGTAACCATGCAGGTAGAAGACCTGTGGGCAGCTCAGTGTCATCAAAAAAGCGAATGTGGGCCCTGATTCTCTTTTATGGTAAAGTCACTTAACACCCCAGAGGCAATGTAAAGAAGCTTTAAAGTGGGTCTAACTTTACAGTCTCTTGAATGTCCAGAGAGATGCAAAAGGACTTTGCTATAAATGAGAATCAGGTGTTTGATGTCAGGCTGTATAAAAAAAGAATAGGAGTTTGCAGGAGTTTGGTTAGGATAGTCAGCGAGTGGCCACTGGGGCAAAGATCAGCTCTTCTTCATTCATCTGCTAACCCCAGGTGTTTTCTATTGTCTCACTTTTGTGTCTTTTCTCCACTCCCTGCCCCTCAGCAATATTTTGGGGTTGGTTTCTGTAGCTGGAGGCATTTTCTCCTCATTCTGTAAAGGCAAGTAGGTGCATCGATCCTGAGGTGTGTGCAAGTCCCCTCCACAAGCGGCCGTGCCCCGTATGCTGGAAGTCTGTGAGCTATCAGGAGGGCTGTGTTACCAGATCTGCGTTACATTTATTATTGCTGACTCAGAAAGCTTGCCACAGTTTGTGAGTTCCTACTGTCAAGCCCTGCGTGACAGGGGTGACGCTCAAAGCCCTTTCAATAGAGCGGGCCCCCGAATTTCTCATTTTGAAAGTTCCCGACAAATTACGAGTGAATACGTCCCGGTAAACATCCCTGGCTTTTCAACCAGCTCGACAGCTCAGTTCCACCGAAAATGAAGAGAGGCTCTTCTCGCAGCGTCTGCGCCGTTCCCTTGTACTACCCGAAGGAAATGCCTGGAAAATAAATACGCACACCTAGTTATTTAGCTTGCTAAGACGAGTGTCAAGTTTGTAAGTGCTTTAACTGTACGGTGACGATGAGAAAGCCAATGTGAGGCTGGAGAAGCTGACAAGCTCTGTGCATGCTATAAGCTAAAAATGAGATCATGCTCTCCAAGAGCTGAAATGGTGAGAGATCCTTCCTTTCACTGGAGAAACACTTTGCGCGACAGTGCCGTAGCTCTGGCTGGATTCCAGCAAGGTCTCGTCTCTCCAATCTCCGTCTCGTGGGTCGCTACAAAAGTCTCCGGCATTGCAAGCGGGGTGGGAAATCTCAGAGAGAAAGTGAGTTAATGACTACAGCCAGAACTATTAACATCAGCCACAACAATGTTAAAGCAACCTGTGGCAGATATATGCATGGGGCTCCCTCCACCCCTCTTTGATCCCGTGCAGCTGCAGAACAATTCAGCCCAGCAACACCTCCTGTAAAACAGCTCAGTGACTGAGCTAATTGCTGAACGGAGGAAAGACAGCATTAAATAGCGCAAGGGTGACCACACTGCTTCCTCCTCCATTCGCAGAAGAACTGGTCAAACACCAAGCTCTGTTGGTGCGGTACAATGAGAAGAGTCACAACCTTGACGCTACGACCGTGTGCAAAAATTCACCAATTTGCAGGGGTGAACAGCGCTCTAAAATGCTCCTTCTGTCTGGGGCGCAGAGTGCATATCTACTCTGAGTAATTCGAGGGCCCTTCCCTTTGCACCCTCCGGGGAAGACACTTGGGCAGGAGGGATGCTCAGGGGATCGTGTCTGCCCACTTTCAGATGCTGTAAGGCAGCCAGAGCAGCCTGAAAAGGTCTTATTGCAACTGAGACCCAGGACTACAGGTGCCTAAAGCAACCATGTTGGCTAGAGCCAGGAAGGCTGTATATCATGTGTGTGGGCACACTGTTATTTAAAGAAATTGTTAACTTGGAGAGACATGCAAATGTGATCATTCTTTGGCACATGGGAAAGCAGAATAACTAGAAATTCATTTTTCCTGGGGGGGTGCTATTACCTTATTTGCAGATCCGAGGCAGGCAGCCTGCTGTAAACTACAGTCTTCACAGGTCTTTTCATTGTAAAGATCTAGGGAATGCAACAAGATGGAGATTAATTTACAGGGCTTACCTAAAATAGCCCTGTCCATGTATTTTAGGCGTTCTTTCCAGAATGTGTGAGACAGTGATAAATTAGAAACCCCAGCACTGGTAAAGCTTGTTAGTAAATCTGATACCTCGATGGCTGACAGGTTTGACGCATGGACTTTTAAACCTGTTCTTAAGCCTCCCTCCCTTTCTCCTGACTCCTACCCCACTGTTGGAAATTATAGTCATCATTTCTTACGTAGGCTAGCATGGGTTGATTTCCGGATGGCAACAAGTGCAATCTCTACATTAGTAACTTGCTACAGCTACTGCGGCAGAGATCTCTAGGAGTGAGAGAGGTAAAGCAAATCTGAATAAATATCCCATGATATTAATAGTTAAACACTGCTCTTGGAGGCCACCTAATTAGTAAAGGCAACAGTGGTTGTTGACATACAGTTTTCATGAAAATATATGTTCAGCTTTGGTCGTGAGACACACTCCCGGTGAATTCACCTCGGGCCTGCAAGCTGCTCCCAGATTATGAAATCCCGACCTTGGAAACAGAAATGGATGACTTTAATAAAAGAGCCATGTTGCTCTTCCCGAAAAAAAAAATAAAACAACTGTGGGGAGATACTTGCATGAAGATACATATACGTACAAGAGGAAATCTTTCTGAGAAGGCTGTTAACCCCAAAAGAGGGTTCACAGAGATGTTTCCTCTGAGCCTGGTAAATAGCCTAAATATGAGCCCATTTCGGTTCTGCATGGAGTAGATGGCCTTAAGTGTTCTGTCCCAACAGTAATATCACCCAATGACAGACTATTGTCTTTGGCTTGGGAGCATTAAAACCTCTCTGTTTCACTTGGTGCAAAATTGCAGTCAGCTTTTAGAGAGAGAAGTAAAGAGAGAGAGAGTGTGTGTGTGTGAGTGAGCAAGTGTGCATATGTGTGCGCATATGCATGTGTGTGTGCTTAGGAAAACTGCAGAAGAGTCAGAGTGGCTATCTGACTTGCTATGAATTGCGAGTGCTTTACCCAGTTTGGTTGAGGTGAGCTGGCCTGGGCTTTCACAACGAGATGTGGGTCGTCCATCATGCAACGCATTCTCTGTCGTCGTCCCATTATTTAACTACATGGGAGCTCTGCTTGTCACAGAGCAAGCCGTCCTGTGCGTTTGAGAGAACAAATCTATGTAGCTGCAACTGGTAGGGTTTTCGTTGTCGCGTATGACAGGAACCGTCTCCACTGCAAGAATTAGCAATGCAGTTTCATAACTATCTGTTCAGACAGTGTGCAAGAGCTTGGAAAACAACTTGAGACACATTTTCCCCTCTGGGAAATGCCATCTGAGAATATGTTAATGTGACAAATATGTGGAAGACTGTCCTCCATTGGTGAATCGTGAAGAGTGCCACCTTCTTTTTTTGCAAGCGATCTGTGTGCCTTCCAACCTAGGGCAGGGCAGTCATTGCCCTCTCTGGAAAACAGACCTGGTGCTATTTCTTTTTATTGCACAGGGAATTTAAGCTTGTCTGCACCATCTTTGACAGTGCACTTGAAATTAATCAGAGGAGAAATGTCTTATTTAATTATATTTAGCCATGAACATTGATCAGTTGCATGCAATTTTAACTGAAGAGCTGCATGTCCAGAGTCCTTTTTAAAAAGGGGAATACATTGCCCAGAGATAAATATGAATGCACGTTGTCTAAGATTATGGGGAGACATGGTCCACAACACCGAAATCGAGGAACCCATGAGTCACACGAGAAATTGACGGCTTGCTTCACTTGGACTGATGATGGGTGAGGTCAGAGAAATGCCTTAAGACCTCCATTTTGTGTTTGCAGCATGTTTCAATAGTAATTCACTGTAGCGGCCGAGCTAACCTCATGGTTGAGCTCTCGCTAATCCATTTCTGCCATTCTGTTTTCTTACTCTGCTCTCAGCTGAGTTTGTTCAAAAGCCCGAGATTCCCCTCATTGCAAACCAATAGATTTCCAATAGATTTCATTCTGTGTACCCGTAGCATGAGACATGCCACCACATCTGGTAGCTCCAGCAGCATTTTCAGATAAGCTATGGAGACTAAACTATCCTTTGGTTCCTCAGTGTTATGGGTGGGCCTGCTCTAGCAGAAAGGGGTGTCAAGGAAGCCCAGGGCTGGCCCACAGGTTTTTGAGGCCCCCTGCAAGAAATAGTTTTGCCCCAAAGAAGCTGGCAGCAGTGGAGGGGGGGTGGCGAGCAGCCAAAGAAGCCGGTGGTTGTGGGGGGCGGTGAGCAAGCAGACGTGAAGCTGGTGGCAGCGGTGGCATTGGCAGTGGGGGGGGGCGGAGGTGGTGAGGGGCTGGAAGCAGGGGACTCCCTTAGCTGTGGGGCCCACTCTGGCTGCAGGTTTCACGGTATAGGATGGGCTGTTCCTGAGGAAGCCCGTGCTGTTACTGACTAATGAAGTGGGCAGAGGACTACAGTCTCTACGGTAGTGGTCCTCATTCAAGAGAAAAGTCACTGTCAGTCATCCTGTCCAAGTGCAAGGGGCTGTCCATCCATCCCACAAGGCTTGACAGGCCTTCCCACAGCAATAATTTCACTCGCAGGGTTAAGAAGAGGATGGGGAGGGAGGCTGATTAAATTGCACAGCGGAAGAGTTGGCTGAATGTCAAAATTCCTCTTCTCTAGTTTATGGCTGACCCTCTGTCTGTTCCTCTTATCGAAAAGCCACATCACTCTTATTTGTGTTGCCTCTTGGTTCCTCACCCGCGTGGACCCTGCGAACCCAAGCGGCGTATGAGCTCAGCCAAGTTTTGCTGAGAGAGAAAGTTGGTATTTTGATGTTTCTTCCACCTTTCTGGTAGATTAGAGACCTGAGTGTGATGGGACACGTTCAAGGTGTCCTGTCAAGATTTTCATGCCTGTCGCTCAGATTTATCACTCGTAAGTGAAAGGAATTACCCTTCTACCCTTGCCCCCTCCTTTCCCCGCCGGTCTGTGAGTACCTTATACATCTCTGGCTTGCAACCTGAGAGGGAGTTTATTTCACCCGTGGTAGTGGCTGCTGGCAGGGAGCAGTCGAATAAAGCATCAAGTCGATGACTGGGATAGTGGGGTTGGAGCAAACGCAGAAAGCATTGCAGGGAATGTTTTTCAGCACTTAAGAGCACGTCTTGCCCAGGGCCATTCTGAAGCACAAAACTCTGCCAATAATAAAAGCACAATAGGGTAATACAAATGACATAAAAGACACTCTTTCCCTGCAAAGTTGAACGGTTTGTACTTGGTAGATTTTATGATAAAAGAGACAAAGGCAAAGTTTCCCTTCTAAAGCTAATGTGCATAGAAACATCTTTGGCTAATAAAACGATCCCAGCCCCCTCCCCCTCTTCCCGTATGTTCTTATCCAATTAAAATCCTCCTGCAGATCCTTGGTCTATTTGCAACTTGTTCCACGTCACTAAACTTGGTTTGCTGCCCTGCTACAGGAATAACAATGCAGTGTCTTTTAAATGGTCTTGGTGTTAATAAGAGCCAGGAGGGATGGCGTTCTGCAGGCTGCCAGGTCTCTTATCTGGGATGTTCATTCAATCGTTTATCTCCCCTTTTGTTTTTCCTCCCAGCTTGTTCTGTGTCAGCGGCAAAGCTACATACCGAAGAGGAAGATTTTGTTCTGATTTGCACCAGAGTAAATCAGCGGAGTTACTCCTGATAAAGTAGGCACCCTGGGGCAGAATTTACCTCGGAGGTGTTCAAACAGGGGAAGTTGAGGAAAGGGGGTGGGGGGGAGACCGTAGCTGCAGGATACCTTAATGCCAAATGATTTCTTCACCCTCCTTATGAGCACGAGTATGCACAAGCCCTTGTCTCTCTGTCTACAACATTATGAACCCAATATCAGTGCAGGGTCCAGATCCTCCATGCGCATATATACTGTGAAGCAGCATTAAGCTAAGTCAGGGGCTCCCAAAGTTTTTATGCTGCAGACTGGCAAACCAAGGCCCAGAAGTGGCCTGAGCCCAGCAGTCACAGCCAACTGTGGCCAGAACTTCTGGCCAGAAGACAAGTAAGGATACCTCTGGGCAGGGGGGTGGTGCCACAGCCTCTCCACCTGGCTCTGGGGGCCACAGTTTGCCGGTCCATGGCCACTTCCAGTCTGGCAGTCAACTCTGCTATGGACTGGCAGCCAACTTGCTGAGGCCTGGCACTGCACTGTGGCCTGGTGATTGAGCCTGACGTAAGCCAATGTTTTCTTTAGTGGCAGGCTCTTAAAACCAATATGATCTGATTGCTGAGGGTGACGCAGGGGTTATTAGTGCAAGTTCAATAGCCCGTAGAAGTAAAAATGGGCACGCTATCAAAATAAAATCAACTTGGCTAACTACGCAAATGTGGTAGGAAGCATTCCACATTCTGGATGCATTTACATGTGCAATTAGCACGTAGCAATAAACTCTGGCACAGTTCTCACTGGAGCTTATTGCTTCTAGGGGCAGTGTTTACATGGGTGCCTGGGCCCACAGCACGTTGAGCCAGGGCAGAGCAGCCCCCATTGGCAGGGGGTCCAGGGTGGGGTCAGCCTACCAGCCCTGGGCTGCTCTGGCCCCGGTTCAATGTGCTGCAGAAGGGCTGGCTGGGGCACAAGGGTGCCAGCTGGCAGGCAGCCCCTGCCCTGTAGCACCCTCATGCCCCAGCCAGCCCCAGTCACCGTCTACATGTGCATTTTGGTGCAGGTTGTAGGACAGTACTTATCCCAGACAATACTATCTTACAGCAGAGTTAATTAATTTACTACACCCTAATACAGGTGCACATGTAAATGGTGATGTTTTACTACGGAGCTAATTAGTCAGGTCCACGGTAAAGTTAATGTGCAGATGCATCCTCTGGCTACAGAACTGTACTCCTCAGGCATAGTTCCTCGGCTTCTCACTTGGGAATGAAATCTACCCTTGCATGGAGGGGGGCTTCAAGGAGAAGAAGAAGAACGCTCTTGCACTTAAGGCTCAAGACAGGGACTCAAGAATTCCAAGTTCAGGTCTCATCCCCATCCCGATTTTTTAGGTAATTTGGGCAAATCATTTGGGAACAACTCTTCACATGTAATAGGCATCAAACATCCATTACAGTCATGGGAAATTTTCCCCTGAATACAGTTTGGAAAACTACACTTCGTTAACTAATATACTGATGAACTAGAGATGCTACTGCTTGGTTTCCTTCATTTTTTGGCCTCCTAACTGTTCAGTTTGGTTGTTCGAGGCAGGAGCCACCTCGGATGCTGCTTAGTAGGGCTGTGTGAAGCTTCAGGTAGTGCTTCGATTTGGAGGAGATTTGGCCCAGTTTGGTGGGCAAATCTCCGAATCCAAATTGAATCAAGGGGCCAATTTAAAGTTCCAAATCAACTTAAAGCTCTCCCATGGGTGCTCTGCCCAGGCCAGCTCCAGCCCCTCAAGAAAAAAAAAAGCAACAAAGGCCCAAGACTGACCACTCCTGGTGCAGCTTCGGGGCTTGGGGAGTTTGTGCAGAGCCTCCCACGTAGTGGGGGGCAGAAGGGATCACCCCCGCCACTGGGAGAAGCAGTGAGTCTGGGATGTTTTTCAGGGTTTTTTTTCTTAAAGAGCCGCAGCTGGCACCCCGGGAGGGCTGGGGGAGTGAAGGGGCCCCCATGCCGCATGGGAGAGTGGGGGGCAGTGAGGATCGCCCCCTGCCTGATAGCACCCAGTGAGCCAGGGCTTTTTTGATAACAAGTGCCAGGAGCTGGGGCAGCTGTTGACGGGCTGGGAAAGGGCAGGGGATGGGCCTGGCCTGGCTGATTTGGAGATTCGGTAGCAGCCAAATCTCCAAATCGGATTCGGCCGAATGGGGGCAGTAATTCAAATCACCAAATCGAATCACTGTCCCCCGAATTGGCTGAATCCGAATCTGAAGTGAATATTAGCTGCTTTGTACAGGCCTGCTGCTTAGAAACAGTGTCTAGCAGAACCGGGGGGAGAAGGGCATCTCTAGGGACTACAATCATACGTGAAGAATAGCTTCAGGCAAATCTTCAATGGGAGTGGAAAAGTTACATGCTTGAAGGAGGCATTTGTTCTTTTATGCTCATGACTGGCTTAAAGCCAATGCAATGAGAGGAATCAGCCAGATTCACAGGTGCCTTTAAGTCTTTGTTTCTTCCCTTGGACTAAAAACAAATCTCCCTCAACTTCTGGGTGGCTGTTGAATACATTTGCTATCATTAGTTCTTGGGTTAGCGCATAGGCAGTTGGCTTTGTTCCTCATTAAGTACATAGAGAGCTTAAATGCTGATGTGAGAAGTGCAGCAGGATAAATAAAGAAGCACTTGGGTAAATGTTCTGCATCGAGTTATTTATTTTTCTATGAGCGGCTCATGAGAGGGTCCCCCGTGTTGTCCCCCCTCCCATTTAATCCATTCAGTTGGCAGTCTCAAGAGTAAAAGCTTCTGCTTCAGCTTGGTGTCAATGCTTGGTCGAGTCTTAAAGCTTCATGGTTTTTTGACACCACACTGAATCTGAAGCTTTGATGTCTGCGACTGCTGCCAGCAGACAGTAAATCATATTTTAAAGTTTATCAGTACAGTGAGTATTCTCCATCTCTCTCTCTCTCTCTCTTTGTCTCTGTCTCTGTCTCACACACACACACACATGCATGCACGTACACACACACAAGCACCCCTCATGCCACCTCTTATAGACACCCAGAAGGTTTCTCGGTATTAAATTATTCCTTCACTTACAGTTCCCTCAAAAACTTTTCCATCTTTTAACTCCAAACTGAGAATTTGAAGGCTGATTTGATAAATTCGGGTATTAACAGGAATAAAAAAGGGATAAATGGAATAGCACTTGTCTTTTTACTAGATCAGGCACCAACACTAGCCGTTGCTGCCTAAGTAGGTCCATATGGAAACTGCTGCTAGTTGCACAGAAATGGATGAGTGAGATGAAAGCCCTGAATGGCTCCTGTGCATTCAGGAGAGTGCCGATTCCCTCCACTTATTTTGGGATGAATCTGCACTCTAATAAGGTTCCTTTACATAAGGTACTGCATTATTTACCAGACACTAATTAAGTACCCACATTGCAAAGAGGAGCAGAGGAGGGGAAGGTGGTGCAATCTCTAATTCCCAGGCAGCTGCTTCCAGACAGGAGTAGAGAGGAGGAAAGGTGGTTCTGCTACAGGTGCACTTCGCAAGGGAATGACGCTATGGAGCCAGACACTTAACTACTTCTGCACTGCAGTGCTGGGCACAATCCCTGCCTCTGCATCCTGGTGTAAAATAGGGTGAAACCTTCCCCAAAGGACCAGCTCCACAGGCAGGGATGAGCACAGAGCAAACATAGCTGGGTTATGCCCTTTTCCTGTCCCCTTTGCTGGGCGTTAGTGAGCAGTATGAGGGGTATTATAGAGTCTTTCATTTTGGAGACAGGCCCACCAGCTGGCAGAGCCAATTTCCACCTGTCTTGTGTTGGCCAGAGCAATAGAAGGTGGGACTAGGACCTGGATCGTAGCTCCCCAGAGTCTTCTCAAACATATGTGCTTGTGCATACACAGCTACAACTATGACAGATCCCTGACTTACCTCCTAGTACAAAAGTCAAGGAATATTAGCGACATAGCCCCCCTCCTGGGGAGAGAGATATTGGCCACATAGATGCCCTTTCCCCAAAGTGCGTGTGTGTGTGTGTGTGTGTGTATCAATTAAACATATCACTATGGACCAGCCCGTGTGTGTGTGTGGGGGGGGGGCAGATGGCAGACACCCTTCCTTTCACTGTTGTGCAGAGCTATGCCATTGTGCCTGACCATGCAGCATATTTTTGCTTTCCCCTGACACAGGTGACAACAAAATGGGTCCAAAGGGACAATGCTGGGTATAAATTAGTATGCAACCTAAGCTAAGTCAAAGGACAGCCCCTACCCTCCACAAACTATTCCTTATACCTGTCAGTAAGGCCCTAAAGCTATTTTGGTCTAATTCAATTTAATTTGAGGAAGCAGCACCAGAAAGAGAATTTATGGCAACCCTGAAAGCAGGAATTTGTAACGAGGTCATCATCACGAAGATCAGCCAAAAAATCTCTTCTGCCTCCTCCTCTGCCCAAGGTCTGCCTCTGCCCGGTTGTGTTCAGGGAGCTGTGTTTCTGTCCTTGAAATAACGGGGGAATGCCCGAGAGAGCAGAACCTGTCGCTACAGATGGGAAAAAAAAGCCTCTTAATGTAAGCAAAAGTCAAAGACAAAATAGTTGCCTGTTATCACATGCAGTGCTGAAGAGTGACCATACACAGCAGCCGCTAATCACTGCAACTAGGAACATATTTTCAAAAGGTCCTACCAAGCATATTCACTGAGTGGGACTTGTGCTCCTAACTCTCTTAGGCATTTTCAAAACTTCCCTACGCCTCCTCAGCTATTAAAGAAATGGAACTTGCAGCTCCTGACCTGGGTTGCTCTGTACCTACTGAGGAGCGGCTGAATAGCTCCCTGGGCAGACAAAAGACCGAGTGTTTTTTCCTTTCCTTTTAACACAACTCATTCTTTATCAACCATTCTTTAAAGCTCCTGGATATTCACTCCTGAATACCTACTGCCTGCAGTAGTTACCAAGAGGTAGGAGCAAAGTATTCAATTTTCCTCTGCCTCTCACTCACTCTTCCTCTTTTAGTATCGCTGCAAAAGCAGAGGTAAGGGGTATACTGAAATACATTAATAAGGCAGAATACAACCCTCCCATGTTCACCTCTGTTGTCTCAGCATTCACCCATCAGCTTGTATGCATTTTCTATGGGCAGACATCCTGAACAGAGTGAATACTTCTAGAAAGGATGATTCCCTTCACTAGGGCACCAAGTTGTTCGAGGGGCAGGGAGGGGAAGAGGAGGTAGGAGGCAATTAGTTGCCTGTATGGGTATGCCTAAATGGCACACGGCTCAGACACACTATGCGTACTCTTCAGGCCCCGACTCTTGAACCAGAAATCCTGCTGGTTTCTTTGTGCACCAGGGAAGGCTGTAAACTGGCTCTCAGCACAATGCTAACACTTCCATATGGCTTCTGCTCTGAGAGCTAATGCACACAGCGCAGGCTTGGTATGTCTTAGCAGGCCACATAATGAATAATTATATGGCCTGCTAAGACATATAATGAATAAGAAATATAATGAATATTTATGCAAAATAAAAGCAAGAGCTATTTCTGAAACTGTGCCTGAACTACATCATGCGGTTATACAAGTATCAAGAGGATACTGACTTCAGCTTACACTTGCTACTAGTCGTGTTGGCTGGACAGATGCTGGTAGTTGGGCCCCCACGATGTGATAAGGACTTGCCAACCATTAAAGGGAGGAAACTAATCTTGCCTCCAAAACCTGAGAAATAGTTCCCATTGGCCAGTTTCTAATGATTGAGGGTCCAAAGGAAACTGTCCTGGGGCACAGGTTGTTCCATAGCTCTAGTAGGCTTCATGTATGTTCCTTTGAAATAGGACGCAGGACTAGATGGGCCGCTGGGCTGATTCCTAGGTCCCTAAAAGCTAGACAGAGGGTGCAGCTACATGAGATGCTTTACTGTGCATTAGACTAATATAATGCACAATAAAGCACTGCCACCGACACATGCACAGCGCTTACTGTGTGCAGTAGATTAGCTAATGTAGGTACAGGTACTAGAAATCAGTACATTAAACTAATGCATCAGAGTGCATGTGTAGAAGCTGACCAGGAGCAAATTTCTGGGCAGCAGGGGGTCACAAGGGGTGGAGAGAGCTGTCCTGGCTTGGTGGGAGCAGCCACATGGCTATTGGGACACGTTCTGATTGCCACATGGCTCGGAGAGCTGTCCTGGCTCCTGGGCAGCTGCCTCCCAGCCACTTCTCAATCTCCATGTGTCTGGGAGGCAGCTGCCCAGCACCTATGACAGCTCTGCCAGCCACGTGGAGATTGGGATGGGTCCTGATTTTTCACATGGCTGGGAAGCAGCTTCCCAGCAGCTGGAACAGCTCTCCCCCACCCTGTGGAGATGAGGACCAGCCCCTGTTCCCCCTGCCAGCCTGAGACTGGTACGCAGGGGATCCTGGAGCTCCCCCTGGTTGTTGCAGGCGGGCAGAGAGTGGCATGAGTAGCCATGGACTGAACTGTTCCCATTGGGAGCAAATTTGCCCCCAACGGGTGCATGATCTGATGTGTGCAGGGCTGCAGTTTAGCGCACTTGAATTTTCTGTACAGATGTTTTCTGCTCCTGAATTTTCTGCGTGCCCACAGTGTAGGAGAAGAGAGCCTGCCACCTGCATGAGCACAAGGGTACCAGACTGTGCATCAATAAGGAAACCCTCAGAACCACTTTCTAGAGCTCCACTGAAGTCTTTTTGCCCCTGCAGCATTTGGGACTCTGCAGTGGTGTGCACTGTTTTTGTCTTTGTGCCTATGCAAGATACACAGGCAAATCGACACCTTTAGTCTAAACCATGGGTAACTAGTGGGGGGGCGGTCCTCCAGTGGCCAATCGCTGACCGGGGTGGGGTGTCCCCCAGCAGCCTATCACCATCGGCACTTCCAGTTTCACCGCTGGGTTTCCAGGAGGTGCACAACTGATCTCAGGGGGTACACATGCACCCATTTGCACCCCCTACATGTCGCCAATGCTCTAAACATAGTATCATCTACCAAAGTGCCTAGTTAAGCTCATATACTTCTGTTAGAGGCTGGCTTTTTGTCTAGATAAAACAAATCACATTCCCAGCCAACTCATCTCTATCATTCATTCAGTGTAGGTCATCTTGCTAGCCACATGTAATGAATAAATTTGTGTTGCTTAAGTTGGAAGGTGTTTTACAAACGCCTAATGAAGAGAGAACCATTGGTGTACTACGTGTGGTAGCATCCAGGGAGGCATATGCTCTTTTGAAGGTGTCTGCTACATTATACCTCAGTGCTAGTGGCTACAGTCACTAGAAACACAATCAGACCCTTGGCTGGCCAGATGCATTCAACCAGAGGTGAGCAGGAGTAAAAGCAAAGAGATCTGAAGTTAGCAAAGGAAGATTATATAGGTGTGAGGTTTGGGGTTTTGGTTTTTTTTTTCCCCATCTTCCTCAGAAGCATGGTTCCCTCAAAACCATTGCCATGGGTGCTGGCTATGGCCAACGCTAGGCATTTTGACTGGGGTGTGCCAGTGGTCCTGCCGGGACTGAAAGCCCAGAGGTTCCTGCCTAGAGGCTCTTGCTTTTCTGCTCAGGCCAGTGCCCAACAGGCACTCCAGCTGCCACAAGACACTTTGCCATGTTAAGATGAGGAGATAGGTGATGTGTACGAAGGGCATGTGGGGGGCATGTGCCCCCCCAACAAGGCCATACCTGCCACTGGTGGCATCTGCAGGAGCTTCATGTGCCCCTCTGACAGGGCTACCCACATGCTCGCCAGCTCTGCCCCCACTGCCAACACCACCGGCAGCTTCTGCGGATGCCCACCCCCCCCCGGGCTTGGGAGGATGAGGGCAGCCACATGTGGTCTTGAACCTGCCTCTGCCTTTGACAACAGATTGGGCTGTGCCAGAAAATACCGTTTTCCTCAGGAAAAAACCCCCCCCCGATATGCTTGATACAGGTCATAGAGAGACTCAGAAGGGGGTTAGAGGGTCGGGAAATGGGGAGAGGGGGAAATGGATTACTGTCATGGGCAGACTATTGTCCAATTTCATAGTAAAAACTGCGGCAGTAAAGACAGGCCCTTTAAAAAAAATTAACTTCATGCATCTTTGGGGTTGTTTCTTTCCCCGCTTTTGTGAGTCTAGTATAACACAGAGCTCAGGCTGGTAAGGCTCTAATACGCTCTGCACAGGGATTGACACTGATTTTCTATTGACTCTTATTAGCAGGGGTAAAAAAAGAACTTCTCTGCTGTGATCATAGCTTTTCCTCAAAGCCTAATTTGACCTTCATGAACACAGTCCCTTCTGCAGTCTGTTTGAAAAATTATCATACCTACTAGATACATGCTTTTTTGGGAGAAATTGGCAAGCCTTTTGAAAAATGGTGTGTATCCTAGTCAGTCATCTCCTCATTGATGAAATATGCAGTCTTCGACTGACAGAGCCGGAGCTGAATGAGAAGCATAAGGCTGAAGAGAACAGAACAAGGCCACGGTTTTCAAAAATGAGTGATGATTTGGAGCCTGATTTGAGATGCCGTAAAGAAAATCTGCCCTTCAGAAAGCTGTGACCTCTGCAAATCAGGCTCCTGTAAGATGCCTCGAGATGGGACACCCAAAAATTGAGGCAGCCAAAGCCATTAGAAACTTTTCAAAGACCTGACCCAAGAATTTCTTCCCAGTGACAAAAACAGTAGGGCTTGTTTCAGGTTAGCTCAGCCGACTACTGTATGTATGCCCCCACATCTATGGCACAAGGAAGGTCTGCACTCCGGTTTTGCTCTTGCTTCATTTCCTGAGAGAGTTAAGCTGCTTTAAACTCTTTTGAATTTAGGAGGTCAAAGGGTGACATTTTAATTAACTGCTCCCAATGAACAGTTTCGGTAATTGAACAGAAGTTAAATGATTCTAATGGGTGGCTGTGACCCAGCGTAGAGGAAAGGTACATCTGCAACCTACAGACAAAAGGGGCGAAAACTCCCTTAAAGACGAGAGCCTTCCAGAGGCCTGAGAACCTCAAAGGGCTGACATTGCAGCTTTTGACTTCTTTTGGCAACAGATTTTCCTTTGCACATTTGGGATTTGCCCTAGCTTCCCCTTCTTGAAGCCAGAGTAAGCTCCATCAAGCCAACTCATGGCCCTCCTTGTCTACCAGTGGGGTTTGCATCCATGTTGCTTCATTAGTGGCTAGCTATGAGCTGCTGGAGTCGAAGCAAGCGTCCCTTATAGGAAAAAAAAACAAAACCCCAGAGCTAAATCATCTCACCGATGCTGAGAAATCTGAACGCTGACACTGAATGTTAAAGGGGCTCAAACCTCTGGGATGATCCAGGCATTAAGAGATTGTTTTTTTTCCCTAAGGGCATCAGTCATGGCTTTCCTATAACCATGCATCAAGCCAGTTATGCAGGGTTTCAAATGACTATTCAGATGGGTGGTAAGGGATTTAGACGACCTCGTCCAGAGAGCGAGAGACTTTCGACAGGGAGGGTCTGTGATGTTAAAAGCTGCGAGGAAAAGGTGACACTCGCTCACATACAGCCTTGCGTTCACACGCCATCTGCCTGTGCACTCTTGTGACAAGAGCCAGGCTGGGCTTTCTAGTAATGGGTTTTAGTCAGTTAACCTCTTACCCCTCTCGGCAGCAAAGCTGTCCTGTAACGTGAGCTAAGTGTTATCAGTCTTCTAAAGTGGTTCCTGCGTGTTCAGTTCGTATTCCCTGTGTTGCACTCTTTGTCTTGTAAACGATGAGAGGAGAGGCATATTTGTAACGTGTCTTAGCGCTCGATCGCAGATTTGTGCAGCCACTCAGGGCATCTTTTCGAGACAGTGCCCTGGAGAGACTCCATCTAATGGGATGGCTGTGTCTCTATTAACTGAGCAAATGTGAACTGGGAAAATATAAATGGCAGTGATCTTGGCATTCAGAACTACTGGTAGCGGCAATACCTTTTATTAGACCAACAAAGTAGCTGCAAAAAAAAAAGTCTCGCGGGAGCCCAAAGGCTTGCAAATTTTTGCAACCACTTAGTTGGTCTAATAAAAGATATCACCTCTACTAAGCGTTCTGAATACTTTTGCCTGTAGACCAACACAGCTAAAACCTGTGTCCCTGAAACAGGCAAGTGATCTTTGCTGCAGTTAAATCCTCTCTGCCTTCCACGGCAAACTGGAAAGACGCTGTTAGCGCACAGTGATGTGCCACACTTCTCTAGGCTGATGAGCATGTGTGCAAGCAGCTCCATTGTATGCAATGAGACTATTATAGGAGTAAGGGTTTCATGAGCCTCAGGAGCTATAGCAGTG
Organism: Caiman crocodilus; assembly: GCA_030014935.1. Classification (NCBI taxonomy): domain Eukaryota; kingdom Metazoa; phylum Chordata; order Crocodylia; family Alligatoridae; genus Caiman; species Caiman crocodilus. The sequence goes on along the minus strand of JAGPOW010002742.1, from coordinate 16,038,716 downwards.
TACATACTTAGCACAGACTAGCATAACTAGCAACTTCATTTAAAAAAAAAAAAAAAAAAAAAAAAGACACCCAGACTGCCAAGAATTATGGCAGACAGTTCTTATGGAGAGGATATATTTGCATCTGACTGACTGACTGTCTATCTATCTGTCCATCTGTCTGTCTATCTTTGCATATTATAGACTGACTAACTAACTATATACATATGTGTATGTGTGTATATTAATATATTATACACACACACACACACACACATATATATATATATATATATATATTAAAGCATAAGCTTTTGTGAGATGCAGCTCACTTTAGTTAGTCTATTAGGTGCAAATCTACCCTGCCTTCTGCTTGACTTCAGACTAACACAGCTACCCGTGACTAATTTCTCCTACCCTTGCATTTGTTTGCATCCAGTTCAGGCATCTGGCTCCTAAGCCCAGGTGGCTAATGGGCAATCGCTAGAGCATGCAGAGATCCCTGTTGTACTGCCCTGCCTCTCTGCATTAATACATGCCCGTCATGGTGCTGCTGTGCAGGATTTCGGGGTGGGCAGATTGTCCGCATTCAGTCCTCAGAAGTAGACTGTACCCAGAGCAACTGGCCTGACCTTTCAGCTTCCAGTACATGGACTTTAGTCTGCAGAAAAATAGCACTTCCCTACCTCTCAGGAGCATTCCAAGGGTAAATGCATTAATAACCTCACCATAGGGGCCTTATAACTACTATAAATAATTAGAAGTGGTTGGAAAAAGACGTCTGGCTAAACCCAAATGCCTAGCCATTTCTCCAAGTGGCCTCTGACTGAAAGGTAATCATTTCAGCATGCTTAGCTTTGCTTCTAGCATAGACTGCCCTACAGTTGTACCTTTCTTGATCCAGAGGGTTTACAGGGTTGCTGAGAGACTTGTACCCGGCAGCACACCATGAAGACGGAAGGTCTTGACTTGGGGGTTTCATCTTGAGCCTGAAAGCACCGCAAAGGGGCTACGGCTCATGGAGACTAGTCATAAAGGGAAAAATCGGATTGCTCACTGAGCTGTATGCAACCCAAACTGTTTGCTGACTGATTTATTAGCTTTATCTGCTGGTCTCCCCAAAAGAGGATGCACACTCCCCAACAACTCTGACGGCAGTGGGCTTGCACAACCGGGGGCAGTACAGGTGGGTCCTGTTGGGCTGAATAGGCCTGCATGATCTAGTCAGGGTCAGTTTTTGGAGGGGCTTCAAGAGAGGTTTGTTCTTGTGACCATGGATGTGAAAGGACTGCATGGGATGCCAAAATAGATCCTTTCCCTTGGAGCAGGCATCACTTTACTAGACGGGCAGATACAAAGGACCTACACTCAGGTGCTTGGACCTTCTTTGGGTCATTAATAAACAAACCCAATATTATAATGCATAGACTAAGGAAAAACCGGCACGAAGGCTGCCTCCAGCAGTGGCAAGAGCTGATTTTTTTTTCAAGCTGCTGTTGATGAATACTTAATTCTCCAATGGGGGGATCAATTGCAGAGCATTTCAGCTGCTCAGGCCTCCTCTGTGAAATGGAGTTAGGATAAGAGGAGAAAAATACATTGTTCATGCCCACATTATCTCATCTAAATGCAGCGCCAATTGTAATGATGTAGGTTATAGACTTTGACTCGTGGCTACATGAATTGTTAACGTATTGTGAAAAATATAGCCACAATTACTCTTACAGGGAAAGCTTTTACTGAATAGAAAGCTGGACAAACCTGGATTTGAACTGCAGCTCCAAGAACCATTTGTAACCTTTTGCAAGGAGGCACTGTCTCTCTGGTGCCTGTTTTTACTTGCTGCTTTATGCCACTTCCATAGCCCTTCATATTCTTGTGCCTGGTGTTAACAGAAAATGCAATAAAATGTTAATTTGTGGTGGGACCAGGGAGGAGGAACAGTGGATTATATTGGTGTAAAATGACTTGGATTTTAAATTACTACTTGGGGCTTAAAGCGGATGGCCGTGATTGTTTATAATTTGAACCCAAGCGAAATGCCAGGAGTGTTTTTTTCCTGGTGTATAAAGTATAATCTTTTGATTACAGCATCTTTCAAAACATTTCTTTTTTAAATGTCTATTGTAAAACCAGCTGCAGAACAGGAAAAGGGGTGGTGTGATAGGCAAGAAAACGAAAAAGAAAAAGAGTAAAAGTGGTCAGGCTCTGGTTTACCACTTGCTATGAATTCTCCAGGCTCCTCATGTAATGATAACGGTACGCGAGTGGTTGCGTGCCTGAATATAGGTATGTGTGTTTACCAAGTCCGTATTTTTAAAGCAGGTTTAATAAATCTAATCTAATTTAGATTTTTTTCTTGTTGTTGAGCATTATAGGAATGTATGAATTAACCGGTGCATGGCACCCACCTCAGCAGAAGTCACTGGTGTACACTGGGGATGAATGTGGCTGATTCAATTTTACAGGCCAGTTTGTCCTCCTACTTCCCTGAAATGACAGTGCCTTTTTTCACAGAAATGGGATGAAATTTTACTAATCTATTCAGCTGTGGACATGTATTTTTGTATGGCATCGTGTATTACAGTGCCACTCGGCAAGACTCATTCAGGGCACATTCTTTTGTGCATAGTCAGTAGAGGTGCACCGATACGTTGGTCCGATATTGGCTCGGTACTGATACAAAGAAGATTGGCTGTACTGAAAATCAGCTTGATGCAGCTGATGATTTCCCCAATACATGCCCCTGCCGGCATGGAGCTGCAGTGCATGCACAGCCTGGCAGCGTGGTATAAAATTCACCGTATAAAATATCTAAGCAGCACTGGGAGCAAGGTCTCCTCCCTGTTGGGACAGCATCTGTCTCACTGACCCAAACACGTGCTGATTTGTACTATTCATAACCCTGGTTCTGCATAGCGCCTGCTCTTGGCCACCCAGGGCTTCCCCTCCAGAGACCTCTGGATAGTGATACGATGGTTAAAGCATTTTGCCATGAGGCAGGTGCAAACTGTCACTGGCAAAATGGGACTACAAACCTGGGTTTCCCATTACCTGGGCAGGTGATGTAAATAGTAGGCTCTTGTGGGAGAGAGAGAGTATCTCCTTCTTGCCCAAGCAAGTGCCAAGAACATCAGCTCCCTGCCTTTATACATGACACCTCCCTAAGTGAATGAAGGGTAAATGCCATGTGAAGGTCCTTGGCCTAAAGTGGCTAAATTTGTGCTTCTGGGCATGACAAACTCCAGCATGTTGTCCTCAGCTAAGCCAGCGGCTTGAGCTTCAACCCCATGAAGCAGAGCCAAAGCAAGGCCTGAAGGCTTAAATGAGACTGTAAAGAGTAGTTCCTGGAGAAACCTTAAGCAATTTGGATCTGTCGTACCCAATATGTCATTCTGGGCTGGTCACTCATATGCCGGTGGGAGAACAACTAGTGTTTGGCATAATCTATACAGCATTCCAGACTCACGAGCTGAAACGTCCAAGCTTCGCTCAGCGAACCAGAGAAAAGGTGGTACTTACTGATCGTATCGTCCATTCCTCCTTTAGATGGCTTAATCTTTATGCAGCAAATTTGATTATGAGACTTACTGTGTATTCTAAGTTAGCTGGCCCCCTTAAATCTTCCACAGTAATGCTATGAAGTGCATATGCTCAAGGCTCAGTCAGGTGGGCCTTGCAAATCCACATAAAGCAATTACTGGCTTTTACATATCAACCAGTCATCAATTTCAGATGCAATTAAAGTAAAATTACTAGGCCATTACTCCATTCCCTGACCATAAGTCTCACTGTACTTTTGTTTTTTTCTTCAAATAAAAATGTTTCTCCTGTGCCTTGGACGCTCAGGCTCATTTTTGACCCAACGTGTCCTCGGAGGGTTATAAAGCTTAGATTATATAACCTCACATTACCCAGTAATGATCATGGTGAAAGTCAAGCCCAGTGAAATGAAGACAGAGATATGAATTTATGTTTTAATTTCTTGCTTAGAGTAGTGTAAGTCAGTGAAGGCAGGATTCCCAATAGCTGCTGGTGAGGGCCGTGACTTCTCCAGTATGGAATGATAATAGTCCTGGTTTTTTTTTAATAAACTGTCCAAGAAGATGACTCCTTGATGTTTGTCAAGGGGCAGGTGGTCACCCAATTACCAGTGACATTATGACCTTGTCATAACATTACAGTGCACGTGCATGTTCATACTTAGTCTTGCTCTTTCCTACCGCGATTGCCCTAGCCTTTGGAAGCTAGTGACTCTCCTTTATTATTCAGTCTTTTGCTCTGCAGGGCATTTGCTTTTTCTAATTGTAAATGAGGGTCATAGCCCTCCATTCCAGTTGTTAATGGAGGGAGGGGCACAGAACTGGAATCATGGAGGCCTTGAACCAGTCCCTTTGATAGTGGCATACTTGGAGAAACTTTCCTCCGCACCCCACGTAATGTTAATGTTACTTCATACGGCATGCAGACACCACGAGTGAGTCTGCAGAGCTGTCATAAACTTCATAGACTTTTTTCCCTTACTCTTCTGAGGTCTCTCTATAGCTGATACACGGCTGAAAGTATGGGGAGAGTGGTATTTCAGTCTTGCATTTAAGTATCCAAAGAAACTTAACCACATCCATTTCCTACCCACTAAGCAGAACGCTCAAAACAGCAATAACGGACACTTTAAAAATTCATAAGTCGAGCCCTGAATTAATAATTATAAAGCCAGAAGAGACCAGAGTTTGACCGCCTGCATCACACAAGCTGTAGGATGTCCCTAAATTAATTCCTGGTTGAACTAAAGCAGAGCTTGTTTTGAAGAAAGCATCTTGTCTTGTTCTAAAAATTTCACTCATCGGGAGGTCACAACCCTCCGTCAGTTCTCCCAGTGCATTTTTTTTCAACATGCTGCTTCTTAAACTGTGGGTCCTAGTACATGACATAATATTCTAGTAGCAGATGTGGCAATGGCCAAAGCAGGGACAATAATGCCCTTCTGCCCCTGCTCCATATTCTTCGGTTTATTCTGCTGTTGAATACAAAAGTCATTCATTGGGGATGCTTTTTCAAATTACCTCTTCCCAGGCTGGTCACCCTTCCTATATTCTTTATTTGTAGATGGTTGACTTTATGACTGACATCTGATTCACTTGCACCCATCTTACTAAGTGATCCAGATCACTCATTATCAACAACCTGTTCCCTTCGTTACTGACCTGTCGCCTAACTGTTGGGTCATCTGCAGACTTTATATTTTGTTTCAGCGGGTCAATATATGAAATAACACGGATCTCAAATGTAGCTTCTTGATGACGCTTTTCTACTTACAGTTGCATTTACAAACTTCTTATTTAGCTAGTCTTTACGTGGGCTAAGTGTTCCTATCATGCTGCCTTCTTCATTAGAAAGTTGCACAACATCAAGTGCCAAATAGAAATGTACGTTTGGTACATCAGTAGTGTTACCCTTATCAACCCATTTTGTAATCTCATGTCATAAATAAAATACCAGGTTACAATGATAAGATCTGATTGCCGTTAATTAACATTACCTTCCTTTAATTCTTAACCAAGTCATGTATCGGTGGTTCTCTTATTTTACCTGGAACTGATGTCTTCCCATTTGCCTTTTTGAAACTAGCACAATATCAGCTTTCATTTAGCCCCTTGGACCGTCTCCATTGTCCCACGATGCTTTGAAAATCAACTTTAATGCTCCAGAGTGCTCCTTAGCCAGGCCTGTTAAAGCAAGCTACCCTACAAGCCTTTATTCCATGCAATCTCTTCATAATCAAATCCTTAAAAGGCTTTACCATAATTTTTTTAAGACCTTCCAGCTAAGAAATAGATGGGTGGGTGCCACAGGTGCTAATGCCGGTTCAGTCCGGACTCACTTTATTCTCTTACTCAGGTCGGGGACTCAAAGCCATTTGGATTCTGTGTAGTAGGGAGTACTTCCATGCTGGGAGTAATCAGATGCAGTCTTCTCATCAAACAAAGCACCGATTGTCATTAAACTGGCAGGAAAAGGTACTGCCATCACATTTCTTTAATCTTCCCTTCTGATATTTTGGGTACCCTGGCTTACCTCTTAGCGATTTTGCTGCTAGAGATTACATTATGTTTCTCCTCTTCAGGAGGTCCAGTTGTTGAATGTTAAAAAGTCAGTTAACCAATAAAAGCCTTAGCCAGGCAGCCGCCTATTGTCTGGCATTGGCTGTTTAGCTGTGTCCATGAATAATGGCCTAACTAAGGAAAATCCAAGCCAGTATTCAGACATTACTTTTCTGGCAATGAGACTCGCTGTGTTATTTCTCTTGTATATTAGCTGAAAGGTCCTGACTCGTGTTTTATAACCTTGTTGTTCCATTGCCAAAACAATAGAAATATTACCCAAGTTAAAACAATAGCTGTGATATTTTCTTCCATCTCCTGATTAGTAAGCAGTCGTGGTAGGTACCATTTCAGATAAAAAATTGCGTAAGTCACAAGGTCCAGCGATGCAACAATTCTAGCAACACCGGAAAAAATGACCTGCTTTGTCTTTTTATTGACTATAAATATGTTGGAAAAGGCTGCTTCAAATCCACAGCTGTAACTAGTTAATTATTTTCTGTTCTTTTGTAGTTTATTTTTTTAACCAACATTAGGCAAAACGCGCATTGTGGAGCAAACCATCCATACAGTATGTGCTGTAATTACTGTTTAGCAATTTCACACTAGCAAAAATTTATTAAAACTTCACGACTCATTAATAGTAAGTGATCATAATCTCTTAATAGAAAAGGAAACTGAGCTAATGATAGAAGCTATGATTAACGCTTTTGACCTTAAGACATGAAGTCAAGTGAGCTTAATGTCATGGGATGTCAAATATAAGGTTATTTTCAAATATAGGTGGTCTGTCATCACAAAAAAGGGAGTGTAAAAGTTTGAGGTTCGACAGCAGATCAATGCTGCCCCAGCTCAAACCCTCTCCTGTAGTTAGCAGCATGTTAATGAACTCAGTGACATGTTTCAAGCACAGAAGTGTCTCATTTATAGTCAATATTGGAGAAATATAATTATGTTATATAAATATGCAAATATATAGTCACTTTGGAAGCCAGTTGCAAAACAATATTTAATGTGCCAGAAAACAGATACATCCTGGAGACAACACTATAACTATAAACATTGTATGTATACACACACACACACACACTAAAACAGTGTGTGTGTGTGTGTGTGTGTGTATACATGCATGCATGCATACATACATATATATATATACACACACATGTACACAGTTTTGTACGCTGTGTGTGTATACACACACACACATATATGTATACTTACATATATATAAAAGTATACACACAGATGCACACTATATATACTATGTATGGATATATATAGATATATGGATATACTATAGAAGTATATATGTAAGCATACACATGCCACTATACATACATACATCTCTATGAAAATGATATTTTTATATATATATATATGATATATCTTATATATATAAGATTCAGCTCTATGAAAATGATTATATGTGTGTGTGTGTGTGTGTGTGTGTGTATGTGTATATAATGTATAGAGTGTGTGTGTGTGTGTGTGTGTGTGTGTGTGTGTGTGTGTGTGTGTGTGTGTATATATATATAAAATCATTTTCGTAGAGATCAATCTTTTTGATGTCAAGGTAAAATATCATCCAGGAGACTACAATACAGATCATTTACCATTTTCCTAATCACCCGTCAGATACATTGGCAGGACAGGACAACTGTTTCTGTTTCCAGAGGTATACCTGGAAGATCAGGCTCCATTTACTAGCATCTGGATGCTTTGGATGCCCACAGGGCCCCTAACAACTGATGGCATTTGAAGGCTAAAGGGAGGATACACTGAGAAAGTCTTTTTGTTGTATAATTAGATACCTAAAAATACAGCAATGTAATTTATGCTAGTGCCAATGTGCTGTTACATGAAAATGGTATTATCTGTATTAGAGAAAAAGCCTTCTTGTTCATTGCTGCATATATTTTTCGATTTTGTACTACTGAAGAGACTAATTCAGTCTAAACCGCTGGTCTAATTCTGTACTGGAGGAAGGCTGTGGGACAAGTCTGTACTCCTGAATCCCACTCCAGATGGTTAAATGAGAGAATTTGATCCTGGAGATTTAACAAAGCAACTTCCTTTTTTAAATGACAAAGGCTTTTGGAGCTGGCAGTGAGTGTCAGCTCCAAATTGCTGTTCTCCCCACAGGCCCATAGCAACCTATGGGCTTTCCATGCAGGTACGATCTGCATATTGGTCTCAGGATTCACTGATAGGAGACGTCTGCTTTCGGTTCTTTTGAAATTAATAAAGGTTCATTATCTTCATGATAAAAGGTTATGGCAAAATCTATTCCTAGTAACCCAAAGTGAATACTTAGGTCATCTAATTTTTTATTAATAGTAAAACCTTAAGACACTGCATTGTTCAATAGTTAAAGCATCTAGAAATCAGACAGGATATCTATGTAGATCATTTCAGGAGACGGAGGCAAACAGGGTCTTATTTATGGTGCTTAGCTAATTCCAGCACCCACCAAATGAGTCAATAGCATAGTGAAATGAGGCTGTGATATATTTGCAACCAAGCACACAACATGAAACTAGCATTGACTTGGAGAATGCGTTTCCTTTTTTCTCACTCCGTGGCATACTTTTTCATCTCAATCCCTTTAGCATCTTTTTAAATTCCCTTCTGAAAGCAACAGTAAAGTGCTGTACTTGCAAGCCTGCGAATAAATACCTTCTGGTTACTCAACCTCACTTACGGTATTTTTTGATAATAGCTGTTCAGAAGATTGTATGCCAGTTACATGAAAGGCCATTGACTACTGGCCTTTATTTTGTAATGGTACAAAGGAAAGCATAAATACATTTTATTAAAGGGTTTTTTTTGTTTGTTTTTTTTGAATTATGCTTCCTGCCTCAAAGCAACAGATCCTGTAGTGTCCTTTCAAAAAAGAAGCTCTGTGCAATAAGAGTAGATTAACAGTTTCTCCCCTTTTCTGCTTTATTCCTGGCTGCTGCTGTGTAATTTAGTTCACAATTCATGGCCATGCTGGGGAGGGCTGTACTTTGTATTCGGGTCCAAGTCAGCATGCATATTGCCAAAATAATTGCATTTATTTTCACCAAAGATTGCTTCAGGAAATAGCACTCATCTCACTGAATGCAAAACAGAACCAGACATGAAACTGTCTGTAATGCAGAAAGGCTTGCCTTGCCAAACACAGAAACTAGGTAAGAGCCAACTGTTACCTAGTTGGCGGCTTGGGTTGGGCATTCTGTCGGGGTTGTTGAAAAGTATCTTCTCAAAGGAAGATTGTAGGAGTTTGCGCACATTTCCATCTGTCTGTATTGGGGGGGGGGGGGCGGGGTGCAGCTGCAAATCAATAGCGGAGGCATATAAAAATAATCCCGAACTGGTTTAACAGAAATAAAGGAAGCCATTTATCCTTAAAAAAATGAAGAAAAAG
>JAGPOW010002742.1:16005851-16020492 GCA_030014935.1 Caiman crocodilus | reverse complement strand
CATTTTCGACTACAAAAGTGAATTTTTGAATTTCTTAGTTACTTTTGGCAATAATAACAATTCCCAAAGATGGATAGGTCAATAGTTTAATAATTTGCTAGTGAGATGTACATTTTGCACACTCCTAAGCATCGTTCTAGTTTATAATTCAGCTATCTGCAGTTTATATTCCTATTGCAAACACTTATCTAGACATTTCAAACTAAGCCTGAGCACATTATGTATGTTTCAAAGCAAAGGCATAAATCCAATGTGACGATCTCTTTTCCTGGCGAACTTCTCACCTACTTTCAATACAACCAAAAGCAGCTTACTGTTGATCATTTCAGCGTAACTCCTTGTAACAGTCACCACGCCATCACAGCTTGGTATAAAGACAGCCCTTGGAGGGAAAATGCTGCCTATTTGATGACATTTAAAGCTTTAAAGAATCCCTTCCGGATACTGCAGACAATCCTCATGATCACACATAGGCTATTGGTGTTAATGAATGAAACCAGAGTGATTAAAACCCAGGCAATATTGCCATTAAAACTAGTTGAACAATTTTATGGGCCCGATCTTGCAAATTGTTATTCGTGTCAGCAGTTCCATGAGCTGCAACAGAACTATGAGTGAGGGTAAAAGCTACTCCCACGGATGAGCTTTGGGTGATTCTGCCCTATAATTGGGGGAATGACCCCCATATTGACTTCAACAATGTACAAAGTGAAAACCAATTTAACTCTACACCGCTTTCTTCCTTCCTCTTTTCAGATCCTAACGTGTCATAAGAGAACGAAGGCATAAAGCTCCTTTAACTTTTAAAATGGATATTACTATGCAAATATAAGCAGATAATGCTGTTTTAGTAGAGGAAATAAATCATATGTCATTTATTAAACCAACAGTAAGGTACCCGGACTATATTATTACAATAGAAGCATAGAAGACCAACAGTTGTACAGTTGAAACCCTTTCGCACAACGTCTGCGTTCATCGTTCATCCTCAGATTTAAAGAAGTTTAGCGTTACGATGCCTTCACAATGGTTGCTTCTTGTTAATCTTCCCCCTTATTAAGGCTAAATGATTTTAATTAAAAGATAAAAGTACTGTTAGAAAGTTTTATACCACACTCTGTTTTATGAGACTTTAAACTGAAAGACATACATTATACCTGTCTGCGACGCATAATGGCTTCTCAGCAGGGAATGCAGAACCACTTACAGTACATAAACATTTAAGAAGGAGAATGCTAATACACTGAAAGAGTTAAACATCGGTAGCAATCTATCGAAGGAAGAAGTGTCAGCAAGTCCACGCTCTGGGAGAACATTCACCATGTGAGCAAAGCCTGGCATCCTTGTTAGTCTGCAGTTCATGTCATTCGAAAACCCAAACCGTTAAATGAGATAAATAGTAGCTTAAGAAAAACCGCCATCTTCCTTCGCAGGTAAAGGCCAGAATCAAAACAATAATAATAATAATAATAATAATAATAATAATAATAATCTCAACTTAGCTCGTAGAACTGGAATTTCAGATAAACAACAGAGGACAGGGAACAGATTTTTTTTGTTTAAACATGTCCTTTAGTTATGCAGCTACAAGGTTGCTGACGAACTTAAGACCAAACAGAGAGAGAGTGCGATTGTCATCAGAATAAGCAGTGTGCTTAGATTGCCGCGTCTAGGGAGGGCGAACGAATTCTCTGCAGATATGTGACTGGTGGAGACGCCCGCCGTGTTGTCCTTCCCAATAGCGTTCTGCAAAAGACAATACACTTTCCTGGGTCACCGTTAAGCATTTTCATTATGCTGTAAAACATGTAGACTGACTTCATAACATTCAGCTTTTGTTTGCGAGCCCCTTGCCCTCTAGCATCATGTATTTCCCTGTCCTAAATTTAAATATATGAGGGGCATAAAACAGAATATGAAAAAGACAGCGGTATAAACATGGGCTTCGGTTGTAACACCCACGGCACTTTTAGGGGATGCCATCAGCGTAGTTAGGCCAAAGAAATAAGAGTAAATAAAAAAAAAAAAAATGACGCTGAGAGCGGGCCCATCTGGAAGGCCTACTCTTTTGAGAGAAAGCAGCATTTTAACGAGATCTGTATTCAACGTGGAAATTCATTTCTACAAAGCAGATGCTACGCTTGCAGTGGGGCCCGTCTTCTGCAGGCAACAGAAAAGGCTGATCAAAAACAAAGCACTGCTGGGATTGCAAGGGCCGGTGGGACCACCATCACAGTAGCGTTATGCTTGGGCCCATCAGCACTGCCACTGTCTATTTCCTTTCTTTTGTCATTTTTTTCCCTAGTTACACTTTTCCTCCTCCGATGGTGCTGTGGTGACATACTGCAGGCAGCCTTCACGTGCAACTCGAGAACAACAGTGGACTGGACAGAGTATAGATCCGGCAAGGAATGGGTAGGCACATGAAGGGGGGAGCGTACGAGCAGTAGTGCTCCTCTGCTTGACCCCACTAAGTGGCTAAGCAATACCATAGGTACTACGGTCAGTCAAACCGGGATGGGGGAAGGGAGGGGAAATAGCCTTCCCAAAACAGGAGGGACGGGTGGGCCAAAAAGCCCGTTGTGGATGGACGTGGCAGGCGTAGCTCAGACATGATACCTATTTAGAGGGGTGGGGGTGGGGGGGGCTCAGTTTCTACTGTACTGAATTCTCCCCACAGCCCCAGGAAGAACGCTGGGGTAAGTCTCCACAGCTCTCCTTACTTGCAATCAGTCAGTTTATCAGTTCCTAACTAGCTAACGAAACTAAGACAGTCTTCTTTAATAACTGTGACGTATTAAGAGGCAACATATACCTTTACAGCTGCACTGCAATGTATTTTAGGGACTACTGAAGGAAAGCAGGCCTCTTAGCCTTTATAGAAGTTCATGTCCCATGCTATCGGACTTGCCTTATGTCCAGCAGACAGTTAAAAACAAGGTGTGATCTAAAGAGCTGAGACTGCAACATGGAGCGCTCATCATCTGGGCCCAACAGCTTTGACCATCTGACATTTATATAGTGGTTGTGACAGTGGAGTTGTTGTTTGGTCTTCCTCCAAATGACAGCTCCCCTGTCATGCAACTGCTGGTTTTGGCACTTGTGCAGTTTCAAGTCTTATTCCGCGTTCAGTATGGACACACGTGTGCAACTACTGCATGTGCTCAGTAGGCTGTGTGCTGGCTGGACAGGTGCATGCATATTTGCTTGGTCCTAAGTCACAAAACGGTGGCAGCAATAGGGCACTCCCTTCTTTTAGTTCAGTAGCCTAGTTGTTAGGGAACAAGAGACCCTGTTCTATACCAGGCTACACTAGAAAGGGCTTGAACCTGGATCTCTCCAACATCATGGCTTAGCACCCTACCCACCAGGCCATAGGTTGTCTAAGCCCCTCTCCAGTCCTCCTTTTGAAGCTGTCCCCTAGAAGCCAAGAGACGGTGCTGTGCTTTGTGGGGCCAGGAGTGGGAGTGTAAGCTAGAGAGTGATTGGCATAAAGAGATGGATACTGCTCTAAAAGAAGACAGGCCTGGGTCTTTGCTCCCAGTAGACCAGATGCGTCTCCATTTCTTTTAGCCAAAGACTAAGAGCTTGAGAAGGGTTTTCTTAATGACTGCTCTGCGAGCTAGTGGCTGGAGCACTGTGCTAGGAAGGGAGTGAAATACTGGTTCAAAACTCCTCCCTGGGGCAGGGGGCTTCAAACTTGGGTCTGGTGCTTCCCGGGGGAGTGCCCGAACCACTTGACTACTAGACTACCACATAGGAAAGGCACTTCCCCCTGGCTTTTGCTGGATTTAATTGTATGACTTCCACTCAGGTATATATATATACACATTGAGCCACACACCTGCTTGGCCAGGGGGCAGTATGCATGCAGACACTTGTGCATCCACATTGCATGTGGAATAGGATCACGAACACTGCATTAGTGCCAAGAATGATAGCTACGTAGTTTGGGTAAGTGCCAAGTGAGCATGTTGAACGAAACAGGATTCTGCCCCAGCTTTCCACGCAGTAAAAACACCATCACAGGCCCACTAATGGGACTGCCCAGAGTCTCAGCAGAAAGGCATGAAACTGAACTAATCTCTCACCTCTAGGGGTGGTCCCCTACGGGTAAGAGTTCAGACAGCCTGGCAGAAAAGCAGAGGGGAAGGCTTCTCGTCTCCAGGGGCTGTCAATCTGCCTCTGGATCTATTACAGGAGTGGCATTTCATTTACTCTAATTCAGTCTTCTGTCAGCCATAAAATGAAGTCTACTGTATTGCTAGGTCTTGGTAAATGCCATATGATCACATGTTCCCGCATATTATTAACTAATTACACTTCCAAGATGCAGCAGTAATTACCAAGCAACCTGCAAAATCATGTACTACATGGTAATTAAAATGTTATTACATCGCCACCGTATGGTACAAGGGTAATGGCTACCTTGGGCCCGATTCTGAGCTCCTAATTCAGGCAAAGCTCCTTTTATTATGAGAACTTGGCGCCGGCACGATCGGATCAATGATAGTTTTGTCTAAATAAATGCGTCAGGAGTTAGTCTGGGGCTGCTATATTAGGGTGATATTTCTGCTCCAAAATATAAAGTACTATTTGAATATGTCTCGCATTCTTACCTCGTAACAGAGGTCGGTGTCAACAGATGCATTGGATTTTTGCTTCTGTACCTATAGACAAATGCAAAAATTATTCAGTGCATGTTCTTATACACATAATACAACAAGTCTGCTTGCCTAAATTCTGCCTGATTGGTTGGCTTCGTAGTTCTATGACACTATGAGAAATGATTATGAACCACAAGCAAATAACAAAACCACCTTCTTGATGTAACAGCACCATTTCAAACAATTTGCAGTTTTAATCCATGCTTAGCATCTGCAATAAAACTTTGAAGCAGTCTATATGAGTAAGGGTTTTGAGGCACAGCCTTTACAGTGAGCAGTGTCATATAAATGCCTATGTATGCTCTCTCACTCCGTTATATATATTAAAAAAACCCCACAGTTCTGTAGAGTATACGTAAAAAAGTCATGTTTGGTCCTCATGGGGAGGTACAGAATTGTGCGCTTCAATAAATATGAACCAGGACTTGTGCGCTTTAGCTAGGAAATCTCGATTTTTGACTACGGCACTTTTAATACTTATGTAAAAAATGCATCCTTTTAAAATGTTTTATTTCTACTAATATTTAGAATTTCCTTTCAGATGTTAGTGACGGGTAAAAGCACATATTGGGTCTCCGCTGCATTGCAGTCACAGGATCTGTTCCAGATGCCTATACGACTTTGCAAAAAAGACTTTCCCTCAACCTACGTAACTATAAATCAAGTTGAACAGTACATTTACATTAGGTTTACTGATTTTTAAACAAGGGAACATTTTAGGTGATTTTTTTTAGGTCTACGGAAAAAAAAAGGAGCCTACAAAATAAAAAGACTCGAGGATCCCTAAGGCATTTCTTGTCGCGGTAAACATCTTCTGTCTGTTACTGACTACTGGCCCTGTCCCTGCCCCATTACCCAAGTAAGCCATGCTTGTGATGGCAGCATCATAGAAAGACCTGCAGAGCAGCAGCACACTGCCTAGCATCAGAAGGTGATTAATGTTTCTGTTGCTGATGGGATGAGCTGGCTCAGCTGAGAGTTTGTCTGCTCTCCTCTAATAGCAATAGCAATATCCATGGTGCTGAAAACATTTCCAATACTTTGTGTTTGTGGCTGATTTAAGTGCTCTAGTGAACGGCCTGCACTGGGTTTTTTCTTTGCATATTTCAGAAATATAAACACGACTCAATAAACCACTTGTTTAGATGTATATTTAAGTCATCTTCTAATGGAAAAGTCTCTGAAATCTGGGGTTTTCAAACCTAAATGAGTCATTGGCCAGAGCCCATCTTGTAACGGCGTCTTCCCCCTTTGGAAGTTTCATCAAAATAGTAATTTGGTTTTTGCAGAACAACACAGCTCCAACCCGCCACTGGGTTGTATTAGTTTTTCTGCTGCTGGAGCTCAGATTTCAGTGGGGCGATCTTAGTCTAAACCTGAAGAAATGTCACGTTGAATGAGGCCTCCAATAAATATGTCGGGTTTTTTTTTTTTTAACCACACCGCATACACTTTTATACACACTTTAAAAACAGACTGAGTTTCCAGGGCAGCTGCCTTATTAAGATGTCCAAATCCTTCACCTGTAGTTTCCATTAGAAAATTTGACATTTATTATTTGAAAATGGCATTTGAGCCTAAATATTGATCTGGGAATTGAAATGCAGGATCTGAATCTCTAATTAAGAACCAAGCTTGTCTCTCTCTTGTGTATTGATGAATATCCGTGTTAAGATATAAAAGAAGTCCTTCCATCTTGTGGACAATACAAGATTAAAAACAGTAAATAAACTAAGGGCAAGGGCACATCTTGTAAAAATACACAGAGAGTGTGTGTGTGTGTGTGTGTGTGTGTGTGTGTGTGTGTATGTATATATACACTATATATATATAGTGTCAGCTTTAGTGGCGTGTGATCAAACAGTAGCACAGTTCATGAATAAACACCCCGCTACAAACTGTCTCCTATATACCCTTCCGGTCTACCCCACAAATTATTTTAATACTAACAAGCAAACTAGAATATTAAGGCTAAGTATAACTTTAGGAGCCCAGATGGGAAAAAGTAATCTCGACAAGGGAATTTGCCCTAACAAGCACCTTTCCTTTTGGGTGCTATGTACTCAGATTAAAAGTGACTTTTCTTTTGGTGACAGCCATACTCATTTCACTTCTCACTGGCTTGCTACAAGGGAAAACCAGACAAGCAAATACAGAGCAAATTGAATTGTAATTCTCTTTCTTTTTCATTACCCATTCCCACTGCATCCAATGGCAAAGAGAGCTTGGACAGAAGGCCTGGAACTGTGGTTCTCGTAGTACACACCACAAACAGCTTTCTTTGGTAGCTCCTGGCTCTATGTTACATTTTTGAAGCCCACACAAGTTTCTGCCTACTGTTTGCAATGTACTTCCTAATAGGATGCTCCAGGTTTGGGTTATAGACGCCTGCACAACCTACAGTGCAATACTACTATTTCTAATGAGGCTCTGCCTCATGCCAAGAACTAGACTGTTGTTCATCGTGGGCCTAAATGTATCCATCCAAATGAGGAAGAGAGAACAAGGCTATCAGTCTTTGTTGTAGACTCAGTCCCTTCTTCACTCTGTTTAACTTGAAAAATAATACAGGCGAAGCAGATAGCCGTGACTGAAACACAGCAAATATATCTGCATTTCAGACAACTGTTTTCTGAAGTAAATTCAACAGCAAGGTGTAAGAAGCAGAAACCTACATAAACAACAAAAGCTTTGCAGTAATTCTGATTAGCGTTCCCTTGTTTTAAGTTGACAAGAGATATCCATCTATGTCTGTTTCTTTAATGGGAACCATTTAATCATCAACAACATTTATTCAGTCTGTTGGAAAAATTCCTCCTCTCTCCCAATTTTCAAGTCATTTTAACAGTCAAGTGTTTTTTTGGTTTTTTTTTTTTCCTGCCTTCAAGACATAAGGGTTAATTTCCGTCATTTCAAAATAAAACAATGCACCTTTTTTTATGTCGAAGGGGGAGAATCGCTGAAAAAAAAAATTAGTTTCCAGGATGAGACATTATATGCCAAGTTTCAAATTGAAAGAGTACATTTTTACTGCTGAGTTATAAACCTGTAAAAACGGGTTATAATGGAAATGCTGGCATAGGCTGCACTACTATAATATAACAGTGCATCATTAAATCACAAGTAATGGTGGGGTTGGGGGAGGGTGGGTAGAAACTGTGTGCAGAAGAAAGCTTATGTCCAGTAATGACAACTTAAGGGGAAAATCCTTCCGGTCCCATTCCCAGGCCAAAGGGACCTAAAGCTGCTGTAGTTGTGGCTCATGGGAAGAGAACACCTTTTGGGGAGACAGTTCAGGGCTTAGATGCCTGACCGCCTTAGTGGATACACATCCCTATGGGTATGTATGATTTAGAAACGAGGGACCAGGGCATTTCTTGTGCATCTTGTAAAGTCATCCAATACTTTACAGTTTGATAGATAAAGGACTAGAAGATTGGGGAGAGGGGAAGGCTCAAGCTTCTGAACGAGGGGGTTTCTGCATCCCGACATGAGCATCTCCAGGAAGAGAGATGTATGTCTGTATACCGTGCAGGCTACAACAAATCCCAGCTATTGTAAGCCTTAGCTTCTTCAGGTCAGTGTAATTTCATACCTCATATACAAGCTACAACATTTGTCCCTACGGCATTAAAAGAAACCTTTTCTAATGATAGCAACACTGAAGCAGTACACAGCACACACAATGTATTTCAATCCTGCCACACGGAAGCGTGAGTTTTCTCTCTGACCACACTGAGAACAAAGCTGGACCCATTACAAAAAAAAAAATATCAGTGTATAAGAAAGGTTAAAATAGCTAGTTAAAAATACTACCTCTTAGGCTTGAGAACTTTGTTACTGGGTAAAAAAACCCCCCATGGGCTACTGCTTTACTTAGCTGAGACATGCTACTGAAAGTAAAATTAAAACTTAGAGGTAATAGAGCAACTGAGCTTGGAAAGCCAAATTACTGTCCTTTTCTTACTGCAAAAACAAGCAGTAACTTTGTTTAACTGGAATTTCTAAACCCACCAATCCAGCAGTATGAGATGGGTTGAGTGGTAAGTGGCTTTGAAGGGAATGCTTAGCCTACTTGACTGTACTCTGAACCGTAAGGTCCTCCAAAGAAGCTGACTCTGCTATTTCTGCATCAGTCCTGCACTAATTTACCCTCTTATACTTCGCAAAAATGTGCCTCTTGCATTTCGAGAGCCAAGTTACTGTGGTAAAAAGCAGTGGCTAATCCTTAAGAACCAGGGCACGCTCAAACTCTGTGCAATGTGTTTTTCAATATGTTGCACATCCCGTAAGCCCTGTTTTGACCTAGGAGCTGGCAAGCTTTAAACGTCTCCCATAAAGAGCTGTGTGCAAACCAGTGTCTGGGGATTTGGGGCTGGTTTAGAAACCCTTCCCTCTGCAAACAAGCAGCAATGACTTAATCCCAGCTGTTCTTTCTGGAGTGGAAAGAGAACCAGACATGCTTTCACAGATCAGTTTTGGTACGGCTGAACAGGCACTTCTCTTTTAGCTTGTCTCAAGCCCCTGTCTCCAGGTGGGACTACTGAATCGTTGTGTTTTCCCCCCAAACCAGCGTCTTTTCCAAATGGCCTGCTCCCAATATATCAAATCCATCGCACACTCTCTTACCCTCTCATTGAAAGCCTGCTCCAGCCTCCCGCTCAGTGACCTATATAAAAATCTTCCAGACCAGATAAAAGCCTTTTGCTACTGCCCCAAACCCACACAACCCACCAAAGCCACCTCTTTGCAGTCCATGGAACCATGGCTTGTTTCCCAGGAAAATTCAGTAACATGCTGGCAACTACATACCTTGCAATTAAAAAGTCAGACTTCCCCCAAATCACAGCACCACAGGTTTAATAAATGCATTAAACGTGGTTAATAGAATGTTACCAGGAGCCACGATGGGATGTACATTATTTATGGCTTGCAGCCCAGCAAATAATTCATACCGAATATAGCAAGCCTACATTATTCGCAGTGGGTGAGCTGTCAATTCCAAAGTGAAGTGAGCTTTCATTTGGGAAGAAATTAGACCTGAATGCTAAGAAGCAAAGAATGAGCATCTGATCCTCCAGACCCGTGCCTCCTTGATAGCTATCCTCTTGAGGTTTCATGAGACATATGTATTTAAGGAATCTCACTGGTTCAGCCACTAGAAAGGCCACTATGGCAGATACTTATTACATGCTTTCTTCTGGTCATTTTAATGGGATGACCGTGTCCTCCCATCATGTTCTTGGCTATTAGCGGTATGAAACAAGGCTTTTAAAAAAAGAGGAGGCGAAAAAGGCAGAAATGCTTTTCCTCCTCCCAACACCTTTGGGTTGGCCACACTCCTGAAACATTCATAACAAATGATGTAATATGGTTTTTTTTGCGGGGGGGGTCGTTTTTTCCTTGTGTTGATTACAAGGATTTACTATGCAACCAACCTGTTTTCTTAACAGCAGGGCACAAACAATAAGCAGAGAAATACACAGACTGTAAAAATGCAATCAGTTTAACTCTTCTGCACTCACTAAGTGCTGGCTGCATCTATCACAATTGTCAATAGTATTTTCTTATTAGCACAGCAGTACAATACCGCGCTGCAATATAAATTACTTTCAACAGGGAAAACGAGCAAAGTGCATGTCAGAGACACAGCCTATTAAAATAAAGGATCCAATTCAGCATAAAATGATTCTGAATTCTGCTCCACACAGTCAGGGTGCAATGCTATTCAAACAGTAAAAGCAATAAGCTCTGCAGATGCTCACCATGACAAAGCCAGGTCATCTTTTGCTGAGTCAGCCCTAGAGATGCCAGCTTGGAGCATGGCGTTATCTGCGGTCCTTTTGCCTAAAACGCTGTATTTCTATCATCCCGGTTTGTGCAGCAATACATTTCAATAGCTAGTATTACCAAAACGCTGCCGGTGTCAGCTGCTAGAACTAGAACTAAATATGCCACATAGTAAAAAAAGATCTAATTACACATTTCAGCTGGCAGGTACAAAACAAACCCCAAGTTTCACCCTGCACTCCAACAAGTAAAATGGAAATACACATACATAGGAGTAGTTAGGTCTCTGGGCTGTCACTTACTAAAGTGAACAGTTGCTTAAACAAGCATCAGCTACTCAACTAAGTTCCTTTCAAACAGACCTTGCAACGAGAGGCTGAGCGCCATGGGACTATTCAGCCTGGCAAAGTGCAAGCTCAGGGGTGGCCACCTACACGTTTATCAGGGGTGCTCACCAGGAGCTGATGAGCACAAACGCCTCGATGACCATTTCAGGCAGGACATAAGGAAGAACTTCTTTATGGTCTGAGCCCCCAAGGTTTAGAATAGACTGCCACCGGAGGTAGTGCAAGCACCTACCGTGAATGCCTTCAAGACGCATCTGGATGCCTATCTTGTTGGGATCCTATGACCCCTTCTGACTTCCTGCCCTTTGAGCAGGGGGCTGGACTCGATGATCTTCTGAGGTCCCTTCCAGCCCTAATGTCTATGACATCTATGAAATCTATGAAATTTCCTAATTTAGAGGCCCTGTCACTTGTAACTCCTGGCCACTTAGAAGCTCCTCGCTGAAGGTTTGCTTGCTTTCATTCCCATCACACTCCTACCACAGCTTGGGCAACTCTGAATGTGTTACCGTTACAGGGCATGCAGATTACCTACAAATTCTTCCTTCTCCTCTGCAAAAGAGAACCGTGCTATTTCTTTTCAATAAGAAATGATATTTGTCTAGGCTCAGAAGTAACGCAGCTCCCACAACCACAAAGGAAAGAGGTCTTGGCTAAAAGGGGATAAAAGATCTTTCTTTAGGCTGGGAGATGGGCAGAAAGGAGAGCTGGCTGGAAGGGCTCAATAAGCAGGCTGTCCTCATGGGACAAGGAAAGGGGGTATATTTTTTCCCTTGTCCTTCCCAACTGCTTCCACCACCTCACTCATGAGACCAGAGTAGTTGTGAGTTTGTGTGTCCTTCTATGGACATGACACTTGTCACCCATTTTTGAGTCCCTTGGCAACAGCCTGGCAAGGGTTGGACTTTTTTTAAATCCATTTTCCCCCGTCCAGTTCTAAAAGCCAATCAGTAGTACAAGAGGTATGGCTTAAGCTATTACAGCACAACAGATGGCAGGTATCCAGTATAGGTACTTACTCCATAGGGGAATCTCGAAATCATTGTTTCTCACCTCTTTGAGTCACGGCCCAAAACTGGGTTGCAAGAATATTTGGAAGGGTTGCAAACAATCAGGAAAACACAGGAAAGCATGGGTCTCTCCTTGCAGGCTAGCAGGATTCCAGCCTACAAGGGGCTGCTTGGGGCTGGGGGGTGGGAGTGACGACACAGAGGGCACCATGTCCATGTGCTCTTGCACACATGCATGTGGCGGCCAGACAGGGTAGAAAGCAACTTCCACAGCTCCCCACAGGTAAGTCTATGTGGGGGGCATGGACGATGCATTGGGAGGGCAGGAGGAAACACAGAAGACATGTCAGGGGCAGGGGGCATGTGACCCCCCCCAAGTTATGCAGGCAGTTAAATCTCTGGGGCTGGGGAGGTGGGTGTGTGGGGTGGGGAATTGTGGGGCATGGGGGGGGCATGAGCTCCCCAGATTTGTGTGGGCACAGGGCTGCAGCCTGGCCAGACCAGCACAGGCAGGAGCTGCTTCTGTGGCCCAGCCAATGGGTCCCAGCACGGGAGGGTGGAGTGGGTCAACGAGACTAGGTGCTGGCAGCTGGGCCATGGAAGTGGGGTAGAGCCGTGGCCTAGTACGCAAGCAGCTGGCAGTAAGAGAAGTTGGGGGCAGTGTGGGTTTCCCCCTGTCCCCTTGTTACTCCTCATGCTGCCAGCAGCAGCTGGTACAGGGTTCATGGCAGCAGCAGCAACTACTCTCACTGTCCCGCTCCACCATCTCATGCTGGGACCTGCCTGCTGGGCCACAGAGGTGGCAGCTTCTGCCCATGCTGGTCCAGCCAGGCTGCAGCCCCATACTCATACAAATCTGGGGAGGAACATGACCCTCCATACCCCACATACCCAACCCAAGCCCCACACATTGCCAGGTTAGGGCGTAGGGGCATAGGGCAGCTGGTTGGGAGTGAAGGGCACTGGCAGGGCTAGAGGGCTATGGGTCAGAAATGGCCACTGATGTTTACAAATGGGTCCTGGTACAAAAAAGGTTGAGAAACACTGCTCTAGATAACCCAATTATGGCCATGGATGCAAGGAAAGGCATACCGTAAAAAGCTAGGGAAGGAACAAGGGCACCTAACATCTAGTACACTAAGGCAACAACCCTGTTTCCCCACAATCAGGCGATGCGTGGAGAGGACTGGGGGAAGGGGGAGGAGGGAACACATGCCCCCCCAGATTTCTGCACTGACAGCAGAGCATGGGACTGTGAGCTGGTTAGAGCCAGGTCTTGGCAGCAGCATGGAGTTATACCCGCCCCCACTATCAACACTTGCGCGCCATCTAGGCCCATAGTGAATACATAGGATTAGAGGGCTGGCTGACAGCAGGCAGTGAAAATGCGTCTGGAAAGATGATGACTGCACTACAGGATTATTGCTGGGTAACTCCCAGGTGAGTTCAGTCAATACAGTAAGAGCCTAATTAAATAACCCTCCTTTTTGGTCATTCTTCTGGCATGTCTTGGACAATGCTTGTCCAAACTGCTGAACTCTTATCTGAAATTCAAGATTTCATTGGATGGGAAGGAAGAAAGACACCTTCCAGAAATACCAGACTGGTAACTCAACTCTGTTCGACTAGATACAAAAGTCTTCAAACATTTTTCAAATAATTAGGTTTTCAGTGAGCCCAGAAGTGAATACATGAGCTAGTTGGCCAAAATGGCTGATGTACCTAGTGTTTTCTAAATATCTAACCTTTTATGGTGCTAGAGTAACTGGTTACGGTTTTGATTTCTTTTTCAGTCACTCATTTATTTGAGTCAAATAAATTCATAGAGTACTTGAGTCCTGCTTCCTATTTTTAGGGGATATTATGCAATGTTCCTAATATGGTCTTTTTATGGATTTGCCTCAAGCAAATATTTTTGCATTAAGAAGGGCAGCGAAGAAAATAGAATACTAAAATGCACAGAGAGAATAACTTTTGCTGGTTCAAGAACTCGCTGGCTAAGGCTGTTCAAGAATTTTTTCAAATATAAAACTGAACATCTAGGTAATTCAAAAATCCAGATGTCTGGAAATGTATTATTCAAATCCATTATCCTAGTGATTCATTATCAACATCAAGACAGTGACATATATACTAGTTATATTGGGGGTGGGCAAAATACAACCCATAGGCCACATCCAGCTCACCAGATTATTCTATCCAGCTCACAGGGCCCCTAAAAAATTTAGAAAATTAATATTTATCTGCCCCTGGCTGCCTGTCAAAGATGACAGGAGCCAGGGGCAGTAGGACCCAGGGGGAGCCGGCGGCAAGACCAAGCAGTCCAGCAGTGAGGCCCACTTGGCCTCGCCCCACCCCCAGGCTCCCTTACCCTCACTCCCAGCCAGAAGCCTCTGCCTAGCCAAGCCTTCTAGCCTGGGACCATGGGGCTGTTCATGCCTCTCTTCACCAGACAGGGAAATTCAGATAAGAAAGAGGTGGAGGGAGACAGGGGAGGGTCATGGGTGATTATTCCAGTCCTCAGGGCTAGGCTGGGCCAGCTCCTGCTGAGTCCTGTAGTCATGGTCATGCAGCTGGGAACCACATGCTGCTAAAGCACAGCAGCAGTGGGCAGGAAAGCAGTAAAAGTGGTGGCAGATGGGAGGGGGGGAGGAGATCGCATGGGAGTGCAGCTACTGCCAGGCGGGAGGGTGGGGCACATGCTGGTGCGCTGGGGCCAGCACTGGTGGAGCCCAGAGTAGGGTGGCAGGAGTGCAGGGTCTGCACCAATACCCCAGGGCCAGGAGCGGGAGGCAGTTGTGTGTGTGTGTGTGTGTGTGTGTGTGTG
>JAGPOW010002742.1:15962544-15981596 GCA_030014935.1 Caiman crocodilus | reverse complement strand
TTTCCAGGTCTAGAGTCTAATTATTGGAGGTTTGCCTTGATTTTGTCCCTCATCCATGGAGACAAGAGTGGAGGTGAGATGGCCCCCTTGTCCTCTGTTCCCCCAACTTATTTCTCTGCAGCCCCTTCTGCTCCCCTTACCATCAAACCCTGCTCTACCTGAGCACGTGGAAGTGATGGGCAAACTTGAAAATAGGATGGATGAATTGATACATTTTACCTTTTTTTGGGACTGATGCAAATTTTAACACAAGTACTTCCACAAACATACTTTTAAGCAGTACTTTTATATCTACTTACATATAGTATAAACTATGTATAATGTTAGTTCAAAGCCAAAATGCTCATGATTTACCATATAGTTCATTGGACTGGGTCTCAATCCAGCATTTCAAGCCATGGTGACCTCACAGCTAAGCAGTATGTGTGTGTACTCTGGATACAACCTACACCCCTCATAAAGGATTAACATGCTAATTAGCACCCTGCTTATGCCTGGAACTGGTGTTCTTCTCACGAGTCCT
The DNA here is from genome assembly GCA_030014935.1 of Caiman crocodilus. NCBI lineage: Eukaryota > Metazoa > Chordata > Crocodylia > Alligatoridae > Caiman > Caiman crocodilus. The sequence continues at coordinate 15,981,073 of JAGPOW010002742.1, read as the reverse complement.
GAATTCATCCCAAAAATTATATGCAGATGAGGCGCAAGGCAACCCAGTGCAGTTCCACCTTATAGAGGCTGGGTCCATACTAATCATATGTGACAGGCTGAGCGAGGGGGCAACAGAGAGAGTCTAGGTGAGCTGCTCAGGACCCCATTTGGTGAAGTTTGCCAGACATTTAAGGGTGGTGAAGAACCAGGACTGATTGGAAATGGGAAAAATGGTGCAACTCAACTGTGGGAATGAGGAAGAAATCGAAATATCTTCACTGTAGTGACTCACTATGACTTGAAACAGAGTTGGCAGTGACCAGGACTGAGTGCAATGGGCACAACCATATATCTTATTCAAATGGGCTGCACTAACCTATCCTTGTTGTAGGTTCCCATCAGTACGCTTACCCTAGATTGACCATTTGTTTGATACTCATTAGGGCTGTGAGAAGCTTTGGTCCCTGAACTGATCTGGCAGAGATTTGGCTCAATTTGGTGGCTGAATCTCTGAATCTGAATTGAATCAGAGAAGCCTTTAATCTTTCCAAATTGAATCGGAACCCTCCAAATCCATTCAGAGAGATTCAGAAAGATTCAGCGATTCAGACATAGACACAGCTTTAAATGTTTTTTATACATACCTCTAGGTAGCAGGTGGCTTATGAATGCTGCAATGCTGGGGCACATGGAGTACCCCACAAAAGGGCTGGGGGCTCCCCAGCGCGCTTGACAGCAGACCCGGAAGTAGACCAGAAGTATTTGTGGTCCAATTCTGAGTCCAACAGAGAGCATGCTGGGCCATACCCCCTGAACCCCTCAGCTCGGTGACTGGTGGCTCCTGGGTCTGTGGGGGCACCCGAGGTCTTCCTATGGCCAATTGCCAAGCTGGGGAGGACACAGGGGGGTCCCCAGCATGCTCCCTGTCAGACCCTGGCAGAAATGGACTGGAAGTACTTCTGGTCCACTGCCAAGGTTGCCGCCGAGCACGTGGGGGGGCCCCCATGCTCCTGTAGGATGCTCTATCCACCCCAGCATTGCCGTATTCACAAGCTGCGCCTGGTACCTCGAGGTCTGTAGGAAAAACATTTAAAGCTGTGTCTATGTCCGAATTGTTGATTCTCTGAATCAGCATCGAATCTTGAGATTCAGATTCGGACGAATCAAATTGGGGGCAGTGATCTGAATCAATGAATTGAATCACTGTCCCTGATTCTGGCCCATTTCTCACACCCCTAATAGTCTTGCTCAGTGTTGGCTGCATTTTGATTTCAAAAATGAGAACATGCCATTTTTGCCAACAGTTTAACAACATATAATGTATTTAGTGAGATTTCTTTGTATGCAATTGTAAGATGAAGAACTTTTCCCCCCCATACAGATCGGGGGAAAAACCCTTATCATTTATTCAAGTAAATATGGTATGTCTAAACTGGTGTAACTAATGAGAAGGGACTGGAAGAGGGTGCACCTTAAGCCAGTTCAGTCACCTTTGTATTTAGCCCATCAAATATATTATCTTTCTCTGGTTTACACTGACAGGGTAGCAGAAATGCTAAGACCACAGCCAAAATTGTAGTAATGCCCCGTTCCTGAATCAGTGAACCAATGCAATCTCTTATTTATTTATGTTCCTTATTTGATACCAGAGTATGCGCTCTATTCTACTATATAGTATAACAAACTCCAACATCAGAATGAAAACAGCAAAATCCAGCTATATACAAGGCTATGTATATATCTGCACGTGCAGCAACAGCCGACAGACTCTGCTGACCAACATCATTGTGTACTTTTGTGTTGCTTTTGAACCGCAGCAGTTACCAGTTTCTCTTACCTGCAGATTTGCACATGCTGGCAAATCATTGTGGGTGGGTATTTCATTGTTGGTGGTCTCTGAACCCACAGTCCTGTGTTTGGAGGCTGTTGTAGTTGTTGCTGTGGTGGTCTGTACTGGTAGGATGGGCTGCCACACGTTTACATCCGTACCATTACCAAAGGCCTGAATTGCATTTTCTGTAGAACACAATTATAGGGAAAATAAGGCATAAAAAACAAATACTACAGACAACAAAACTGACATTTCTGACCTGCTGCTATTGAAGAGAAATAACTTTGGTATTGCTCTTTCACATAAAAAAACCTCTGTCCTTCTGCGTAGAAACTCAAACTTTTGTTTTGATAAGCCTACTTTAATTAACTTTGAATGCATGTCAGAAATACGAATTCTGGGGTCACAGGTTTCTCTCACTGTATCCCAGCTGAGGTTTTCAGCCATTCTTGAGAGAAGTGCTAAACCTTAGATCTAATGTAAGCAAATTAGCATACCCTGCAAATGCCTCTAAACTTGATTTGTGAGATTTAAGATTTAGCCTGAATGCCATGTCCTGCTTCTGACAGGTTTTGCAACAAGCCAGTTTGCCTGTAAACAGCCAGCAAAATACTGATTTATTTCTACACCTTGTTTCATTAAAACAAGTATACCCATAAATACAAAATGGCTTAACTAAGATGATCCTTTCCTTCCAGTTTCCAAACAACATCTGCATAATGAGGTGAGAGACGCATGCTTAAGCTAAAAGTTTAGAATATAAAAGTTAAAAAGCTTATCGCAGTTTCATGGGATTAAAGAGTGTGTTTATGGCAGGAGTAAATTGGTTGCTTTTTTAATATAAACGAATAGAAAAACAGTTTTTAATCAGGTCTTTGGGGACTCGAAAAGGATTTAGGGATTTCTTATTTCAAATTCATTGTATAAGAAATCAAACAATTTCACTTGGGATTTATATGTGAAAGTTATTAATATTAGCCTTCGCTGCCATCCATCTCCTTATAAAATCATTTCCATTTAACTCTGATCTTAGAAAGACACGCTTTATTCTAATATTTGCTCTCAGAGTGCCAACAAATACCGCAAAAGATTTCTATAAAGGCACCAAAATTGGTCCGATTGACAGGGGGCAAGTGGGGATTGTCTGAAATAATTCTCCTGTCCTGTGATCATTCTTAAATAAGGTAACGTGAAGCACGAAGCTTTCTATACCATAAATGCACGCAAGTAAATGACCAAATGATGACCTAAGTTCAGAGCTTTCTGACTGGCGGACTACAGGTTGCACAAAGTCCACTTGGGATTGATATATAGCCGCCAAGCTCCTAGCTGGCTGCTGCTGTATCTGGGGTTTCTGCTGCTGTATCTTCACCCCTAGCTTTTGCCTCCTGCTCCCACCTTGGAAGGCGGGGTGGTGTGGCTCGCAGTGCCGAGGGTGCCTGCAGTGCGGTATGGCAAGGGGGCTGAGGTGGGAGCTGCTTGCTCATGTGGCACAGTATGGGGGAGATCACTCCCCACTGCTAGACTTCCTGACCCACGGGGAGTCCCGTGGGCCGAATGCCATGGCTCTGCAGGCTGGATTTGACCACCCCTGGCTCAGAGTTTGGACAGCACTGGGCTAAATTAAACGGCAGGCCAGCTCCTGCAAGAGAAGCTGCAGGAAATAAGCAGCATATGGAGACTTCCTTTAGCTTTCAAAACAAAATTACCCTTGTAATCATCTTTTATTTTTGCATCTCCTGCGTTTCTGTTTACAACAACTTTTGTATGTCTTCAAGTATAATGCAGGCTATAAACACAAGAGTGAAGAGATACCTCAGATGCTTCAGTGGACGGCTGGCTGTTTTTAAAAGCTGTATTTTGTATTTCCCCCCTTGCTTGCCCATTCTCCATCAAACAGGACATGCTCTCAAATCCTTCTAGCACTTACATACCTGCATATCTCAAGTGATACAATAAACAGTGGGACTGTTTGTGTGCACAAATGTCTGTAAGGCTGGGGCTGAAGTGCGTAGAATAACTGAAAGCTCTGCTATAGGAACATTTTTGAAAGGTAGTAAAAATAAAGTTTAAGTGATTTGTAAAGATCCAGGCTGTATCTGAAAATGAACTAAGCGGAAGTTCCCTTGGGATAAAAGACCCCACTGACTGGTGGTCAAATGTTTTCCAAATAAACTTGGAAACTGTAATTAAGGTAGTATGCAATCCCGTGTTTTAAAGCGCAGGCATTTCTGCAGGGACCTGTGCCTTCTGTTTGTAAAGTTTATGCTACTTGTAAAATCTGTAAGTCTCAAATTCTGCAAACAGATGCGCTGCAGTTAATACATGAGAGTTAGGATATAGTCATGCATTTGATTTCATTAGCATCACTCACTATAAGGTGCCGTTAGTTCTGGTTGGGAACTTGCTGGTGAAATGGTTTAAATTAGGAAATGTCAATGCCAATGAAAAGCTTCCCATGGCAATTATCCACTTTAACTAAACTTTTGTCAGGCCATCTCTCTCCAGGGTGAAATTTCTGATCAAAAGCAAGAGAAGCTGCAAAAGGCCAAAAGCCCAGCTGAAACGGCAATTGCCTGGCATAGGAAATCCCAAGATTCACGTCCCTGTTCCACATCAAGAGGAGGCTTGATGTCTACTTGGCTGGGGTCATTTGAGCCTGGTTTTCTCTCCTGCCCAGGGCAGGGGATTGGACTTGATTTACAAGGGCCCTTCCGACCCTACTTCTCTGAATCTATGAATCAAGCAAAGTGAAGAATTTACACCCAGGTCTCCCACGTCCCAGGTAAGTGCCCTAGTCACCAGGCTGTTGTCTAGATTGGGGTGAGCTGGTCTCAAGCTCTCTTGTAAGGAGCTACTTCAAAAATAAATAATGCCATGAACAATTATGTGCACTTAGTTATGCATTTTGTAACCGGAGTAGGACGTTGACCCTGGAATTCCTATATCCCATGCGAGTGACCTCACTACTGGGCTGTTATGCAGGGGAGCTTACTCTTGGCAAAGAACCGGCAAAGATACCATTTTTGTCCCAATGGTCTGGTACAGACATTGCATAAACCAGTTTGAGCCAAATCAGTTAAGTCTGATGCTACATTCAACCAGGTTTATCTCAAACGAGCTTCGACCATTTTGAAACTGGTTTATGTGCACTGAATATCTGCTCTGTTACAGGTTTAAACTAGTTTCTGATCACTGAAACCAGTTTATGTATAACGTCTGTCCCTACCCAGGAACATGTTAGAAATTGCTGGTATTGGTACAGGATAGGAAACCTGTTTCCACCCAGGTCTAATATACATAGGCTTAAGACTGAGAAGCTGTTTGTATGTAAGATCAGGGCCTACTGTTCTTCATAGGCCAATAAAGAACAAATATAAACACTAATACAGAATATAGCTTAAAATGTAAATTATGTCTACAGAGGGCCATTAACAAAAAGACACTGGAACATTTTCCTGCTCTATGAAACGATATTACATCAGGAAAACTTGTAATATCTTCATGAAGAAGCGGTCTCTACCAAGGTGAGCATAATTTCTCTCACAGCAACCTCTAATGCCACCGCTTTATCTTCATTAAAATGTGTTATTCTGAAGACAAAGGGTTGGTGTGCGTTAAATCCTAAGAGGAACCTCAACCCTGGTAGTAATGAGCACATTTACAAAGTAGTAAACTATGAAATATTACAACTTGTAATGTCGAAGACATCGTACTGCTATGGTGAGGGGAAGGTTGGATACTAGCGGTGTCTGTTCCTATATAGGATCCCAATCTGAACTTACTTTTTGTGACATGATCTTGATTAACTCTTCCAGCCAGTGATCCAATACTGCTTAATCCTGTCATTTTTTGCACATAAGAGCATCAGTGTAGTAATGGAAGTAATGCAAGGTGGGACCCTATTGGTTGGAGAACTTTCACAAACTCGATTGAGCTTAATCTTAAAATTAGTTAGGCTGTTTGACACCACAATGTCTACTGGATGTCTGTTCCAGAGCCTCACTCTTCGGTTGATTAGAAATTTCCCAATTTCCAGCCTAAAATATTTCCTGGCCAGCTTAAACTCCTTATGCCAATGTTATACTTCAGCTTAAATAGGACTTTTTCCAGTCCAGTGTTTACTCTCATATTTCAAGACAGAAATAATGCTATCTCTGGGCATTTATGCACATGCTCCATTAGTGAGGGGAAGGGGGTGCTCTAATTAGAGTGGCTCCAAAAGACGCTCTAATTAAAGCTCCCAGAGCATCACATGTATCAGAGTCTCCGCGCTGAAAAACGGCAGTGGGGGTGATTTAACTAAAACCCATCGAACACGTTTTAGTTAAAGCAACCCTATCACCATTTTTCAGCGTGTGGTGCTGGAGTCTGCTGAAGCGCAGTAATGACCACACTCCAGCAGCCTCGAGTCTGCTCCAGTGCATTGCAATTAGTGTGTCAGAGCAGCCGCCTTGCTGCATGTGTATAGGCCTTTGTTTTCCTATGCTAAGGAGGCCAACCTCTTTTAGCTTTTCCAGTTCCTCTGAAATCCAGCCCTGGCGTACATTCCCTGTCACCCAGCTGTAAAATTCTTGGCAAATGGGAAGTTTGAAAAGGAAACCTGAAAAACGACACTACTAAGCCCCTCCAAGATTTAAAATAGATTTAAAATAGCCCCTACTTTGGGAGTGAATTTGGCTGCTAACTCCATAAGGTAAAAATTCCTATGAAATCGCTGCACCAAATCTCATTTTTGAAAAATGAGCAACATTATGCTTAAATCTTAACTATTTGGGACTATTGAGAATAAAATTCCAATCAGGATATCAACTCCTGATTCCCTTAAGTGCAACTGAATTCTGCCATTGATTTAACAGGGTCCATATTTCACTTCGTATAGATATAAAGACCTTCACAGCCCATCTGCATGTCATTTATCTAACTTTGTCCTATTATACACAAATGCATCAGACTTTTCTCAATTGCAATAACCAAACCATCACGACAGACTTTCCCCAAATATAACCAAGTTGTGATTTGTGGGAAGAATCATGTTTCTACATTATGGATTTTCACATTTATAAATTTGGCCATGAACAAGAACATCAGGCAGATTTGCTCAAATTCATGCACTTCTAGTTTCTATATCAATTTCAATTCCAACTTGCTGAAAAGCAAAGCTGTGGCCTTGATGCGTCGCAAGTATTCAGAAAATACGTAAAAACACAATCCAGCACACGTTAAAACGTTAACAAATAGAAGTCTGAGGCTGTATTCGAATGTTGTACTCACTAAGGCATGTATTATCCTGGAAGAAATTCAGAAATTTCAGGCATTCTTCTATGTTGTTACCACTGTTACTGCAGTCACACCACGGGGCAACGCTGAGACTATTGGAGTCTATGTAGTTTGGTGTCATTACTGTGCCTGTGAACAAACAGTAAAAGACCATGCTATAAAGTGATTTTTGTAATAGCTGACCCTTTTTCATGCTACCCAATCAAAGGATAAAGTATATATGATGACAGCCAGAATTAGGGCTGAACTGAGCTGAAGCACCACAGACCCATGCTTAGGGTCTTTTTAGAAGTTCTGTCCTTTTAGCTGCTAACAAATGGCTAAAAATGTGACCTGTCTGGTTTGCCCTCAGCTTGCAGGCTGCCGGAAACAAGGTATAAAAGGCATGTACTGTCACATACATCTCTGCAGAGCATTTAGTCTAAGACCCACTGATGAGGGCTATTTTGCCCATTGCAGGGCAGAATGTGAGAAAAGGTATGATTAATCTTTATAAGCAGCGAGGACTAATTTTATGCAGTTTCCCAGTTACCATCCCATTGCTGTTTCTTACTGTCAATTCTACAGAGATTTCATTTCTTAAACTGTATATGATCCATGCATCTTTCTAACCCTTACAGATTCCTGCACAAGCATTTTGCTATTTATATTTCAGGTTCAGGCCTACTAACAACTAAATTGAAGTAAAGGGTATATTCCATATTCTAATGTATGTTCCCTATTGAACTAGATCAGTGGTGCTCAACTGCTTTGGCTTCTGAGTAAGAGCTGGCAGAGCTCCATATGGGGCTGGAAAGTTGGGAATAGGGAAGTGGTGGCACCATTAGTTGTTGCTGCTTCCAGGGGTCAGGTCCCAGATCCCACTAGCCGATCAACCCTGCACATGAACTCCAGGCTGGATCTGGCCCATTGTCTAGTCCTGTACCACTCACCGGCCAGATAGCCGAGCATCACGGATCTCATTTATTCAGTCCCTGTTCACGTTGGTGAGCACTTACTCCAATGAGTAAATGACGTTCCCAGTACAAGGCATCACAACTTGACTAACGGTTGACCAATGTAGTCCTTAATTTAAAATAGGCAGGCAGAGTTCTTTGAGTAGATGGGATAGCTTTTATTAGACCGAGTAGTTGGGAAAAGGTGCTTCGCAGGCTTTTGGGCGCGGAATGAGAGAAGCTAAAAGTGTGATAGGATGTCAGTGAGAATGTAAATAGGGATCAATTAGGACAAATAAAAGGTAAAGCAGTTAGAAAAAAAGTTTTCCTAATCTCTACCTATCTCTATTCTCAATGACATCCCATCATACTTTTAGCTTCTCTCGCTCCTTGGAGTCTCAGCCCAGCAGAGACTCCCAATGCCTGACGAAGGGCGACTGCACCTGAAAGCTTGCTAAGAACTTTTCCCAGCTACTCAGCTGCTCTAATAAAAGATATCAGCTACTTAAAAACCTTGCCTGGTTGCGTCCTTAGACCAGCACAGCTACAACCAAAAACCCAGCGTTAATTTAAAATAAGCTGTGTTGCTCCAATTCTACTTTCGGTTACATCATTCAAACCTGTAATAACTCCATTTATTTGTAGCCAGTTAAATCAATGCAATTAGGCCAGAAGTGCACTGAGAGTAGCAGTTGTCGAGGCATATATTTAGGTACCTATACGCCTTACCCAGAAACCTAGAGATTCAATGCAAACTTTTCTATGACCCGTGTCTCAGCAAATAAAGATGTAAAGGTGAAAGAGAAGAAGGTTAAGTAGTAGAGACCCATGAAATTGTAACCCTCATGAAAAAATATTGCCAAATACCAAGCCAACAGAAATAGCACTAGACGTAACAAAAAATGCAGTACTACGTCAGTACGTAGTACTGTACAGTACCAAGTACACCCCTGATGCTATGTCACTAGTGCTTCAGTCACCCAGGCTTGGATGGGAGTTGGGCAGGTCAGCATTCAAAAAGTTTTGTACACAAAATGGAAGACAAAGAAAAACAGACTTGAAGAGCTATCCTGATGAAATGCAGGAATAAATTAGATGGAATTGGCTAAAATCACCCAAAGGATCTTGTGTTTTGTTTTGGGAGGTTATTAAATTAGAATGTAATTGCATTCTTTATGTACTTTTAATTTGTAACGAACCGTTCTAATCCTAACTGCTCAAAGTCTATAGAAGATTAGCACACGTGTAAATAGTACGGTTCAAAATGTATGAAATGCGGGCGGAGAATGCTGCAGAAAAGGCACATACCACTTGCACTATGAATGAAAAATTGACAGCAGATAAATAAGTATAGGAGTGTTCCTTAGATTAGAACAAAACAAATGAAACACATCCACCCATTGCCCCTTTGATGATTTTCAGCCGAATATTTCAACCAGGTGACAGTCATGATGAGAAAACAAGAAAGTAAGGCAGCAAGAAAGTGGAAAAGAAGAGGGTTTAATGGAAAGAACATAGGTGAACATGAGAAAATCTGATCAAACTCAAAGCGCTGAGGAAGTTGGGGCCTCTAAAGCAGGACTTTCACAACCAAGAAGAAATAAGGTCATAAAGGCGGAACTAAATACATGGCGAAAGCAGAAGCGATCCCATGCTACGATCAGCGTCAGCGGGAAAGGCAGGGCAAGGGACATGTACATACAAAACATGAACTGTATATACAGCAGAAAACCCAAAGTGGCTGAAACAGCGGCTGGTGGAAAATCAGTCTATCATTTAAACCTGGGGGCAAATGTGAACCCAAGCAGATTATGCATTTGGTTTCCTAGGGTGGTGGTTTTTCTCTGCTTTTTTTTGTGTGTGCGTCTTAAGCTGGCATCCTGGAAATTTTGCTGAAGGACACTAACAGATCAGGGAACCACAGCGGAAGGGAGTGAAACAGGACACAATTAGCCTATTATTTTTACCATTTCAAATTTTCTATGCCACTCTCCACAGCGGTAGAAGTGATCTGGAACTCGGCACATCAGCCAACTTGGCTCAGAAGCTATTAACAGTGGGGGAAAAAAGCTTAACTAAGTTCCTCTAACCCAGGTGTGACCCTAGTATAATTTAACTAGTGGAATTGGCCCAGGCCCAGCAGGAACTGTTAAACTTAATGAGCATCTATGCCCTGCAACACGAACATCGGCAAGGTAGGGCGTTCCTATGGCAGAATGCAGGAAGAAAATGAAGCTCAGCAAAAAGGAAGAACAGGAGTCACTGGGTCTGAGCCAAAAGCTCAGGTACTTGTAACAGGATCAGAATGATATATGCCCCATCCTAAGGTCCCAGCTTACTGATGCAAACTCCTATGCAATCCTAGGCAGGAGAAGGGTAGGATGCCAAAAACAAGTAAAGGAAAATGAATTAAAAATAAATAAATTAAAAGTTTCATTTGGAAATCAGTGGAGTTACAGAGGGTCACATCAGTGTGGTGTCAGAGGAAGGTACAGCGTGCTTGACAGAGATGTAAAAAATAGGTTATTTTTGCACTTTGGTACCTCTAGGCTTCCTCTACATGAAATGATCCTGTATCTTTCCTCTGGCAGGTTAGCACTTTAAAAACAAATGTATTTACTGATTTTTATAAACATACAAAAAACAGCCCCAAATTACAAACTGTGGTGTATTTCTGTAAAACATATTGCACCATACATCGCACCATGGCATAATCCAGAAAAGTACCTATCCAATCTGTTCTCCGTTCATCTGGTCTAGGACCTCCCTCACAAAAACCTGCCTGAGTGTCTCACTCCCACCGAGTTTTATTTGAATTGTCGTTCCACTGATTTCAGTCCAGCTACCGCTTGCTTACCTCATTATAGCTCTGAGCAGAAAGACCCACTTTCAATTCCACGGTGAACCTTGCTTTTCCTGAAATAAATTTTACTTTTACAACATCTTGCTTCTAACTCTTCACTTTTTCTACAGCGGCTTATTAAACAAATAAAGGAAATTGTACTTTATCTTAAGCACATCAGCCAGAGCCCCCTGGCTTTCAGAGGAGCAAATAAATCTGCAATAGTTTGCCTTGAGAAGTAAAGAAGTAAAAATGTCACTCTCTTCTTGTATCGGTACATGGTTTTTTACCCGGGTCAGTAGAAAAATTTTAGCCCAGATTTTGATCTCAGGCAGACTTTTGAAGGGTTTTCAGTGGAATTTATTTCAGATTTATACCAGTCTCACTGAGATCAGAACGAAGACCATCTCGTTCCAGAAAATGGCACTTTCATTTTGGTATGCGCCTTGGTTTATCAGAGTTAAAGCTGAGCGGCACAAACCCCTGTAACATTAGTCAGCTCCCATCTTCTTGCATGTGTCTGGGGGCTGTTGGGAAAGAAGAAAAATGTTTATTTCCCCTTCAGAAGTTAAATCTCTGTTTGATTTCACTTCCTTAGGGATCCATTTCATGTCTCTGATGTCAGCAGTGGGATTTTTTTGCAGTATCGTCGCCCACAGGAACGCAAAACCACCTCTCCACACGAACTGGGTCATCCTTAAGGTTAACTTGCAAAATGGGCCAATAAAAGTGCTTTGCAAAAGGCACTAGATCCAGCAACAATTTGCTGGCTGCTCTCATCCGCAGACACCTATTAGGATCAGAATTACTCCTCACCAGCAGCTAGTCTCCTTACTTTCATTCACCGGACTGGATTGCTAAGCGGCCCAATTCTTTGTCGAGTCAAATGACTTTTTATCAGGTCAGGTCTTGTTTCTGCATGATATTTTTCGGTTAAATCTTGGGCCATGCTCTTTGAAACCTCATCTTTTCTTATTAGTCCCTATGCATATTTCCCGCTTTCATTAGGCGGTACAGTAATGCATTCACTGTCGTTGATTCGTTTTACAGGGCCCTGCTTTTAGCTTCCTTTTCCAGCAAGACCATTCTAGTTTGTTAATGGTTTGTTTTGGACAGCATCTCGGAAGACATTTATTTAACAGCAGGATCTGCTTCAGGGGCTCAGCTGCAACCTTCACACCTAACAGAAGGGGCTATGTCTGAATCATGGCAAGTGCTGGCCGCGAGCTTGAAAAAGTGGTCTTTTTTTTTTTTTCCAAATGTGCTTGCTTCGGAGTTTTGACACTCACTCATTCTTTATTGCCCAACCGTGATATGTCTGCAGAAAGTTCACTTCCCTCAGAGGAGCTTTCTCATTGAGGAATCACACAGAACGTGGGGGACGTGGAGTCCGACCCGCGGATAAGCAGCATCCCCGAGCAGGCTGACAGGCAGCCAGGTGACAGTGGGCAAAATGAATTACGCTGGGGAAGGAGAGGATTTCAGGAGATAAATTTGCTCTCAGTTCACTTCTGCTGACAGGCATCTCAGAAAACCCTTAAAAGGGACACGGGGAGATCATGGAAATCAGAGTTGGTGGAAGTGAAATGGGATTGAACTGCGGTATTGCTGCCTCATTTTTCAAATGCACCATGAGTTTTCCCTAAATATATCGATAGGCATTTCACCTGACTTGCTGATGATAGCTGCAAACAGCGTCAAGCGACAGCTTCACCTATTCGACTCAACTCCTTAACGTTATTATTTTGTTCCATTTCAACAACCCCCCAATCAGCTTTGCTTTGTATGAGTTACTTGCATATATTGCTACCCCCCTTTTCTTCAGATTTAAAAACCTCTCTTCCCCTTATCCTCCCAGCCTTATTTTGGACAACTGCACAGACTTATTTATCCCTGAATCTCTGAGCTTTCAGACAAGAGACCATTCATCTAATTGTGGAACTGTGCCTGCAATCGGATGGCACAATATGGATGTGAACTTCTGCCTTGTTTTCAGTGGGCCTTCAAGATATAGTTTGTTCTCTTGGCAGAGGGAGAGAGAGAGAGAGAGAGAGAGAGAGAGAGAGAGAGAGAGAGAGAGAGAGAGAGGCATAGTTTTCCTTCAGACAGCTACTAATAGACCGTGACTCAGGCTGGCAGTTTGTGAAAAAATCTGCAAGGCGAGATCTGCAATATGGTAAGAAAAAAAATGCATATCTTTAAAAATCAAGCCAAGAGGCAGCCTTACCTTTTGCACTTCTCTTCTATTTTTTGTCAGTGTTTCGTTTTCTTTTTCTCACATACAAGCATTGCATATGTTTAAGCGAATGTAATTCCCATCTAAAACCCCCTCTTGCCTACTTGTGGAGTACATCTGCACAGTCTGGAAGGGAGGAGCATGAAGTATGAACTCAATGAAAGTAACGCTGCACGGAGAAATGTGGGCCTTACACCAAAGCACTGTGTGCACGTTCCCACCGAAGAAAGGCAGAACCAAAAGAAGCCATCATTAAAATACTCACTTTTTACATCTCTGAACTCTGACTAGAGAATATCAAATCTGGAAGAAAATCTATATAGAGAAAGCATGATATATGCTGGTTTATTGATGATGTAGTACACCTTCTTGCTCAGCCTCCCCTTATTGCCTGCCTGATGCCAAGCGCTGTTATAATGCAACTCCATGCGCTCCTGGAATGGAGTGTCCCCGTTCTGCAACAGTCAAGAGAACAGGCGAGCAAGCCCAAGGACAGCAGTAGCACCGGATGGCCTAGCACGCACAGTGCCCCAGGGCAAAGCTGCCGGAGAAAACCTTGTGCCCTTGGAAAGGTACACTTACTAGTGGTCTTCTGAATGAAGTTCAGGGTCCAGAGTCTGGAAAAACAAGTTTTACTCCCAACTCTGTACTGAATGATAGCATGACTTTCACTTACCTCAATGACTCTGTCTCCAAATCAGGAAGAAATATTTGCCCACCTTCAAAAAGTGCTTTGAGAGCTAGGAGTGAAAGAGCACTATCTACCTGCAAATTGTTGCTGCCTATTATTTTAGAGATCCAGGAAAAAGACTGGGAGACAGAACTCCGGAGTTAAATCTCATCATTAAAAGGCCTGGTACAACCTCCACTGAGACCAAAATGCAACAGTTTTTAAAGGAGCGGGCTCATGGTCTCTCCATGGCCCCTCCATCTTTGCCTGTTCTGGTGATTTAATTAGGCTGCTAGCTATTTGGGGCAGGGACCTCTTTCCTTACTTATAAGGTATAATGCACCGCTGAGGCATTGTTTAAACAGCTATTAGCTTCCTCTGCCTCAACCTTCTCCTCTGTGAAATGGGGATGAAATTACCCTTGCTGTTTAGTCATTCAAGATGTTAGAGGATTATTTAATTAATCTCTCCAAAGCATTTTGAAGCATTACAGGACTGGAAGTACTAAATATTGTCTACAACTGCTCTAAAATTATGTAGATATGCAGTATAATCTTTTTAAAGGGAACAGAAAAAATAGCTAGGGCCAACTGCTTTGCACAGATTTTACCCGGTTTTATTTGGTGACAAGCTCCAGAGACTCATTAATTTTGTCTGCTATTATTGTTTCATCAGTTCTGAAAAGGGAATGGATGCACATGCTTAATTGGGTTGTAAGTTGCGATGGGGAAACTTCAAAAGGTTCACAGGCTTAGTACAGAGAAGCACCTATAAAAGATGGTTATTCAAATGGTATCTAGACTTTTTCCATCTATATCCTTGGTTCTTATATAGTTGTGACTCTCACTAAAATCTATGCACTGGCACCAAGACAGTTTTGGCCGTTTCTACCTCCCATTTAACTTGTCCATTTTATCCTCCTTCCTTCATTAATCCTACTGTTCAAAGGGCCAGATATGAACTTCTGTGTCCCCATCCATTTTAACATCTTTGCAGAGTCAAACAGTTTCTCTCCAGGTCCTCAAGTTGATCCTATAGAATGATATATACTCTCTAAATTTTCACAAACCCAATACTTTTCAAGTCAGACTATACCGAGTGTGCTGGAGCCAGAAGAGTGGTAAGTGCATTCCTTTGAGACCGCTAATATTTAAAGGGTAAAAGGAAGATGAGAACACCATGGGAAGAATTAGTATAAGCAAACTCTTTGGTGACTGGTTCCTCTATCAATACTTCAGTCAGTAACTGTGAAAGCAATCTTGAGAGATTGTTAAGAGGAGAGCCTATTTGAAGTGTATAAGGTTATTGAGCAAACTATTTTTATAAATTATGTTTTAACACGTGAGCAAACCTTTCTGAATAAAAAGAACATATTAAATGGGTGTGGTGCAAAATTTCTGCAAATGGTAAATTGCTACATGTAAAATATTTGTGTGTTAAAGCAAAAAAAGGTCTGCGGAGTTCAGATTCATTATTTGTATAAATATGTGAAGTCTCTATATCAAGACTTCTTAGCGGCAGGTAAAGAGATTAGTGTCTTGAAAGCCTCCGTATACTTTGGCAGGCATTACAATGTTTAGATTTGGCCGTTTTCCTGTTGACAAAGAAGTGCACTGGTCCAGAGCTCACCGAATACACTCCCCCCATCTCTAAATGTTTTAAACTCCAATAACTATGTAATAACACTGGTCATTTACTGCACAGTCTGTTGAAATAATTTATTTGTTGTAATAAACCCTTAAAGAGGCTGAGAAATGCTCAACTGATTCACATTTTATACAGGTTGATTTCAGTGTTAATTTCTAAAGAATTTTTGTGGTCATGAAAGTTAATGGTCTGGTAGCACTGCACATCTAAGTTTTCAAAAGCCAAATATAGTTCAGACAGCTATGGTCCAAGCTGCACTGAACCACCCTGACAATAACTGGTTTCTCTGACCTGGCAGGATCAGAGATGCGTGCTCTCTCTCTTGGAGACAAATGATCATTCAGTTTCCATGCTACTTTCATTCTTTAACTGTCTACTAACTACACCAGATATGACTGTGGATGACTTTTTCACCAGAGACTAGGGCTATGCGAAGCCTCGGGTGCTGATTTGATTTGGAGGAGATTCGGCCCGATTTGGTGGTCAAATCTCCAAATCCAAATCGAATCAGGGGACCAATAAAAAGGCCCAAATCAATTTGAAGTTCTCCAAATCGATTTGGAAAAGATTCGGAGAGCTTCAATGGTTTGGGCAGTCTCCAGTGGCTGCAGCAGGGAGCTGGAGCTGGACGTGGAGTTGGTAGGTACTAGGGGAGGGGATCATAGGGGGGACCGCTGCCAAACCCCATCCCCTGCCTGCTCCCCCAGCCCCCCATGGCTGCCCCACCTGCCCTAACTCCCAGGACTTTAAAAACAGCCCCTATTCACTGGGTGCTGCCAGGCAATCCCCGCTGCACCCCACTGCCCCATGCTGCATGGGGGGCTCTGCCACGAGACCTCCAACCCCACCCCTTTTCCCCCAGCTCCTGCTCCATCTCTGGCCCTTTAAGAAAAAAAAACAACAAAAAAACCCCCTGGACTCACCAGCTCCTGTGGTGGCCTCGGGACTTCGAGGGGCTCATGCAGACCCCCTGTGCAGTGTGGGGCAGTGTGGCTCACCCCCTGCTGGGCAGCAACCAGTAAGTACAGGGTTTTTTTGTTTTTTGTTTTCTTAAATGCCTAGAGCTGGGGTGGGCAGGGCAGCCATGGGGGGGGCGGGGACAGGAAGGCTCGTGGCAGAGTCCCCCATGTAGCGTGGGGCAGTGGGGGACATCAGGGATCGCCCCTGCCCAGCAGCACTTGGTGAGTCGGGGCTTTTTTTCAAAGACCTGGGAGCTGGGGCACGCGGGGCAGCCATTGCTGGACTGGGACAGTGGGTGGGGGATGGGCCTATGTGATTCGGCTGGTTCAGCAGCAGCTGAATCTCTGAATCAGATTTGGCTTGTTTTGGGACCGTGATTCAAATCACCGAATCAAATCTGTGTCCCCCGAATCGGCGGAATCCAAATCTGAAGCAAATACTAGCTGCTTTGCACAGGCCTTCCAGAGACTAAGCTAAGGCCGCCAAACCTACTTCACTTACAGTCCTGAGACTAACACCTCAAAGCTTCTGATCTGCAAGACAATGTAAAAGAAGCCTACCATTGCTGAAAGCATAGCACATGGTATTTTAAGACTGAAATAAAGATCAGTTTGGAGATCTGAACTGTGGTTCAAACAGTAACAGTAATTTTATACGTTCAGCGGAGAATGTTGGTGAAACAATATGCCGTGTTTAAATGCTATTACTTCTGGCTCACTTGCTAAGGAAGTAGTCCTAATCTAACATTGAAGGTAAAAAGGCAAGGCAGATGCAAAAACTCTCATTTTACCCAAAGAGTCTGGGGAAACGGTATACGGAAAAGCAGATGGAATAATTGCACGCCTGGAAGAACTGCAGTCAGTGACAGTTTTGGCATTTGACTTCAAATGTGCCAGGGGTTGAGAGGGATTTGTGAACAGGATCAAGAGGTCTCAAGGCACTGGGAACTCAAGAGAGAGGCAGACTTTTAAAAGAAATGTAAGGAGAGGTCACAAAGCTGAAAAAGTGGGAGCCCTCAAGACACAGCAGTCACGACCAAAGAAGCATGCTGAAGACTCCAGCCGTTCCCATGAACCACACCTATGTTCAAATAGGCTTATCATGCTCCTTAGAGCACAGTAGTGATGTTGGTTTGCCCGTCAGCATATTTTATAAGTGAGGAATAAACTTTTCAATTCTCCCTCGATCCAATATAGAAGTGTTTAGCTCTTCTTTTGTAAAGAAAGGATAACCTAAAGGCTGCTTTTATCTTATTTTTTTATGCCCTGACTAAATCAAATGTCTTAAGCAGAGAAACTGATAGAAACAGTTTCTATCAGTTTCTATCAGTTTCTATCAGTTTATAGAGGGACCTCTATAAAGAAATCTCCAGGGGAATATTTTTAATAAGAATTTGCTACTTTGGTGCTTGGCACTGTGCACTTAAGACAGTCACTAGAAGTTTGCCAGTTTAGCTTTAATTTAGGCAAATGATTTTTATCTAGAAGATGAGAATCCTTTGCTGGAGCCTATGCATTTGTACTGCAGTAATGCCTTCAAGGCTAGCCCTTACTAGGGTACTAACTACATACATCATGTATGACCTCTGGTGGTAAACAACATCAGGGAAAAGGGTTATCTCAGATGATGAACTGGGAGATAAATTGACTATCCTAAAGCCACACAACATCTGCAGCACAGCAGAGAACCAAACAGGTCTCTTAGTCCAGCCTTCTTATCATAAGAGCATGCTCGGGAACCTCGAATGCTTCATGACAACAAGGAAACAGTGTTAAAGGCAAGTTGCCCACTGGGGAAGTGCGCAGTGGATAGAAACTACTAACTGTGATGCTGTTTTCCTTGTCTGAAATATTCAGATTTTAAAATGAGATGGAATTAAACTTTCTAATCTGTAACCCAGACTCTGGCTGGTAATTAGCAGGTCAGATTTCCATAAAGAGAGTACTAACAATTTTGGTACCTGTGGCTATGGAAGATTAATGTGTATTTTATTAATCCCACATATTTCACTATCATCACCTCCTTTTTGCTTCTTCTGTATTTTAAAAACCATTGTTTCTTTAAGAATACAGGTCCCCATTGAGGAAAACCTCCCTATTCAAGAAAGCACTTAGGAACACACTGAACTTTAAGCTTCAAAGTTAGAC
>JAGPOW010002742.1:15949361-15962145 GCA_030014935.1 Caiman crocodilus | reverse complement strand
TACTTAAATGCCTTCCTGAATTGGGGCCAGGTTTTCAAAGGTATTTAGGTGCCTAAAGATGCCAGGAGTTGTTTGGTGAATTGCTAACAAGCACTTGGGTGCCAAATTCTATACCAGCAGTTTATAAACTGGGATATGCATATAGCCCCGGGACTATTCAGTGCTTTGCCAAGGGTGCGCATCTACAATTTAAAAAATGGTAGTACAACTTCTGATTGGTTAGTGCAGACAGGGTAATAGTGCTGCACACTGACATCTGTGTCAACACTTCCTAAAGAATTAATATGCACAGATACATTGGGTGTAGCGGGTAAGAGCAGTAAATTTTAGAGATAAAAAAATGTGAAAGCCGCTGCTTTATACCATGGCCCCGGTACTCTCAGGTTTCGCTACACAGCATAGTCCCGAGCACCTGCTTCCACATGCATGTGCTAAACCTAAAAACACAGCAATGAAAATGCTCCAGGGAACACACCATGCTGCTTAACTCAAGGACTAGGGACAGAAGTTACACATAGACTGGTATAAGTGATTAGAAACCAGTTCAGATCTGTAACACAACAGAAGTTCAGTGCACTTAAAGTGCTTTCAAAATGGCCAAAACCAGTTTAAGATAAACCTGGATGGATGTAGTATCAGACTTAACTGATTTAAGCTAAATTGATATACCGGGGGGTTGTACATGACATAGGGGTTTAATTCTCCCTAAACTGAAGCAATGTTTTTCTAAAAATACACTGTAACAGGGAACCCTAGCCCTGTTACCAAGAAACAGGACAGTCCCTTTAAATCCAGAACCTTCTGGGCTTGGCCGGCTGGTCGAGTAGGGGTTAAGGATTGAGCCCTGCCAACTGGTCAAGTGACAGGACGGGGAAGCCCAGAACCATATAAACTGCAAGTGGAGAAGGCCAGAGAGGCAGCAGAAAGGGGGACTCCTGATGACTATGGGGCAGCTACAGCAGCCTCTTTGGGAAGAATATGCCCCCCGAGACAGAAGCACAATCACAAAGTAAGTGGGCACTTTGCCTCTCTTATTTCTTTATTATTATTTTCATTATATGCCCATAGGAGTCTATAGTTTAAGTTTGATGTTAAAAATGCTGGTGGTTTATGGCTGCTGTGTAGGGATGGAGGAGGACTCATTAGCACCAAGGCGCATCATGATAGAGGGCTCAAGAAGCCCTGCTGCACTAGGGGTGCTGCACTAGAGCCATGAACCCCAAGTTGCTTTAAGGGGAGATAGGAGCCTTGAAGCCAGGTCCTACCGGGTGGCCTTAGGCGAAAGGTCCTAACTACGGAAAGAGGGGAAAGCCAAAGAGGGCTGAGGCCCCAACAGTCTGGTGCCACAGGGGTGCACAGTGTAAAAGGGCCAGTAGGCCTGGTGTCATGGAGAGGATGGAACGGAGGGCCTTGAGCCAGTGAGTTAGAGAGCTAGAGCCTCAGAGTCAAGCCTCAATTAGTGGGTTTTGACTGACAGGCCTAGCTAGAGAGAGAGAGAGAGAGAGAGAGAGTAAGCCCACAGAGGCTGAGACCCCAACATAAAGAGAAATTTATAAAACTATCTGTGAGGCACGGAGCACATCAAAGGGAGGTAGGAATGTGCATTTTTGCCCTTAAAGCAACACCTCATTATCCTATGGGTGATGAGCCTGGAGCCTGTCTGGGAACCTGTGGGTTAGCCTACCTCTTTCTTTAGAACCAAGTAACATCAAGTCATGGCAGGCGAGTAAAGGAAACGGGTGGGAGGGAGCTGATCCCCAGAGAAGAAAAATCCAGCAAGACTTGGCAGGGGCACACTTACCGGCATATTTAAAAAAAAAATAATGCCATTGAAGACGGCCGCCTATCACATACACACTTCAATTTAGGGGAAAGTAAACCCCTGTGTCATGTACACCCGTGTTGGAGCCTGATCCTTACTTGCCTCTCCAGCAGTGGGGAGGGAACAGCAAACTACTGGTAGGCAGAGCGGTCTCTGAGCTGGGGGGGGAGCTGGTGTTTCTCACTGGGGCAGTGGCAGACCCTACCCACAGATACCTGGGACAGTCCTGGGGGGGAACCACACCCACAGAGGGAAGCACGGGGCCCCTGCACAGCTCATGCAGGCAGGCTCAGGAGGGTGAGGGGGGAGAGAAGAATCAGGCTCATCATTTTTGTTTTTTTCCTTCTATGGAGCCTATTTTCCTGGGCTGCTTCTGGGCTGCCTGTACAGCCCCTGAGCTGCATAGGGCCAGGTACTTCCCTCCACAGCTGCAGGGTTTAGAAACTAAAACTCCTTGGACGTGTTTTACTTTGCAGTGCCCCAAAATCATTTGCCGCTTCCCAAAGTCATTTACGGTGCATGACGCTACCAAAAGTGCTACAGTGGCAATACACTGCCAAATGTGCAAACAGCAATGCCATTAAAGCGGTGCAAAAGGCATTTAAGCTGCTTTTAACCCTCTTTAAAAGTCTGAAAATGCCCCTGAACTTCTGTCTGAAATCTCTGGGGGTTAATAGGCAGTGGACAAGAAGCTGGATATGAGTCACCAGCGTGCCCTTGTCGTCAAGAAAGCTAACAGCGTACTGGGCTACATTAGTAAAACGTTGCCAGCAGTTCGAGGGAAGTAATTACTCTGCACTGGTGTGGCAACATCTAATGTACTGTGTCCAGTTTTGGGCCCCCCACTTCAGAAAGGATGTCAGCAAGTTGGAGAGAGTCCAGTAAAGAGCAACAAAAATGGTTTGGGGGCTGGGGCACATGACTTCTGAGAAGAGGCTAAGGGAACCGGGTTTATTTAGTTTAGAGAAGAGACGACTAAGAGGGGTTTTAATAGTAACCTTTAACTACCTGCGGGGTGGTTCAAAAGAGGATGGAGCTAGACTGTTCTCGGTGGTAGCAGGTGACAGAACAAGGAGCAATGGGCTCAAGTTGCAGCAAGGGAGGTTTAGGTTGGATATTAGGAAAAACCGTCACTGATAGTGTGGTTAAGCACTGGAACAAATTACCTAGAGGGGTGGTGAACTTTCCATCCCTGGAGGTTTATAAGGCCTGGCAAGCAGCTTAACCCTTCCTTGACCGCTGTCCTGGGACAGACAGTGCAGGCAGCCACAAGGATGCTGGGAGGAGGGGGAAACCAGGGGAGCCCCAGGCCCCTGCTGGCCAGAAGTGTGATTGCTCCAAACTGGAGCTAGCACCAACACTGATCAACATTTGTGCACCTCAGTGTAACGTATCACAAGGTCCTAAGTTTGCAAAAGCAAGCAGCTAGGATTGTGTATTGTGAAGGGCCAAATTATATTCACGACTGGGTCCTTCTGTGGATGTCAATACCGCTCCACCTAGTATCTGAGTCTCAGGCAAGCCTAGGTAAAGTGAGGTGCACATCTGTTCTGGTCATGTGTCGAGGCAGAATTGCAGACGCCAAGGGAACTTCAGGTCTGAGTGAGTTTAGACACCTCGGGAGTTAGGGGCTGTTGAGCCGGGGGGAGCAGGAGGGACAGTTGCAATCACAATTTTGGACTCATCAGGTTCCTAAGCCCTCAGTCTTCAGAGCTGCTGTACAGGTTTCACCTCCCCAACCTCAGAGGGGCTTCCTTCTATCAAGTAGGAACATAACCAACACCCTCTCTCCGGTTTGAAATCCCCAAACTGCTCAAGCGTACGATCTGAGCGTTTGCAGAGGACGCTGCTGTGTACTACTAGATGCATGTGTATAACAGTTCTCTCAAATCCATAGGTTTGGGGGAGTAAACGAGTCAATGAGCACCTTCCAGATGTGACAAGTGTAGCAGAGAGATTACTGAATCCTTTCCAGATAAAGCA
Organism: Caiman crocodilus; assembly: GCA_030014935.1. Taxonomy (NCBI): domain Eukaryota; kingdom Metazoa; phylum Chordata; order Crocodylia; family Alligatoridae; genus Caiman; species Caiman crocodilus. Next base: position 15,958,340 of record JAGPOW010002742.1, on the reverse strand, counting down.
GAGACACCTCCTCCCAGCTGCATACCCTTTTCTGCCTTCCATCTGGATCCCCCTGTATGGCTCAGCCACTGCAATATACAGGCTACGTAAACACCACCGTCAAAAACGACCAGGGTGACTATGCTAATTAGTCAAACCTGCTCTAGTGTCTAGACACCATTTGGCAGACACAACAGACACATAAGGGAAGCGCTTCATCAAAATTCAAACAGAAGAAAGGGATAAACCTGACACTGGAAAATGTCAAACCAAAGACGTGAATATTTGTATACAGTGATTACTACTTCCAATTCGGGGGGGAAGAAACCTGAAGCATAGTGAGCATGTGGAAATCTAGCGTCCTCCTTTGTGGCTGTGAACAGCCCTGAGTTACCTGGTATTGTTTCAGTACGACCCCCCGCCCACCCACACAACTGACCCTTTACGACCGGAGGGAGGCGTCTTCCTTGTACCCGGTGGTTTGGACTGGACTTAGCCGTGCAGATTTTCTTTCAATAGACTTTACGCCTGTGCAAGTTTAAACTGCATCGTATCTACTTCTCGAAGGGAGCACACACCCTTGAGGAACTGCGTGGAGCTATCTATGAATTTTAACCGATCTTAAATTAGTTATAAAAAGGCAAAATATCGTTGTGTACATTAATTAACCAGCACCTTTTGTCTTTAGAGAACTAATTAGTTTTCTTTTAGGATTTTTTTTCGTTCCCAAGCATTCACAGTTCAGTGTTTGCATTTCTTTGGTGGCTGAAGACAGAGGAATACTAAAGGCCTGGCTTTTTTGCCTCAAGAGCGATATATAAAAATCAGTTCCTTTCGAATCAGCTGACGACCGGCACTCTCAGCGGCTGCGAGAAATGGAAGCACTCAGATTTTTCCATCCCTACTTTCCGGTGCTAACTGCAAAAGGAGCTTTTTTCCTGTGATGTTTTCCTTATCATTAAAAGTACTGCTTTGCAATTTCACTTTATACAGATATTCCGTCCCGGATGCAATTGTTTTTGAAAGAACAATTAATTCATCTGGGAGCAAAATATCTATCTGGAAAAAATTCAAGCCAAAGAAAAATACTTTCACGCACACACGCATCTATGTGAACCTTGCATACAGAGAACACATTTAAAAGCCTAACGATACTGACATTCAATCTGCTTTCCCCCCCTGATCTTTCTTTAACTGCCCTTCTTTTCCTAAGCAAGTTACTGGTCTAAAGCAAGCATTTTCCATTTTTTTTTCAGGCCTGTTTTGCACCTTAAGCAAAGCAAAATAAGAAAGTCAGCAGTGTAGGAATTTGTCTTTATTTCCTTCTCTTCTCTCACTTAAGTTAACCGCTTGGGACACAGCATAACCTCCTACCCTGTGTGTGGTACAGTGAGACAAAGGAAGTTGCCAAAACTGTAATCCAATGATTGTTGATGTCAGTTAAAACCCCTAAGTACAATAAGATCATGCACTAGGGCAATTTTAATTTAAGATACTACGTTTCTCTGAGCCTAAAGGGAAACTAGTAACCTCAAATGCAAGTCTAAATCAATGTGATTTATTTGCAAGAGGGTAATATAAACATTTTTATACTGCTGACCTTTATGTGTAATAAAACAATTTTGAAAAATATGGTGCAAATCATGAAACAGGATAATGTAATAAAGCCTTAGAACAATGGCTTTCTGGTGCAATGACACAAACCAGAATTTTCTCTTTCTGTTTTCAAAAAATTACCTCAGACCGTATTTTCTAGAGGCCTATTTGTGCGAACATCTGGAAGGCATTCCACAGGAAATCAAACCTATATTAAATATGGTTTGTGAGGTTCTGTTTCCTCGCGTTGACTTTAAGCATGTATAATGTGTTTCTGTCTTCCCAGCTGCAAATAAAGCACTTGCTTGAGACTCTTCTACCGAATCATAGACCGAACCTTACCTGCAGGTTGTAAAGAATGTTTTTCTTTCAATTTGTAGCAAAAGGTACCAATATGTTCACTTGAAATTGGCTGAAGGAGAAAGGCACAGAATTCAAAATACAATGTTGAAAACAAGCAGCGTTCGTGCCTCAAGTCTACCAAGGCATCTGAGACTGCATGGAGACCATGATTTCTAACACCGACTGCTTGCAAGTTGTATTACTTCTACGTGTCTCCGTAACAAAGCTTTTCAAGAACATGAATGAATCATCTGCTAGATAAAATATACAAACATTGCTTTGCTTATGTTCATTTATTTCCCATACTCTGTGCTATTTAATCTGGAGTGTCTATATATAAATGAGTACAGCATTTTTTAAGCACATTCACGTCTGAGAGTGGTTCTTGATAGTATGTGACATACGAAAGAGCCAGTCTATTATGAGTAGGGCTGTTTTCACTTCATTAGCTGGACAGCCAGGAGTATAACTCTTTGAGTTATAGTCTGCAAACCTAAGGAAAAACCCATTGCCTATTCAAACAAGGCCAAGACAACTGGTACAACTACAGTACCTTGGGTGTACCATTGAACATGCTAGGTATTTATTTAAGGTTGCAGCAGGAGTGAGCACGAGGCCTAGGGACAGAAGTTGCATATAAACTGGTTTAAGCGATCAAACCCTGGTTTAAATCGGTAACAGAACATAAGTTCAGTGCACATAAACCAATTTCAAAATGACCAAAATGGTCTAATCTCAACCTGGTTGAATGTAGTAGCAGACTTAACTGATATGGGTCAACCCAGTTTATGCAATGTCTGTCCCAGACCTCTTCCTGATTGAAGTTAAATCAGGGTCCCCCAGCATCCCATCATGCTTTTCAGCCCTGGGCTGGGCTGTGCTATCTGCTCCAGATAGCAGAGCTGGCCCCCACCTCTCTGCTTTCCAGCTGGAGCAAGGTCAGGGCAGGGCCCCCTGAGGCAAAGAGAGCAGGGAGGGGGTTATTTCCCCCTCCCTGCCCTCTCCCACTGGGTGACCTCAGCCGGGGTCTGCTAGGCCAGGGTGTAGCAGTCCCTGTCAGGCATTCCCCTGTACTCAGCCCAAAGCAAATGAGACGAGGGAGGGGGATTTATTCTCCCCCTCTCTCTCCTGTCCCACTGGCAGCCTAGGTCTGCTTGGCCAGGGTGGAGCAGACCTTGGCAGCCATTCCCCACCTCCCCACTCCAGTGGCAGGGGAGGGAGTGTGGCCAGAGCTGGCCGGCGGCTATGACTCTGTGACACCCTGGCCCAGCAGCACAGGTGAGGGCTGGCTGTGTAGCGGGCTGGCCAGGTGGCTCAGAGGCACCAGTGGGCCCGAAGCCTGGAAGCCACCTGCTTTAGCCACCACTGTGCCCCCTGCCCTATACAGCATCTGGCGGCTGCAGCTACATCAAGCTGTGGGCTGGCCAGGCTGTTCTGGCCTCCTTGCCTCCGGCTGCCACTGCCGTAGCCAGTGCTGCTGCCGCCCCTGCCCCTGCTGCATCGCACCACTCTGGGTAGGTGGTAGGGGAGCTTCAACCCAGCAGCTTCTGCCCAGGCATGGAGCTCTGGCTGCCTTCCACCTGCTGCACCCACCCACAGGGGCTGCTCATTGCACCATGCAGGCAGAGGGGCTGGAAGGCTGCCATGGCTCCATGACAGCCCTGACTGGCCTGCGTGCAGGGAGACGGGAGCAATTTGACCATGCAGCCCCAGCCTGAGTTGCAGCCCACTTGGAAGGGCCCAGCCTGGGCTAGCCTCTCTGCCTCTGCTCTCAGCAGCACCTGGAGGTCAGATCAGTTCAGCCCTGCAGCCCCAGCCCCAGCCCCAGCTGTAGGCAGGTAGCAGGGCCATGCTGGCCAGCTCTGGTCAGGCCCCCTGTCACCAAAGCAGAAGTAAGGGGGAAAGTGGCTGCTGCTGAAGGGAAAGAAGGGCTGCTGTAGTGCCCCACAGCTTCTAGCCTGAGCCATTGCTAACCTGCAAAGACTGAATCCATTCAGGCTCAGGCTTTCTGAATGTCTGCCCTAGCCTAAATCAATATCAGGGTGACAGAGAGGGAAGTTTGACAGCAGCGTTGCCTCTAACTACTGAAGCGTACTAGGCTACAACACAGCTGGCGCATGAGTGAAACTATTGTGGGGTCTCCGAAAGCCTAATGAACAGGGACCTGGGTTTTCCATTTCCCACAAAAAAACATAGATTTTCTTCCCTTTTAACAGAGAAAAAAATGGATTTTCCATTTTAACCAAGATACCTGCAGATTTTCAATTTGTGCAAAGAGCTTGATGCAGACTAGCGGAGTTCCAGCCTGCAAGAGCTTCTTCCAAAAAGGGCAGCAAACCTTAAGCCCTGTCCCAAGCAGGAGGGAGAGGGAAAGGAGTGCACTCTCAGTAAGCCAGGGCTTAAGCTCAGGCTCACTTTCCCTCTTGGAGCCTTTTAAGGTAAGTGAGCTTTGCAGGGGGGCTGGGGCCCCCCTCTGGCACATAATTCCCTGGGGTGCAGAGTGCAGTCTCTGCAGGAGCTCTGTTTTTCCATGATAAAAAATCCAAAATTAAATGCCAAAATATATAAGTATTTAGAATTAATTTTATTATATTGATTGAGGTACTTGTAAGCTTCCAAACTGCTTTAAAACTAAAAATAGTTTAAAAAAACATTGTGTTCAAATGATACCTATATACATAGTGGCCTTTAATTTTAATCACAGATTTTGGCTTTTTAAATCAGATAGTGTGTGACATTTACACAGGGGTAGGGGGTTATCAGAGAATTTGCAATTTTTCAGATAAAACCAGGATCCCTGGAAGCCTCTGCACTCTTTTTTTGCGTACGCACAGATCTACTAGTGAAAACATATGGGATAGATCCTTGCACCTGTTAAAGCTATTTTAAAGGACAGAGGCATTTCAAATTGGTATTACTGGCTAGCTAGGGGTCAGTCCCCTGGGGCCAGTTCTCTGGATGGCATTTGACTAGTGTGGCTCTATGCCATCTTCCCCTGGTATATTCCTCCTAGCTAGGGAAATGGGAGGATGGCCAGGATGCTCCTAGGGGACTGCAAGCAGGCAGCCCAGCTTAAACCAACGGTAAGTGACCTTTTCCATCTGTGAGTTATTACAACCCATCCTGGGTCGAAGCAGGACAGCTGGCACTAGGATCCTGCCACTGCCACTACTTGCCTCCCTGGCACAAGCACAGTGTTTGCGGTTGGTGTTCATCTTGCCCCACATAAGTAATGCACTCACAGAAGGTGTCCCCTGCTGCCAAATGTCACCAAAGTCCCACATTCACGGGCCAAATCCAAAGGTTCCCAGGGTGGATCTGGCTCATGGCCCATAGTTTGCCAACCCCGGCTTGAACAACTATTGAATGTGTGCTTCTGGGCTGGCCCAACAACCATTAATCCAAGGGTCCTGGGGCTTAAGGCATCTTACAGCCACTTACCTGGGAATCCCCTTTGCCTCCAATCATTGTGTACCCCTGAGGGCGAGTCCCAAGGATCTGGTACTACTAAACTAATCTAGAACTGATCTCATTCGCCATGTTTTATTTATCTTTAGTAGCCACATCAATGTTTAATATGATAAAAGATAATCCATTTCCTTTTCTAACTCATTCCTAGTGGCTAAAACATATTCTAGGTAAACCACTTTTACCAGCACCAACATACTAACATGCAACTCTTAGTAGTCCTTTATCTCAGCTGAAAACAAGGAAGATAGCCATTATGGCTCAGCATACCCTTTGACACAGCCCATGTTCAGACATTTCTCTGAAAATCACATCTCCTTAATGGTTCTGAAGGATATTTAGCAATACCACACAGCTGTCGGCTCTTGAGATCGTCTTGTAAATTTAGCATTTGTGGTGACCTCCAAAAAACCCATGAAACAGTGTCTCCAATGTTTCCCAACAACCAATTAAAAAGGAAGCATGACAACTGGGAAGATAATGACCGCAAGTAGTGCTTGAAACTGAACCAAAAGAAAAGACCCTAAATATTCAAATAATAGTTGGCCAAGTTTTATTTTTGTAAGAGTCTAATTTGAAGTGCTTTAAGAAAATAAAGGCCTTTTTTTGCATGTTCTCAAACAAATACAGTGTAAGCAGAAAGGAACACACACATTTAAGTTCTATTAACCTTGGATAGGGCAGCATTCAACTAGCACAGAAAATGTATATTCAACAGTAAACACACACCATGAAACTTTCTCCATGTCACTTGTTTTAAAGCAAAGAGAGAATCAAAGCGTAGCAAATAACTATTTCTAGCCCAGCTGTGCCAAATGGTCTTTGCAGGTATTAGTACCTTGCTTTAAATCTGGTCTCCATTAGGCAGTAGTTATCCCATTAGCAGGAATAGAATGATGGTCATGTTTATAATACAGTAGAAGTAAGCTTGCTCAATACAATGCAAATTAAAATAGTTAAAATTCACAAGCATGTAAGGGCATGTTGAATTGTTCTGCTAAAAAACAAAACCTCATGTACTATTTTTAGTGTTCACATTTTCATCTGGTTCTTTTAAACCATGAAGTGTCATTAGAAATATTCTCCCACCAAGGTTTAATGTAGAGTAATATAAAGAATCTTTATACAGCATAGCATAATAGCAAGAAGAATTAGCTGACATTCTTTTAATATTGCCTGTGGATTTACCTACATTAAACAGGAATAGCCAAATCCATCTCTCGTATATCTTTGCTGAAGTCACTGGAATAGCACCAGGGATGAATTTGATGAAATAGCTGTGCTAGTCACATTACAAATACGGTAGTCTCCTGACCATCATATCACCACAGTTTGAGGTGTGCGAAAACCTAATTTTGATTTATAAGATTATCACCTTATTCTGTCATGCATGCCCCGTTTGTTTGTCCCAGGAATAGCCAACAAGTTAGCCAGATGTGACTATCTGATGAATTATGTATAGGAAAGGAATCCAATCTCTTTATGGGATATGTTGAAGCAGCAAGACTGAGCTAGGTCTGGTGTACTGCAATCGCTCAAGGGTTGAATGGAACAAGTATTTTTACATAATTGTTCTTGTAGCCCCCGGTCCAGCAAGGAAGGGTTAAACAGGCACTTAATTACGTGCTGGGGTAGTGCCATCCAGTTCAATGGGACTCCTTCAAGGGTAAGGGGCAGTGGTTCTCAATCTTTTTAGACTGGAGGCACCCCTCACAAAATGCTAGCTATTAGTTTTCCTTGGTTTTTTAGCTATGGAAAAACAGTAGAGCAGTTTCTTTGTTGCAAAAACTCAGAAAGCCCACAACAGGTCAGAACACGGTTAACACACCGGAATCCCATTTGAAATCTCTGGGTTTGTCCTGCAAATCATGTTTGCACGCGCACCAGCGCTGACACTGCATGACACCCTGGGGCATCCTTGAAAGGATCTCAAAGAACCACTTGGGAGCCAACCATGATCTGAAAACAAACCAGCTAAGCACCAATCAGGGCAAGCTAGTTGAGAATCACCGGTCCAGGATTAAACCGTCCAGGGCTGGGGCCTCTGTTTAGTATTACTTTTTTTTCCAAACTAACTTTGCATGAATATGCTCTTGCAGTATATAACCTGAGCACGCAGCTTGGTGTTCCTACCATGATAAAGAACAAAACAAATGGCCAAATGGGGATCCTGACACTCTAAATTTCTATTTTACCCTATTTAAAACCACGAAAAGGCAGTTTGCTGCTATCCGTTCTGGAAAAAAGTGATCCTTTCCCAATACAGTGACATGTGAGGGGCAGTCGGTACAAGCCATGTTATGAGACCTGAATGTTCATTTTCTCTTTCCATTTTGTGTATCACACTATAGGGTCAGGATAATGAATATTCAATATATGTTATAGCTATGGGAGCTCTTATACCTAAAACAAAAATATGAGAAAGTAATGGTCTGATTTCAGTCCTATCAGAGATCTCACCCAACTTGGAACATACAAAATAAAATGTAATTAGCTGAAATCAAACCATTATGGCCATGTTACGACATGACTTCTATTTTTTTACACAACGGGCATAGGGGAATTATACTGATTTCTCCTGGTTACTGCGGGTTGCAGGAACGAGCCAATGGTTCTGCCTCACTGAACGCAACGCTGCTTTGAAATCTGCAGCGCTGTGTGATGACAGATCTCAATGTGAAGTTTGTGTCTAGCTGCTGCTTCTCAAAGCATGAAACCAATCTGTGCAAGGATCTTTTGGCTGTTACAGCAAGGAGATGTGAAAAGTTTTGGTGGTGAGATAAAGCTCAGCTATTTCTCCAATTACTACATCCTTGCTTCTTGCTTTAGTCCTTTTGGAAGACTGTCAATCATCCAGCAGGCTTTTTAATCTCATGGACCCTCTTGGGCCAAACACAGAGAGTATAAATGAGGATTGGCCAGACATATTTAACCAGCTCAAAGACCCTTCAATGTAACTAGTGAAGGGAGTGAGTCGTTTTGTTGTGTGAGGTGCTTTGGTTTTCCATTCCAAAGGGATTTGTGGACACGCTTTAGGAAAGGATTGTTTCTGTCTATGTTAAATTACATAAAGTGAGAAAACAACTAAAAATCGCTTGATTGGTTTTGAGGCTTGCAAGGATGACATTCAAAGGCAAGGAATTTAAAACACACTTTGTTTACTAAAAACAAAGTCATTCTAAGCCTATTTCAGTATGCTAATGAATGGCCTTGCTGTAATGAATGTATGCAAGGAGGTAGAACGGATAGTAACTCTACCTCGGATATTCCTGACTTTTGCGCTATTAAAAACTCAATTGTAACTCTTCATTAACTTACAGGGGTTTTGCTTACTCAGCAGAACCTGAATTACCCTTTTACCTATGTTAGCAAAAAAAATTGCCACGAAAACACCCTGTTTCCTCTGCAAAAAATATATGGGCTTCTATCCAAAATCCTAATTTAATTGCATTAAATGCAACCCCCTCAGACCCCCCCCCCCCCCACTGTGCACTTAATTAGATCGAACAAATCCTGGTTTTATACACAAATAGGGTAACTACAGGTCCCTAATCATCAACACTGTCCCTATTGTCAGAGCTTGGTCCTGAGAGG
>JAGPOW010002742.1:15937786-15949261 GCA_030014935.1 Caiman crocodilus | reverse complement strand
CTCAGCCCCCCCCCCCCCCTGGGCACTTAATTAGATAGAACAAATCCTGGTTTTATACACAAATAGGGTAACTACAGGTCCCTAATAATCAACACTGTCCCTATTGTCAGAGCTTGGTCCTGAGAGGTGCCTCGGCTTTGTATACCCAAAACAAAATCTCCAGCCGGCTAGGAGAGCAAACCTGATGCATGCGCACTGCAGGCACCACCATCCCCCAGATCTGCTAGACACTAATTCTGCTAAGCTTGTCATCCGTGGATGTTTCCAATGAGCACCCCTTAAGTTACCTGTCCCACACACAGAGCTAGAGCCATGCTGAGACTGATGTACAGTACTCAGCTGAGCACCACCCACCCACCATGGATACTGGTCCAGACCAGATGCTGCCATCTATGCCTCTGCTCTCCTCTCCTGAATTGTATGCAAGCAGTGGACTATGGTAGTGTATTGGGAAGGAGCAGAGCAACATGCAGGAAGGGGAATGGCCGGGACAGAACTGAAAGTAGACAGGAGAATGGCTAACTATGGCACAAAGATAAGTGAGACAGTAAAATGAGCTGGGTGATTGCAAGATCTAGGAATGACAGAGGAAAGAGGAATGTTAAAACAAGGGAAAAAGAGACGAGGAAAAGGGGAGAAAGTGAGGATGATGAGACAAATTGAAATCATAAAACACGCGAGGAAGAAACAGGCACTCTTTTGTGCCCACCCCGTCCCTAGTGCTCATTCAAACCGCTGACCTTCGCTAGGCCTGGGGCAGACGCACAAAAGAGACAGGAACCAAAGACTGCCCAGTACCTATGACCTCTCTTCACAAACCTCAAGGTGGGATCATCCCTGATTTAACCATCCCAAGCCAAGTGTCTAACCAACCTGAATTTGACAGTTTCCAAGCATGGAGATTCCACTTCTCTAGGGAGCGTGTCCCAATGCCTGATTCCTCTTACAGTTAGAAAGTTCCTCCTAATCTTCAGACTAATTCCCCTATTGCAGCTTTAGGCCACTGCTCCTAGTCCTGTCTCCTACGGCCACACAGAAAAGCCCATCTCTATCCTCTCTCTAATTACCATTCATGTATTTGAAGATTGTTATCAAATCCTCCCTCAGCCTGAACAGCTTTGCTCTAGATCACTGGGGCCATATCATGCAGGCCTTCAATGTTACTTGCATATGCGTAAATGCATATTTTGTTATATAAATGCTGGCTTTAATTTTTATATATGAAGGCCCATACTTTCAGACAGGTACATGCAAAATGCAATTTCACATGTGCTGTATGGAAAACTCAGGTATTAATAGACCGGCTCCTGTATTGGGTAAATAGTACTTTTTAAGAAGTATTATTTTACATACTTAAATAACGAGACGCATCACAATTCGTATTCACTTCCTCGTATTTCTCAGAAATGTATCAACTTTCTTACTTTTAGTGCAGCTTCATTCTACCCTTTACTGTATGAGTACAGCGTTATGCACCGGCACATACAAATGTTTGCGGATCTGCACTCAGAGGTCTTATACCCATATGCACAGACCACCTACGTGGCAAATACAAAACCGAATTGGTTACGCGCATCAAAATGTTAAGACCCACGTGCATACCTAAAATTACACGAGGTCACCAAACAGCGTGCACAGGCCCATTAATACACAGCACTCAATATATGAAGGCTACAAGTATCTACCGTTTCAACAGATAGTAAAGGTAACTACTTTGAACTGAGCAAGTATTTTTGTGCCCTGATCCTCATGCACATTTTTAATTGTGCATTTTGGACCTGTGCCACACTAAGGAGTTTCTCAGAGAGAAAAAGTTTGCATTCTCTGGTTGTGCAGGTCACGGGGGAGGAGGGCAAACCATAGAAATACAGTAGGACATTTGACTGTAGCTGTTGAAACAGAACCACAAGTACTATGGAGAAAAATAAAAAGCCTATTTAAATTCAGTTCTGCATTGGCACATATATTACTTATCTGTTATATTTTTTACAGTATCTAGTGGCCTTAATCAACATTATGCAGCAACTACAGTACCAGCAAAGTCCAACCTTTAAAAATAATGTTTAATTCACTGGAGCACAAAAAAGCATCTGAATTCTGAAACTAGCCAAGAAGGAGTTTTTCCCCCCACTGTTTTTTTGGTTGCTTCTAATTAAAAATCAGCCAAACTGCTTTCTTTGACCATGGCAGCTGCAAAAGACAAGAAACTTACAGCCTCTAATTACATTCTTATTATAACAAGAATTAACTCATTTTCGTCTACTGAATTTGCTCCTCTCTTCAGATCTTTATTGTACAGTATGCATGGATTGATATAATGCTATGTTTCTTCTAATAAATTATGTGCCTGTTTCGTTTGTACTGTATGTACTGCCTTATTAACATATTGGGGAGGTGGGGAGGGTGTGCCCAATAAGCACAAACGGTATTGAAAGGGCCATAGTAATGAAGCCCTTTCTTTATTTGAAGAAAGTGTCTTGAATACTATAATAGCAACAGAAATATGGCACAGGTCCTTTAGCTATGGCAAAGGCTATGTATGAATGCTCATTTCTAGCAGTAGAAAATCTTCACTGCTAGGACTAATTCCAGGAGCGGGAGTGGTACAGATGTTCGGTCTGCATCCACCCCTTCTCCCCTGCTTCAGTCCTCCAATTCCAAGGGGGCCTGGAGGAGCAGGGCAAAGCCCCCTACCCACTTCTCACTCTGGGGACACTGGTATGAGAAGCAAGCAGGAGGTGCACAGTGCTGCTCTCTCCACTTAGCTCCCAGGGACCTGTGGCAAAGCCCTCACCCTCTCCACACACCTGGGACACTGGTGTGAGGAGCAGGAGGGGACTTTCCCCCACTACTCCCAGGGAGAGCACCAATGAGCCTGGGGGACAGGTAGAGGGAAGCTGATAAAGGAGGCAGGTAGCCACTGGTGGCTGTGCCTCACCTCCCTTCCCCTCCTGGCTTACAGGGCAGGTGGGAGCAGCTGTCCCTCTCATGTCTTCACCAGACCAGAGCGACTCCAGTCCCTGGAAGGAACAGAAGCCTTTCCCCATGGCTCAATTCCACCTGGTTGTCCAGAGCAGAGAAAAAATATGCAGATATTCAGTGGCCAGGGAAAATTTCTCCCAGGAGCAATTTAACCCTGGTTGTTGCCAGCTTATTTTCTCCCACCATGACCATTTTTGTTCCAGGAGAAGACTCCTGAACACCTGCACAATTTTGATTTCTACCAGAACAGCAATTCTCCCAGTAAAAACTGAATGTCTGTATGTGGCCAAAATGATCTTCTAAGACACACAAATTTCAGTTTCTAAAGGTTAACTTGTGGTTCAAGAAGTCATAAACTAGGGTTCCTCAGCTATGCCAGGACCACATAGTGTGTTAAAGAGTTTTTGACAGCGTGGTTTCACTCCTCCAAAGATTTTTGTTGCAACATAAATAATAAAATGCTTCTGGTTCTGGTCCTGCAGCCCTGTCTTTTTTTGCATTGGCATTTTTATACATGCCTAAAGGATGCTAACAGATTTTTATGAGTTGTTGATTATCCTTAAACCACAGGAAAGTGGTAATGCAGATGAGCTATTCACCATCCCAGTGACATTTTAAAGACAACTATGGCTAGACTATTGGGACCGTTCACATTTATTCATATCTATTCACATTTATTGACATCTTTGGTCCCTCTTTCCGTGGTTCACAAGTTTATGTTGTGTAACTGATGAATGAATGAAAGAAGAAAAATAAATTGTACTATCATCTCAGTAATGGGTTGACAGTACCTATAGTTTGGCTGAGTGTTTTGTCCTGTGCTTAATCCTACTTTTAGGAAAGATTCAGTAGTATACTTATCTAAAGCAAAAATTGTGCAAGGGGGCCAAAACTAAACAGACAAACAGGTATGTGTAATTCATATTTTGTGCATCAGGATGTAAAGCCTCAGACTTTTATACTCAAGTAATGTTCATATGAAGATTATAAAGGCAGTTTTAATAGGCCCTTCAAGAATAAAGCCCTCGACAAGACAGCGAGGGCTTTCGAAAGTACAATATGTAGGTAGTGAACAATTTCTAAATAGCTTTGTATCACAGTAGTTAAAATTGATGTTTGCAAGTATTACTGCATTTATATTTTCCTTTCAATTTCAAAACAAAAAACATTAGAGTCAGAAACAAGCGTCTAGAGGCCACTGCTTTTAATTATATTAAATTTAATTTCTGGCACTAGCAAATAGATTGTATCTGGATCTCAACAGTCAAGCATTGGGGAGTTATGACTTGGTTCCCTGCGTTCTTAGAGTGAAAAATAGAGAAATTATTTGAAAAAGCCACCTTCTGCCATTTCAGTAGAGCAGGGGCTCCCAAACTGTGGTATGTGTACCCCTGGGGGTATGCAAGACATTTCTGGGGGTATGTGGGAGAAACTGTGTAATGGTGGATTTAATTTTCATTATAATAATAATTGGCATTTAAGAGGCTAAAATATAAACTGTATGCTGGTAGGAGTATGCAGGCAGCTGGTAAATCTGGAAGAGGGTATGCAATAATAAAAAGTTGGGGAACCTCTGCAGTAGAGTGTACAGCAGATTACCGCGGATGCCAAGGAGACTCACAGTGGGAAGAGAAACAGAAGAGGCTCCACCGTTACATTTTATGATGTAACAGCTGTGATGCTGAATCTTCCCACGTGATGGCACACAATGGGAACTGTAATATCACAAACACATTAGACAACCCAAGATGGGCACAAGTGTGAGGACCTAGATGAAATGGTTGCCTAGAGGTGGGTAGGGGAGAACTACACATTGCATTTCCAAGGGGAGACACAAATGGATTCCACAGTGGCTGCTTTAACCCCCACCTTCCTTCCCAAGCCCCCTCTCCTCAAAAAAAAGTGCATTACTTTAAATTCTGCACATACCCTCACTGAGCCCAGCATGTGCTCAGAAGTGGCAGCATGTTAATTCGACCCAGCTTGCCCAACTTCTGTATAGATTGGGTGCTTTAGTGGAGCTTTTTGGTGCTTTTATCTAATAGCTGACTGACTCAGCTATTAGATAAAAGCACCAAAAAACCCTACTGAAGCACCTGATCTATACAGATGCTGTGGAGCTGGGTCAAAGTAATGCACTGCTTCTTCTAGTAAGGGCCTTTTTGGTTTTTTTTAACGTCCGCAAGCATGCACAAAGTCTACTCCCCTAGGCTAGGGACAGACATTACACAAACGTAAACTGGTTTATGTCATCTGTTACAGGTTTAAACCAGTTTCTGAACAAATGTTCACTGCACATAAACCAGGTCAAAAATGGCTGAATCCGGTTGGAGATAAACATGGTTGAATGTAGTATCAGACTTAACTGATGTGGCTCAAACCGGTTTATGCAATGTTTGTCCCAGACCCCTTGCCTGGTTTAAGTTAAATCAGACTCCCCCAGCATCCTGGCATGCTCTCTGGACTGGGCAGGGCTCTCTGCTCCACAGCAGGGCTGCCCCCTCGCCTCTGAGATTTGCAGGTCTGGCAGAGATTTGAAGGCACAGCAGGGTCTGCTGGCTTTCTTGTGCCTTATCCCCCTCGCTGATCAAGCAGGAAATCCCCCATCCCTCTCATCTCCCACAGCACAGACCCCAGCCCCACGGACCCTAGGCATGTGGTATGCTAGCTAATATGGAGAGGTGTCTGTGTGCGTGTGTCTCTCCAATTTCACTGGGACAGGCAGGCAGACAGAACAGGGCTTTTGGAGCTAATCAACAGATCAGCTGGTAAGCTGTCAAAGAACTTTGAACTAATAGAGCGAGGCTATTGTTTTGCTAACTGGGTGATAAAGACTTACCAGCTCTCGGCTGGCTTGCTTGTCTATCAGATTGCTGCAGACAGTATGACAAAGCATGGAGGGAGATTGAAAAGCTCTGTATCATTAACAGATGCATGCATGCACTGAATGCCCCACCTTCCTTCCCGCTCCCTTGCCTCGGAGTGCTAGCCCAGGGCTGGAGTTGACAACACTGCTGCCCCTTGAGCAGCCAGAGGTGAAAAGCCTGGGACTTTGCAGGCAGATATGCCTAATGATAGAGTCCTGCCAGGGCCTGGCCACCCCACCTCAGCTCAGCTTCCTGCACAAAGGCAGAGAGGGCTGCTCTAGCACCCGCCCAGCTTCTACCCTGAGCCACTGCAGGCATGTACCTGACTTTCCTCAGTCTAGACAGACTGTCTGTCCAATTTGGACTAGTTCAGCCTAGCCAGGTTAGACTAACCTCAAAGATTGAATCAATTCAGACTCAGGCTTTTTGAACGTCTGTCCCTAGTCCTAATGACACAATGAAGGTGTTCCCTGTATACTTGCAACATTGCTGCACGTCTTTACCTAACCCCCCACAACACCTGTGGTGCAGCGAGCCACAAGGACTCTGAAGCTTCTGAAATGAAATTTGAACGAGAAGGAACTGCAATAGGAATCTGGAAAAATCAATGCCGTATCAGGCTGATCATAGCTTTGGGCAACAGTAATAGCAGTTTTATCAAGCAAGATTGTGCAGTGATGGAATATATAAGGCACAAAATCAGAGCAAGATTAATGAAATCTGAGGAAACAAAATACTATTAAGAATGTAGCTGCTAAAGCTATATTTGACCAGAGCTTATAAGCAAGCCAGAACAAGAAGTAATGGCAGTACTTAAACTAAATATCTCCTGTCGTAGCTTAAGTATTAGGAAACTCTTTATGTGGCAAATCCTCTCCCTCGTCTTGCAGGCACTGAAATTCTGTGGAACTCCAGAAATACTGCTGCTCTGTTATTTGGGAGGTACTTTTAGGGGTCACTATGAAGAAGCCATTTATGCAAAAAATACTTGAGAGTCAGGACAGACTTACAAGGAAGTGACTTACAGATGAGCATCTGATATAGGAAGTGCTCAATGGGCCCTTGACAAGAGGGTGCTCCAGTCTGAAGAGCCTGGGCTGCTGAGATGGCCATTGGCAGGGCGTTCAAGTAGACAACAACTCCGAGTACACAAGGAGTTGCTCTAAGTATCACCCATTGCTTCCCAAAGACAGAGAAAAGAAAGCCACCAATGCCCACTCCCCTTTGCAGGTCCCCATGCTAAGGCTTACATGAGGATCAAGGTCAAAAGGTTTAGTACCCCAATAAGACAGTAAGGGATCATAGCCATACCCCTCATTATTATTTTTTTACAACATGCACTGCAGTGCCTTTAAAGATATATACAGAACACAACAATAAATGCAGAATCCGGGACTACATGAAGTTGTGTTTCTCTCTATACCCAATTCACAACATTTGATAATTCACAGCAGGTCTGCTCATTGCAAACCAAGGGAAGTTCTTGTGAGCTGGCATTGGCGTAACAGCTTTCCCAGATAAGCAGAACACCTAATGTATACTGGAAGAACTAGGGATGGAGAAAGCCCTGTATGCAACCCCGTGACTGTGATGTAACAACTTGCAGGAAATGGGCTAAAAGCATGGTCATTCCTTAAGCTGTGCATTTCACAGGGCAGAGGGGAGGCAAGCACACAGAAAAGGAAGAAAACTGGAAGTCAGATCAGTGAGTCAACGACTGTCTAGAGACATCAATCTCATGCCTCTCTCTGTGGATGGCTGTGGTGGGGGGGGAAGGAAGGTGAAACAGTCCCAAGTCTAGTACAGCTCTGAGCTGGCTGTGTGAGAGCTGGTCCATTGCCAGGGAGGAGCTCCCCTCCTTTGCTACCCACACCTTGCAGAAAAGTCCCGTATCAGGCTGTGCATACAGTTCATAACTGATGAACAGTTACTACAGCTCAAAGTAGAGATCTCATCGACTGCAAGGACTATTCATTGTGTTTTCAGCTTGTCATCTATGGAAAAACAATCATTTCATGAAGAGAAGTAAAGAAAAGTTTCCTGCAACATTTTGTAGGAAACAGACTCATCTTTTTTCATATCTTTCCTGGCGGTTAAAAGATCTTTCACAATGTGAGTGAGTGGTTATGAACAGTGTCAGAGGAAACACATACTGTGACCAGATGCTAGCTTTTGTTATTCTGTTCAAGATGTCAAGTGGGGTTTTTTTGCCCACTGACTGTCCTATTCCCTGGTGGAAATCCTGATTCTTCGACTTGGCAATTTCAGCAGCTCCAAAAGGTTCTCTCTGATACCTCATTAATCACTCCTCTGCCATGTGCTATCTTACCTGCAGATGTAATTCTTCTTGCAGGATTCTTGTAAATCCAAGCAGTTTAGTTTCTCCTTGTCCTCATATGAACACACAGGAACAATAGTCTGCCGTCTCCTTTCTGTACAGGCTATGTCTCGACAGGAGCAGAAGAGCATCCCATAGCTGTGCTTTGGGGGGACTTTGTCGAAAAATAGCCGGAGGGCTTTATGACACTTCCGCTTGTTACAGATTTCATTAGACGTGCTGCTGGTGCAGGGGGTTATGTAAGCAGATCTGAATTTCTTGCAGGTATCATTCAAGTTACAGGCTTTTGCTGCATCCAAGCAATTGTTCCCTTTTGAAAGTGCCGGCTCCACTAAAAAAAAACACAACGCACAATAATAGGAAATATGTCAGATTTATGTTGTGAATTAATGTTTATGTCTATTTCACTGTTAATGAGTTCTTGAGCATATATTTGTCAGCTAACAAACCTTCAGTGCGAGAAACTGTGACTAGGCCTTATGTTTCTTGGGATAATAATTTAACGGGAGAGAGTGAGCACAAGCGCCTGGGCATGTGTTAAGATTAGGATGCTGGAAAATGAAGGATAACTAAACTAAGCAGCACTGCACTTTATCTTCTCTATAGAAGAAATAGTGTGCACATACTAGGCTAAATTAATACAGGGTGAAACAACATTAAAATCAATTGTGTTATGACAGGAACAAATTTGGCCCATTGTGTAGCAACACAGTAAAGAAATAGAATCCTTAATCTGGTTTCTGTAACTAAAAATTACTTTGTTAGGGACTTATTTCAGCCTGAGCATTATAAACACTATACTGTAACTGTGCCAAGCAATGTGCTTATTGTTGCAGTTTGAGACAAATAGTGCAGAGAGTTTGTAAGGTAAGTAGGCACAGTCCAAAAGTCAGTGCAAGTTCATCCTACAGGCCATGTTATACCTTTACAGAGCCTGCAAGATCACCTTAACAGCTCAGTCTCACAAAGTCTCTGAGGATGACCTGGTATGAAGAGGTTGCCTATGAATTTACATGGTACAGTTAAAGACGTAAGCCAAAACAAAGGAATAGTTTACAATACACCACAAAATGGTAAATTATATAGAAAGAAAAGATTTCATGAGCTACGAGTTGTTATACATTAAATCAAGTGAAATAATAAACTGGATACTAAAACATATCCAAGCCTAGTATTTGAAAGTAAAGAAAACTGGAGTTAAAAGCATCTTAATACTTCATCTTAATACTACAAGTATCTGGAACTCTATTACTAGGGCTTACCACATTGCTATCCCCCTCCCACCCACCCCTCTTCCATACTCCCCCTGCCTCTCCAAACATTAATCCAACATATTAATAGCACATGAATGTAGCCCATCAGGCCAAGAACTAATCTATTTTCAGTCCAGCTGTATATACCGATCATGCACAGTACAATTATATATTTATTTCACATGCCACGTCTTTTGCCATTCCACTTTATTGGGGAGCACCACCATGTTTTTTTGTATCTCAACTCCATAAAATACAAAAATATACAGATATAACACCTTTCTATAAACCAGCACGATCGTTTAAACAGCGCTGTTTCTATATATCTGTATCTGTATCTATAGTAAGGCGACAAGAGAAACCCAGGTAAGCAACAACGGGCACAGCAGTCCTGGGAGCAGGGGGAGGTACGTGCACTTTTAGGAGGCCTCACGTGTCTGTACACTAATGCACATAGTAAGGGGGGCAAGCAGGAGGAACTTTGCCTTCTGATAGCAGGGAAGAATCCAGACAGTGGGGCTCACAAAAAACTGGTGGGATCATACCCACGACTAGGCGGTGGGCATTCAGGGATACACAGTATATAGAAGGGAAGGACTAGGAGGAAAGGCCGGAGGGTTGCCCTCTAGGTCAAAGAGCAACTCACAACATCAAGAATTAGCTTTGGGGCAGAGGAAGGTCAGGCAGAGGCACTGTGGGTCAAACTTCAAGGGGGGCAAGGCAAAAGGGATCTTACGGTGGGTATCTACTACAGACCACCCTGCCAAGGGGTTGAGTTCGTAGATTCATAGATGTTAGGGTCAGAAGAGACCTCAATAGATCATCGAGTCTGACCCCCTGCATAGGCAGGAAAGAGTGCTGGGTTTAGAAGACCCCAGGGTTTAGTGCTGGGTTTAGATGAGTTGGACCAGGATTACTCAGTACAGCTTATGGAGGCTGTTAGGTCTAGGGATGTCATTGTCATGGAGGACCTAAACTACCTAGACATCTGCTGGGAGGAGCAGTCAGCCAGGTCTGACCGTTCATGTAGGTTCCTAGCTGAAACACAGGACCTCCACCTTATCCAGGAGGTGCACAGCCCCACTAGGGGAAATGACTTGCTGGACCTGGTCTTGGCCACTGGGGACGACCTGGTGAGGGGATTGCAGGTCACCTGGGTGACAGTGATCATCGCTTGCTGGAATTCACTGTCCAGCGCAGGGTGTTGAGGGCTTATATCATGACTAAAGCCCCTGTCTTCAGAAGGGCCAACTTCAACGAATTTAGGAGATTAGTGGGGGAGGCACTGAGGGACCGAAAGGTAAAGGATATGGCAGTCCACGAGAGATGGTCGTACCTTAAGGGGACAATCCTCCAGGCTCTGAGTGCAACAGTCCCCGAGAGAAAGAGGGCGGGTAAGACTGCTCTGAAACCCCCATGGCTCAGCAAAGGCATTCAAAAATGCCTGAGGACTAAAAGGGAGGTGTACACCCGATGGAAGGGAAGGACTGTCACCAAGGAGGAATACTTCTCCTTGGCCTGTGAGTGTAGGAGAGACATTAGGAAGGCCAAGGCGGGGATGGAGTTCAGCCTAGCGACCAGAATTAAGGACAACAAAAAGTCCTTCTTCAAATACACTAGGAATAAGAAGAGGGCAACGGGTAATGTAGGGCCCCTGCTAGACTCAAATGATAATCTTGTGGCTACGCCAGATGAGACAGCTGAAATTTTTAACAAGTTCTTTGCCTCTGTTTTCTTGGACAGGGACCAGGACAACTCTCCCGCCACAGGTAGGGACAATCTTGGGGATAGCACAGCCAGGCCTCGGGTCTGCACAGATGTAGTTAGGGATCTATTGGAAGGGCTGGATATTTTCAAATCTGCAGGCCCTCGTGTCCTCCACCCACAGGTGTTGAGAGAGCAGGGGTCACTGCTGTGCCCTTGGCCCGCCTGTATGAGCGATCATGGTCCATGGGCCAGGTGCCCGGAGATTGGAAACTAGCTAATGTGGTCCCCATTTATAAGAAAGGGAGAAAGGAGGACCCAGGAAACTATA
>JAGPOW010002742.1:15896864-15937686 GCA_030014935.1 Caiman crocodilus | reverse complement strand
GGGCCAGGTGCCCGGAGATTGGAAACTAGCTAATGTGGTCCCCATTTATAAGAAAGGGAGAAAGGAGGACCCAGGAAACTATAGGCCCATAAGCCTCACATTGGTCTTGGGGAAAATCCTTGAAATAATTATCAAGGATCACATCTGCGAGGGTCCAGCAAGAGAGATCATGCCCAGGGGAAATCAACCTGGATTCATGAAAGACAGGTCCTTTCAGACCAACTCAATGGCCTTTTATGACCAGGTAACTTAATCCCTGGATGATGGTGTCGCCGTGGATGTAGTCTTTCTAGACTTTAAGAAGGCTTTTGACACAGTCTCTCACCCCATCCTCATTAATAAATTGAGCGACTGTGGCATTGATGCCTACACAGTTGGATGGGTCAAAAATTGGCTGATGGGGCACACCCAGAGAGTGGTGGTGGACAGGTTGTACTTCACCTGGCAGTATGTGACTAGTGGGGTCCCCCCAGGGTTCGGTCCTGGGGCCTACACTGCTGGAGAATAGTTCAGGTTAGAGAATAGGAGGCACTATTTCACTGTTATGGTGGCTAGGATCTGGAACCAACTTCCTAGGTCAGTGATCCTCGCTCCTACCTTGGGTAAATTCAAAAAGAGGTTGGACGAACACCTGTCTGGGACTGTGTGATCCCAGCATGTGCTGGGATCTGATCTGTTCAGATCCCTTCTGACCCCAAACTACTATGAAACTATGAGAGGTATATCAGAGCTGAAATACAACATTTTCATGGAGAGCAACTTCTGATCTTCTGTATAGCCATGTGAATCCAAAATACAAACAAAGTTTTCAGTGGAGTACTCTGGATTTATATGCTGAAAAGGAAATTATTTTCTGATCCGACTTGTATTCACTGAAATTACAAAAGTAAAAACTAGTATAAGTTAGACCTAGGGCTCAACTGCTATCATTTGCTTCATCACTTATATCATATTACATTCAAACTGAAGATAGGAAGGCAACTTGCAAAGGAAGTGGGCTTGTATCCAGTCAAACTAGCATACAGGCAGTTAGCTGCCTTGGTGACTATTACCCTGCCCTACACCTACTTCAGGGTAGGGTGGAATTAAACCTAGGTCTCCTTCTTCCTGTGCTAGTGCTCTAACCACTAAAACATTGTTATACAGGGGGAAGATGTCTCTTCCTTCAGCTGCTTTTTAAATGAATGAGCTTTCCTTGGTTTGAAAGGATGCTGAACTGTCAATCTAGAGTCTAGGGCAATGACTCCCTGCAATTCTGAAGGAAGAACTAGGTTTGAGACATACTGTTTTCAACGTTTCCTGCTAGTAAACTTTGCACACTGGCAATGTGGACCATGCTGACTCTAGACAGCTTCCCGCTCAGTGCACGGGCTATTCTGAACCTCATGCTGAGCTGCCTCACTTTCCCCACGCACTTGATTTGGACCCTGGATGTTGTACGTGGGGTTTTAGATTCCACTCTGAGAGTCAGGTGCTTGAAATTTAGCTACTGCTATGTCCCAGTCCTTTTATGGATCTGGCCCTTAATCATTTTGTGCGTCATTCCCTTGAGAATGGAAACGATTAGGCTTCCCTATATAACAGAGGTGCTGTTTGTAAGGTGTTTAGATACTAGCTGGGTGGAGCTATATAAAAAGAAATAAACAGCAAGAATTCATAGGTTGTGGTGAGTCTAAGGAATATATCTTTTTATCTTATACCAGTGAATTGCCCATCAAGCATGATGGGGGGGAGGGGTGGGGCGGGCAGGGACAGAGTGCCGCATGCCACCACCCCGCACCATCGCCACCTTCCAGGAGCCAGGGGCGGGGGAAGCTTGCACACAGCCACCGCCACTGCCATCCACCACCCTGTGTTGCTGCTGCTCCACATCCAGCCACGTGCCACCCCTCCCTGCCGGTCTCACATCCAGTCCCGCAACACCCCACCCCCACATCTGGCCATTTGCCTGTGTGGAGCACTCTGATTGGTTGGCAGCCAATCACAATGCTTACTGAAACAACCAATCAGAGTGCTCCAAAAGCGTTACAGACAGACACAGAGGCAGGCGGACTAAGCCCTTTATAAATACAGAAAACCGAAGGCATCATTTTAATTATTTCTATAGT
The DNA here is from genome assembly GCA_030014935.1 of Caiman crocodilus. Taxonomy (NCBI): domain Eukaryota; kingdom Metazoa; phylum Chordata; order Crocodylia; family Alligatoridae; genus Caiman; species Caiman crocodilus. Next base: position 15,935,578 of record JAGPOW010002742.1, on the reverse strand, counting down.
TCTTTGAATAGCTATTCAACCGAAATATACCAGTATCAACATAAGGGGACAGCAGGCATCAACACGCATTCAGATTTTATGTATAAATATAATGGTAATAGTCTTCACTTTCAAATATTTGGGTTTTGGAAAACTTTGTCTTAGCATTATAACATTAAAATGTTGTACTACATTAACATATAATTATAACCTTAACTCTAAACTCAAAAGTTTTCAGCTGCAATACAGTATATAGAATTAAATGCTAAATGCAAGTATAATTACCATGTAATCTGTAGGGCATATAATTATAGAATATATGCATAGTACACACTAATTACTATGTGATTACAGAGTAATTACATGGTTATTTGTGCCTGGAAGACAAATGTTATGCTCAACCATTTAAACTAAGATGCCCTTGGGTAAGTGGTTGCTATGAATCTGTAGATGAGCAGTGAATTAAAGCATGCCAACATGCATAGATATAAACTTATTACATCATACTTCATAACAAACAATTTAAAAACAAGCCAAACACAACTGTCCAACTCTGTTTATAATTACGTCAATTCTTTTCTTGCTTAGCCAAATTATGGCAAATGCTGTCATAGAATTAAAGTGCTTTAAATCCTAACAACTTTAAAAGAAAAAAAACCCCAAAGTGACATTTTAACGATTCTTTTTGAAAAACAGCACGAGCCAAATTTGGTGAGGACATAAACAGTAGGGAAAAGTAATGTTAAGTGCAAGTTAAGCTAGATGTAAATTGTTTAGAAAACTACTCTGATGTGTACCTTCATTTATGTACTTTAGACAACATATACCCACAGGTATCTTATACATTTTAAGTGCTATCTTTGAAAATATCCCAAAGACTTCTTTCTTTCTAACTTAATCAAGCCTGTAACTTGCTGGGTTTAGTTACCTGCCACTTGCTCTCTATTTTGCTATGTATATACTGATGGCTAGAAAACGATATTTAGAGGTTTGCTTTTGGGAATTGGCTTGTAGGTAAAGTAGATATACATTAAAACGATGGCCCAGGGCAACAGCAAGGGTTAATTAATTTCGAAAAGCCTGTTTGTGCCTTCAAAGCCCATTGTGTCTGACATAAGCAAGTAGCAAGCAGACACACAAGCTGGGAAATTGGAGACATGTACCACACTGCTCCATAACATGAGATAAGGTGGCACCAGGTGCCCAGCTGCAAACCCCTTGCGATCTCCATTTTTGGGGAACAGACCAAATGAGGAGGACCCCAGAAAGAACAAAATTAGGATGTGTGCATGTGATGGGTTTGTGAAACAAAGGAATAATGCTGATAGCACAGAACGTGGACAGTATGATGACCACAGGGAGACCAATCAGTGATGCCCAAAGATGAAGAGTCATCAAAGGAGAGGAAAAGCATACAAAAGAAGGGATTTCAAAGTAGAAAAGGGTCCCCAAGAGGGGAATTGGAGGCCACTATGGACAGAGGCATACCACCAGCCCGTCTCACCCACCCCACCGAGGGGGTAAGGAAGGGAAGGCGGAATATAGGGGTGGGCCTCGGCCTCCAACCTCCAGGCTGCTGACACCTGATATTCAAGAGAGAACCTCAGAGACCAGCTCATGTACTGGCCAGATGGACCTTGACTCTGCGAACCTGGGGACTGGTACAGATAGAATTGCTTTCATTATTCTTATCTGCTATCACTGTGCATCAATACATTTGCCTATTATCAAATGGAGAGGTCGTGGCTGGTCTGAGGGTTTGGGTCTACCTGGAGCAAGGTATCTGGCTCTTAAATCCAGAGCCAGAATATAATACCCTACAATATTTAAGCTCCATATTACACCACATAGCAGTACTTTGCCTTTTAAACTAAGAATTAAAGTAGACCAAGATATGAATCAGCTGTGTGTGTATTAAGTAAGAATAGGTAAACAAATTTTTCTCATTAATGTTAGATTTTCCTGGACTATTAAATCATATTTCAATGTAAAAGTTAAAAACCAGAACCCACCATCTTTTACACTGGAAACAGACCATGTAGCTATTCTTGACACATGTGATCACTATAAAGAGTTAAAAAAGATAACTACAAAGAGTTAACACAGTAATTACTGTAAATGTTCCTGCAGATTACTTACATGCTACTAACGTTTAAGGTCAATTTTTCTGCCAGCTTCTGTTTTATGACATTCAAATTGTGAAGACAAGCAGACAATTGGCACTTATTCAGTATTAACTATGCTAGTGGTAAAGTGGGGCCCAGCCAGGGATGTCCCCTTGCTGAAGGATTTCTGAATCCAGAGCTGTGCAAGCAAGACCTCTCTAATTCTGGGGACAGAAAAGCCCTCTGTCATGCAGCCTTGGGAAAAAAACTGCGAAGAGGAGACAGACAAACACTTCAGCAAGTAGAGCAGCTGTAGAAGCAACCAAAGCAGGAAACTTAAGAGCACTCCCTGTAGTGTTGGTGGGACTTTCTCAGCCTTTGCTGAGTTTTTTCTCCTCTTTCTCTGCATCCTCATGTCAGCTTCACTCTACACCCATCCCTCTTATTTCCTTTTCCCTGCCCTGCCACCTCTATGCTTTTCCCAATGGTATTACAACATTCAGTTAATTCCTTCCTAGCTAAATGTGCCTTTTTCACCATCCCCCACTTCCCCAAAACAGGAAATGTGGAATTAACAGGGCATCTACTGCCATTACAGTTTGCCTTGCTTGTGTGTTACGCTGCTTGCCCATACTGGTCTAGTCCAGTAGTGCACAACTTTTGACCTGTCTGTGGAGTTGTGCCATCCAGTCCACAGGGCTCCCAATGGATCCAGAAATTTGGGGGTAGGGGAGCAGTGGCTGCATTAATTGTCACCTCCTTATTGCCAAATTTCCAGACTCACGGGTAAACCTGCAGGCTGAATAACTTGGCTTTGCAAGCTTGACTGTGCCAGTGGCTGGTTGGACTAGGTGTGTGAGGTTGGGTCAGCATGCAGCTGGATCCAGGACACGTGGGGTCGGCCCGCACACTTGGGCCGGCATGCAGCTGGATCCAGGCGTGCAGGACCAGCCAGCATGTGGATTGGACTCACAGATAGATCCTAAGTGGGATCTGGCCTGTGGACTGACTTTGCACTACTCCAACTTGCAGGGCTGGAAGGTTGGGTATCACTAGTCTAGTCCGGTTAGACGGAAATCTCTTTGAGGTTAGAGCGGTCTGCACATGCCTAGCACTATAATTCGCATGACTCTTATGTGATTCTGTAAGAATGATGATTAATAATAAACCACCCATTCTAGGCATATAAATCAAACAGCTTAGGAGAGATTTTTTCCTCCTATTTTCATTGTTTGGCATATCTTCTGTAACAGCTCTTACATGCTCCTTGTATTTATCACAAGGTTGGGCCAAACAATGAAGTTTCATGGGAAGAGAGAAATGAGAACCCCGCCTCCAATATCCTTCCGCTTCTCTAGATCATCCACCCTTCATCCTCCTTGTATCTATTTTAATGTTTCTCATGGACTGCATGCAGAAGGCAGGGCAGAGCGGCACGTTAACCACCAGGCCTTGCCTTCTGCCGGGCTTGAAACTAACATGGCTAACTACCTCTCCCTACTCATGAGCTACGTCTAGCGAATGTTATGGCTGGACAGGAAGGTGCTTTCCCTTCTCTATGAGCCAGTGATATGTTGGGAAGAACTCTTAATGCATTCTGGGAGCCTCTTATTAAAAGTGTGCTACTAAACTAGAGGGAAATTTGAGATCATTTCCCCGCCTCCGACTGCAATCTTTTTCTGCAAATATGACTTAAGCTACAGAATTTATATTAAACAACAAAATGGATATTTAAAATTCAATTCTTACAGTCCATAAAAAGCAATTTACAGTGGTTGCCACTGAAATTACAATTGCTTTTTGAAAGTAATTAGCATTACTAGGCTACTTAACATAAGAATACTCAAAAGACTGCAGTAAATGCTAATTAGGTGAAAGGCAAAGCTGAGAGGCATTAATGGTGACCACGATGGGCTAATTCCTGCCCAGCACAAGTGCAGAACGCTGCATGTAAACACCCATGGATGAGGAGAGCGGGGGAACCAGCTCCTACAGTGTTATTTCGATAGAGGTTACCTAATTACTTCTGTTTTGGAGAAGAACAGGGACATGCAGGTAAGATTCTCATTTGCATGCTAATGCTTGCTTAAGAAAATGGGTGTTTTCTGTAAAGTGTTGCCAAACCTCAGTGGCACACAAACACAATGAATCAAGTCTTAAAAAAGTCATGAGATTAAGCCAATTGTGGTGTGTATAACTTGGGGGTTCTATTCGCATTCTGGTTTCTGAGGCTTCGGGGTACACGGAAATCACATTTCCAAGATCGTGTATAGCAAGAGGGCTAGACATTTTTGCTTGCTTCTTTGTTCTAATGGAAGCTGATGAGATTCTGACATGATCACTTGTCTCTGGAAACTGAGGCTTTATGAAAATGATCTTTATATCACAAGATTCGGTAAGATTATGGTTGCTGGCAACTAACTACTGACGTACCTGCGTTCCACATAATCCCCAGTCTCTTACCCTGTATTTTCAGAGAAATTATCAAGGCCTTAGGAAGCTTGACGCTTATCCCTGCATGCTGAAGAGCAGAGGGCTACATCCACAAACAAATTTAAGTGCTTAAAGCAGGACGAAGGTGAACGAGCCCAACGCTAAAATCCCCAAAAGCCCTGTTCAGCTCCTGGCTAACTCAAGAGGCACCACGACTGAAAATCTTCGACACTAAAGTTTCCCTTGGGCTTACAGCTTTGAACACCTAAACTCCACTGTAAACCAAGCAATCCTTGGCCTATCTAGCCTGAAGGCTTGATCTCTAAAGTGTGCATCACGTATCCCTGGATCAGGTTCTGCCTTAAATGCAGTGGCAACAACCTGCCTTCAAACCACGAAGGAGATGAATCTCCTCCACCATATTTGATAGCTCCCCATTCAGCACTCAGGGTTTTTGGATCGCTTTTGAGCTGCCTAACTGTTCCTATGCATTACACAGGCACTGGGGATTAGGAAATCCTCTCCGCAAGGACACCAGGTGCCTACGAGTCTTCAGCAAGGCTGCGTGTCATAGCGCTCCCTCATTGTTTTAAGATCTCAGGCCTAATGAATAGTTGTAACTGTGTTCGACTAGGGTTCGATCCCGTTACCCTTCAAGTCACAATTGTTTCTGCCTCAGGAGGCCAGTGCAGAAAAACAGAAAAAAAGCCTCTGCCCAGGGCAAAAGTGCTGGACGGACTTTGTTTCCGTGGAAGAATGGGAAACAACTATGGCTAGGGACAGAAATTACAAATAACCGGGTATAAGTGATCAGAAACCAGTTCTAATCTGTAACACAGCAGAACTTCTTCAGTGCACATACAGTTTCCAAAACGGCCAAAGTTGGTTTAAGAGAAACCTGGACGCATGCAGTATCAGACTTAACTGATTTACGTTCAATCGGTTTATTGAACTTTTGTCCCAGATCCCCGCCAGATTCACGTTAACTCTCAGTTCCCCTGCGTCCCAGGATGCTTTGCACCTCTCCTGCAAAACCCCCTCCCAGGGTGGGCAGGCAAGCCTTAGCTCAAGCTGTCTGCTCCAGCTGAGCAGGGCAGCGTGCTCTAGTGCTTCCCGGCTTCTGGCCCGGGCCACCGCAGGCATGTGGCTGCATTTCCAGACTCAAAAATGAATGTCTGTTCACTGCTTATTGGTTCAATCTACACCGTTTAGGCTAACCTGAGAAGACTGAATTGAATCAGACTCAGGCTTTTTGTCTGTCTGTACTTGGGCAGAGTCTTCAAAGACTGAGGTCTCCCTTCTGTCTCCCTAACGGGGGCTGTGTAAGAGCATTCTTCAGCTACCAGCCAAGTCCTACAAGCAGGCTAAGGAAATCTTGTCCTGCAGCCGTGATTGACACCGTGGCAGGCAGTGTTGCCCCAAGTGTTATATGGCTGCCCAGGGCACTGAGATGCACGGTTACACTTCTGATGGCTGGTACAGGAGGAGCCCTGTAATCCCCACACTAGACCCATTAAATGTCTGGTATGAGAGAGAGGGGACAGGCAGGGCAGACACACCAGCGTTAATAGTGTTGTGGCCTGCTGCCTGAATCCATCTCTGCGTCTGCCTGTATTCACCTGCATATCCTGATCTATCATCTTTCATTTCCTGCTGCTAACAGAATGAAGGCTTGTATGAAAATGTAATTTTCTTTGCTCTACTGAGGAACACAGTTCTGCACTACATTTTGACCTTTGTCACACCAATATGTAGTTTAGGTAAATCCACGGCACTTGCTAAAATTAGTCCAGATTTTCAACAAAACAAAGAAGAAGAATTTGGTCCATGATTCCTAGTTTTATTTCTTTCTTCCAAGTTGAGAGGCAGGAACGAAAGGAGAAAACAAAGAAACAAACAAAATCTGCCAGTCATACTGCAACACAGATTTCAAATCTAACCCAAAGGGCTTGAAGGCAGGAAGGTCCTCCTAACGGTATACCAGTTTTAGCAATTAATTTTGCACAGAAAAGGGTCTTACACAAAAATCTATCCTGATACAAGTCATGTGTAGCACTGAATGAGAGGCTCATTTTGTGATGTGGAAAGCTATCACCGAGGCTTCAGCTGAGCTCTTTTAATTAATTTGACTTGGGATATTCAAAGTGACCCCCTGTTATTGCATATGCACCCAGATATACCGTTCCAGATGTTGTCTGCCTTAGTCAAAGACTACGTGGACAGAACTAAGACTGGGACCTGTGCAAGCAACGCTAGAGAACAAAATGTAAATTATTAAAATGCACATCGTCTACATGAGCAGTGGTCTATTGCATGCAAGTTCACAAGAAACAGAGACTGTTTACCGAACCCTTGCCAATTTACAGGGTAACTTTCAGCATTTCTTTTTATTACTGCAGAATTGAATTCACAACTTGTTTCCTCGTTTCCTCAGACTTGATTAATTACCATGTTAACATAACTACTGTTCTCAGTCTTATAATGGGCTCACTCTAAAGTGCTATCCTAGCAAAATAAAACAGGAAAAAGCTTCCAGCTCTTTGCTTTTGACTCACAATCCTTTTTAATTTCACTATTTTTCACATTTATGTTCCTTTCCAATAAAGCCTACATGAATATTATAGCAAATCAGATAATACAAGGTTGTGACCCTTGTAATTGATCCTTCAAGTTTCTTTTTACTTTTTGCAGTTGACATGGTAAAAATTACATTTATATGTGCTTGTTGACACTTGAGTATTCACTTTGTTGCTCGTATACAGCGTTTCAGAGAGATTATATTCCACAATGATGAATTTCTACTGTTTTTTTTCCTTCCATACTTACAACACCATTAAGCATTAAGCTGTAAGCAAACCTCCTCTGGGGTAAAGAAGTAAGACTAGACATAGACATACCAAAGGCCAAAGCTTCATTCACTTCAATGAGAATGGTGCTGGAAATAGGGATTTCTTTATAAGGGGCTGACTTTTGGCTAGGATATTTAAAAATGCACCATAATTATCAACACCGTTCCAAAATAAAACGAGAACCTTACTGTCTTCATTTACTACAGTGCGTGCTTTAGCAATATAGGACATGTTACGTCATAAAATTGAGGTGTCTGTAATTAAGGATTTCCAAGTCACCTGACTGCTGATGTAAAATGATTAATAGTGCTGTCTCAGCAAATGTGATCATTATATTTCTAATTAACCTTTCCAACCTTTTTGCGCCTTTTACATTTGTTATAAATGAGATCATTACAGTTTTGTAGTTGTGATGTTTAAAACAATGAAACAATAATCCTCGCTTTTAGTCAAACAAGTCCTTACTGTTCCAAATAAAAAGGTATTGATAATAGTGAGAACTGTGATAAATCAAGATATAGGACAGGCATTCAAACTTTGTGGCTAGGTTCCCACCTAATTTTTGTTTTGGCAGCTTACTGTTATTTAATAGCTCTGGTTACCAGGAAACTGGCTTTTGAAAATTCTCTCTCTACCTAATTATAATTACTCTGTATAAATCATACAATGATCAATTATAATAATCTCAGATTCATACATTATTTAAACTTAGCATTTGAATCCACGCAGCAGGAGTGCAGGAAATTCCTAAGCCCTCTCTTTGCACACTAACAATTGCTTTATTTCTGAAGCAGTGCCAATTCTGGGGAAGTAGGGCCAGATCTGCTCTTAGCTATTGCAGTAGAAATCTCAGCTGACAGCTGGATTGGGCCCCAAATATTTTTTTCAGGACAGATTCTGATCTCACGCTCAGGAAATCCTCAGCAATGCACTAATAAGTGAGTTTCTCCAGGCTTATACCAACTGCAGAAAGTGCTTTTATTAGCACGACACAATTACAATAGACATTATATTATATATACACTATCATTGTGCCATTTTAATATAAATGCACTTTAAAAGAGTATTTTGTATACATTTTTTTTTTCACTCCAGCTTTCAAATGCTAGCAAACACGCTTATTGGTGGGTATGGAAAATAAGTAACATTGTTTTCTAACTTATAGCTGATTAAAAGATAACAGAGGTCAAATTTGTTTGGGAAAAGAAGTCTGATATGTGTACAGCAGATACCAAGAGGAAATGATCTTTTACAAGGACTAAAACAAAATATCCAAACATTTTTCAATGAGACCATAAAACTATAATTGGATTTCAATTTAGTAATAGGCATCTTCAGACAGACCATTTTAATAATCTAATTATCTCATATGTGCCTATGCCAGTTATGGTGCTACTGTTTCTGCACTACTTTTTTTGTATTCTGTCCTATTTCCTTGTCATCCATAATATTTGATATAAACAGTAAGATAGTTTGATGGCTTAGTTTGAAGTCAGGAAGTAAGCAAGGTACAGATGCACCTTCTAGACTAACTGAATCAGACACACCTCTGATTTGCCATTAAATAGCATTTTGGCTGATTTTGATTTGAAAGACTTTGACGGTTGCATTTTTAATGACGTTCTATGGATAGTTTTGCTAATGAAACACAATTTTAGTTTTGGTTTATTTTCATTAAGGAATGTGGCTGTAAAAATGAATTGAGAGCTGTGTGAACCGTTTCACATGAAAAGGACCAAAGTTATTTGGCGATATATAACTAAATAACAATAAAAAATGTGTTTTACTTATTTTTACAGCACCACATTTCACACCCAGTTGACCCAAAACACGCATCCAAATGATAAGATGCTGAAGGCCCAAGGATCTGAATTTTGTTTGGGGTCTCAATTTCTGTAGCAAATGTGCTGCAAAAGGTTAAACTTTCAATAAAGTGGAGCCCGGATTTACGCTCCTAATTTTAGGACACAAATGTAAGTGGTCTGATTTCTGAAAATACCAAGCCCCGAGGATATCCCACTGATTTCTAAAGATGCTGATGGAGGACTGATACTTCTGAAAATCAAGCTTTTAATTTAAGTGCTTATATAAGGGTGTAAGGATAGGATTTGCACCCAAGTTTCAAAAGAAGTCAACACTTTTGAGCATGCCTTCCTACGAGTGTGGCTTTAGGCCCCTCTTGTTTTTGTATCTTAGTTACAGGTATCTTAGTTACACATAGCTCTGTCTTGTGCCACCTGCCCTATTCAGCAGGATGCTATAATGTAATAAGGCAGGCTGGGTACAAACTGAACCTGCTAAATAGAAAGAAGGGCTGTTCATGGGATCGCAGAAGTGGTTCAGGAGCCTACTTCAATGACAGGAGAGCACTTCTCCACCTCCACTCCCAACTGATTGTGCTGGAGTGGGGAGGTAATCCTGGTCAGCAACCAAGAGAGCATCTCGCTGCCAGCTGGGGTACAGTCTATTGCCCTCCACCCCACTACTAGGTTTTTGCTGAGGCACTGAGGACAGACCTAGCCCCTTTCAGTGGTATCAAAACTGCACTGTACACATGGCTTAGGGTAGGATGAGATTCTTTGCCAGCCACTCTTTTGTATTCTCCTAAATCTGGACGAGGTTAGTTGTGGGCAGGGAGGCAGGAGGACAGGGCTTGAGGGATGAACCGTGCTTCAGAATAATGGATGCTCTAAATCGGGGGTAGGCAGCCCCCAGCATGCATGCCAGAGAGTGGCACGCAAAGGCATTTTGCTTGGCATGCAAGCCTTGCGGCAGATGGCAGGGAAGGGGCCACGGCTGCACTGCCACAACCAGAAACAGGCTCCTCGGGTCTCCCCGGCACATCAACACCTTACAAGTCGAGGCGGAGGGTGTATTTTGGCACCCTGCCCAAAAACGAGCAAGAATGATGCTCTCCCAACCAGTGTCCAGGCATCTCTAGCCAATCCCTTGAGCGTGTCTTGAATGCTTTGCTCACCTGGACAGGAGACCAGAGCTCGTCCCTTAATTGCGCTTTTAGGTCAGCTTCCAGTTCCTTCTGCAAAGCTGCCTGAAGAGGACGAGTCTGTGCTGACGGTCTGGCTCATTTCTCTACCTTGGGAAAGAGGAGGGCTCTTATGGAGCAGTCATCAAGGCAGAGGAACCGAAAGTGGCCTGTGCACGTCTAGAGCCAGCGAAAAATCACAGCACTTCTGCAGGCTCAGCTGCGTGGGACTCGTCGGTCTGACGACCGCCTCGAGAGATTTACACTCAAATGCAGAAAACAAAGAAAAATGAAAACAAGCCTGTCAAGACGCAAAGAAAATTCAGTGACAAAAAATACTGTAACTAGCAAAGCTAGTGTTTGTCTTTGATAATTACCTTTTATTCTTAGATTTAGACTTAGGCTGGGGATTACATCGACTGACAGCTAGACACTGGCACAGTTGCACTTACGAGGTCATGCAGAGGTAAAACCCAGTAAGCCATTACTTCAGTTTAAAAATAAGGTAACTTCCACATGTGCAAATAGTAGCTTACAGTAGCTTCTCTGCATGCCACTGGGACATCTTTAGCAGCAGCTCACTGCTGATGGCTATAACTAGGAGAAATGCCCAAAATGCATTTAGCCTCAGAAAAAATAACCTCCCAAAAATGCTTATTGTATGGTGCTCTTCTCTTGGTCAGAAAAGCAGAGGAAGAACGAGGCTTGGAGAAACAAGTGTGAACCGTATCTGACAACAGCAGTTGAAGTGATGAAGGAGGGGGGATAAAAGAAATCCTTTCTTCCTTCCAAAGAGCTCTTTTCAGTTTCTATCAGGTGAAGGCAAAGCAGCCACAACTTTTAGGTTACACACTGCTAACCATGACCACCGCAGTTCAGGCAGCTCTAGAAGACACGAGGGCAGATGCTGTCATCATTGTGGCAGCAGCAGAAGTGAGGCTAAGGTTGCAATCAGAGGCAATGCAACAAGTACTGCAGCAGCTGTGGAGGCCCCGGCATCCTCTTTTCCTATCACTAATCAAATCTAATCGGTGCAGTTATCTGTCCCATCTACTGAACAATAAGATCCTCAGTCCATTGATCCACCACCAGCTGTTCTTTCCTCTGCTAGTTGACTGCACTACGATCCCACTGGATATAAATGCATGTACTGCTATGTGAAATGCCCACTAAATCAATGAGATTGGTAACTTTTGTTTATGCATAGCTTCATCACTAATCAGCTTCAGTAAGCCAGAATGAGCTTTGGTTACTTGATCTTGAACATGAGATGTTTACTGTGGGGCTGCCTAATTAGCTCCACAGTAAAGTCTCTACATCTACACATGCAGCCCTATTAGGCCTCAGTAAACTAATAAATGCTGCTGTAGGTTAGCACGTGTAAGTACAAGAACTATCCTGCAGCAGCATTATTTATTGCACAGCAATGCACGTGCAGATGTTGACAGGGCTGGCTGGGGCACAAGGGTGTTTCAGTGCAGGGGCCATGCTGAAATACTCTTGTGCCCCATCTAGCACTTCTGCAGCACGCTGAGCTGAGCCCACTTTCAATTAGAGCCAGGTGTCCCAGCCTGAGACCCAGAAAGGTTGTGGGCCACTGCCCTAGTCTATACTGCCTGGTGGTTAGGGCACTCTCATGAGAAGGTGAAAGGATGCATTTGAACCCTTTCAGGCTAAGGAGAGCACTGAACCCAGGACCCTCCACTTCCTGGGAAGACAGTTTTATAAATGAACACTGGTATTGACTTCTTTGGTTGCATTTAAAAAAGAAAGTAGCTGTAAGTGCATTTTGTAAGGTGCCCGAGTATGTTAGAAACACTTGCAACTGGCCAAACAGATCAAGGCCCTAAGAGGACTTAACCAATCTGGTGCACAATCTGAAATCTGAATTTGCAAGTGGGAGCTAGGTGTCACCTGTTCATGTTGGGGCTGTTCTGGGCATATGCCGAATGAAAACTGCAGGGGTCTTTCAAGTCTATCAGATGTGAATCTAGGAATCTCTTAGGCTTGGCAAAAAAGCTAAATGAAGGGTTTTTGTAATTGCAGTTTTAGATTTAGGCACCTAAATATGTTGGGTTGGGGTGGGTTCAGTATCTGGCACTTTGCATTCCTACTTGTAGAGTATAAATGCATATTCGGGTTGGCAGTATGCACAAAAACAGTAAAAAACCCCTCCATTTCTAATGGAAAGCGTGTAGCAATCTTAAAGTAGTAATAATAAAGTGAAGCTAATTATTTTTGTTTACAGGCACTAAAATAAAATAAATGTCTTTGTAATTGGTGATGAGTAAACCTCAATAAGTTAAATGACAACAATAATTTACATTTATATAGTCCATTTCCTTCAGAATTGCTTCACGTTCTACTGAAATGCAGCCACTTCTGAAGTGGAGCACGGCATCTATCCTACATCATCAGCGGTGTCCGAGATTTTCTAGAAAGGGAAGTGAACATTTCTGCAATCTACTCTGTGATGTTATTATCCAAGTTGTCATTGTTTCAGTACAACACTTGTCCAATACTCTCACTCTGCCCAAAACCATTCTTGATGCTCATCACTGCAAGCTGCCAGGATTTCAGTTGTTATATCTCACCAGAGAGCTCCTACTAGTAGCATAGCAGCCATCGTGCTGCGCAGTTCGGAAGTGACTGAGGATGACCAAATTACCAAAATACCGTTTGGAAACGACTAGACTTTCTTTGGAAGTCATGCTCAGCTAATTTCAGCATTTATGAAGACTACGCTGAACTTACGAGTACCACTGACATCACAGATGAAGGTGGTATGATTTCTCGTCTCAGAGGCTTAGTGCTTATCCAAACCTCATCAGTTAGGAAGCTGGGCGGAGAGCCTGTAATAAACATTCATCTCCATTAGGCCTGTGCGAAGCAGCTAGTATTCACTTCGCATTCGGACCACGTGGGAGACAGCGATTCGATTTGGTGATCTGAAGCACTGTCCCGAATCGATTCGACTGAATCTGCAAATCACACAAGCCCATCCCCTGCCCGCTCTCTCAGCCTGGCAATGACTGCCTGCCCACCCCAGCTCCCGGCACTTTGAAAAAAACAAAGCCCCCACTCATTGGGTGCTGCTGGGCGGGGTGGGGGCAATCCCTGCTGCCCCCTACTGCCACACACTGTGTGGGGTGCTCTGCACAAGCCCCTTGACCCTCCCCACTGTCCCAGCCCCCCCATGGCTGCCCCCATGGCATGGTCTTTAAAGAAAAAACCCCCCAAGAACCCCAAACTCACCGATCCCCACTGCCCCCTGCTGCCCTTCACCACATGGGGGGCATCCACAAGCCCCCCCAAAGCCCCAAGGCCACTGTAGGAGCTGGAAAGTATGGGGTTTTTTTTCATTTATTTTTTTTCTTAAAGGGCAGGAACTGGGGTGGGCAGGGCAGCCATGGGAGGGGGAGGGAGGGCTGGGAGAGTGGGTGGAGTTTGGGGGGGCTGGGGGAACAGGCAGGGGATGAGGCCTGGCAAGGGTTCCCGCATGGTCCTCTCTCCCCTCCCCTAACCCCTGCTCCGAGTCCAGCTCCCTGCTGCAGCGGGTGGGGACTGCCCGAATCATCGAAGCTCTCCAAATCTTTTCTGAAGATTCAGCAAGCTTCAAATCATTTCAGACCTTTTTACTGGTCCCCTGATTTGGTTCGAATGTGGAGATTTGGCCACCGAATCGAGCCAAATCTCCTCCGAATCAAATCAGCGCCCAAAGCTTCGCACAGCCCTAGTCTCCATGCCTGTTCATCTCGTCTCTCCCTGGTTCTTGCAGAAGCAATTTATCTAACCACCACATGGAAAATGTTACTGGGAGGGTAAGGTCATCAAGGTCTACCATGCCTCACCAGCAACGTGGTGATCAGGTAGGAAGAAGCTGGGAAGGATGGACTAGAGTAAATGGCTTTCTCCTCAATCCAATCTGAGATATGAAATTAAGAGCATCTCACAGATGTGATCTCTTCCTAGTAAGATGTCTTATGACAGGAAGAGAGCACAATTACCATGTTTTCCAAATGCATTATTATGTTGCGGGCTTCATTTGTCAAAGGAAAAAAAAAAGTTATTTTACCTATAACTTGCTTAAATTCTTAATGATAGTTTTCAACAACAATAATTTCATGCCTTGATATACTTCAGATATCTGGTAAAAAGAAAAACAAATGGTTGCAAGACTAAAGCCCCGGAAAACTAAAATTTAGGTTATAATTACTGCCTACATTAAGAGGTGTAACGAATAAACAATCAAAATACTGGAGTGAAATCAAATCCTTCAACTCCATTATACGCTATTACATAGTATGTGTATTTTACCATCACTAATAATAACTACTGTGTTCCAAAGGTTGGTAGACCAATGATGCTTTCCATGTACTCTTTTGAGGATAAATCCAATAAAAAAGCATAGTTTCTTCATCATTTCAAGAACATGAGGAGAATGTGAGCTTAAGAATGCTATTAAAATCAACATAAAAACTTAACCAATACGATCAGTTACTAAAGCTAAAATATTGTCGAGAAGTACCTATAGTAGATTAGTGTGTCAGTAAATACATAAAATACAGAAGTCCCACATATTTGACATGTGAAGAACAAAGCTATCCATCAATGTCTTGGCACAGATCGATCAAACAGAATGCGACTGCTGAAAACCTAATAGTATGATGGTAATAATGTAGCCATAAAACCTCTACTCTATAATTGACTGCTTCCACTTCAAGCTAACATGTCTAAAACAGTGACTAATGTTCACCTAAAGATTTCACTTGCACTGAATGACAATCAGTTATACCTCACACTATTCTCAGCAGATTGCTTATGCTGGGTAATGGCCCAGGGATCAGAGCCGGAGCAAAAAAAGCCCACGTAAGTAAAGAAATGCAAATGAAGATAGGTGCGATGGTTTCATCCACAGATGATCTTTTTGAATATGATATATGATTTCTCATCTGGTTATAAATTAAAGCCAAAACATTTACTTTCAAGAAAGATATAATTTTCCTAAATAGAAATACGGTGCTATAGCGGGGATATAGGACACATGCCCCGCACACCCGTCTTGTAAGACTATCCAAAAAAGGTAAATCAAGCTATAAAACAGCAAACACTTGATGAACAACAAAAAAATAAAAATAAAACAGCTGTTCTAATCAATGCAATCAACAGCCAGAAAAGGTAAATCACATTTTCACTACATTTAAGATTAGAACATGGGCATATATTACACTAATAATCACCAGCTGTTCCTGTGTATTATATGATAGCTCCAATTTATAAAGATATATATTTTGTGTAGTATATGTTATGTAGTGACTCCATAGTTAGGACTGCAGTGAGTTTTGCCCTTAAGGCAGGGTTTCAAGATATATCTTACGTATGAAAAATGCAGTGTATACTTCTCCACATGACACCACTTGCTCTGTGAATGCAGATGTAATTTCTAAAAATATACTAGTATATTAATCTCATTGGCCAGATTTCACTTTGCTATGGTGGGGCAGATCTGCAATAAGAGTGGAAGTCAGGGGAGTTAACTGGACTGCTATGAAGTCAAAGCAATACTCTCAGCTCCAGTGGAATAATTTTGTCTTTCCAAACATAGCTAACTACCTCTCTCTTTACAGCTTACTGTGTAATTGAGAATAGAATCTAATTAGAGTAGGATATTTTTAAAAATATCTTTGGACAAAGATTTCTTTGACTCTAAGTCAGGAGATGGGATGTGTTTAAACACATATTTACATGTTTACTGAATTCTTGATGCTGAAAGAAGGAATTTAAATTTGCTGTGCGTTTCACTATAGCTGAGCAAAACTAAACAAAATTTAATTAAAATGTCTGAAACTCTAATGGACCATGGGTATACGTCAAGTTTCTCTGTCGCCTTTGATATATACTTAAAGGTAATTGGCTAGTCTTACTGATGTATTTTTAAAGAGCTACCTATTGATTAATAATGTTTCAGTATTAATATAACCACTTTGTGTGGATCAAGAAACATCAATAGTAGAAACCCATATTTATCCACAAATTAACTGGGTATAGATCTTGTTGCTCTAAGCCAAATGGGGTGCATCCACTCATTACTTTACAAGAGGGATGACTGTACCAGTAAGGATTAAAGCAAAACTTCACTTGAGTTTTTAATCTCACAGAAGGAAAATGCACCCTGTGACTTCATGCTCTTGTGGAGCTGCTAAAGAGATGATGTAAAAAGTAAAAGATCTGACCTACTTCAGTTTTTGACACAGAAATAAAAGAAGCTTTTTCACTAGATGAGAACGTTTTATCTTCTGGGCCTTAACTAAAGCGAATGCTGAGCAAATAAAATAGATTCTTTCATATGAGGCAGGGGTACGGGATACTTCAGACTTGTAGTTTTAGACACAGAACCTCTGGTCCGGATCCATATTTTGAAAACAGATCTTCATTTTTACAAGTCCAACTGAACTATTAAAAAAAAGGGGAGGGGGGGGGAGAGTTCATCCCCAATCCCATAATCTAATTCATATGGCTAAGCCTCTGCACCCACATGGAGTCCAATAATGAACTGCTCAATAGATACTGAGGTCTACCCATGCAGACTATGTATAGGATTGGGTGGCCTGATTTTTCATTTTGAAGAGAAGTTTAAAAATAATGAAGTGACCTGTGCATGGCATAGCATCATGTAACTGGGCAATGAAAAGTTGTCTGGACCTGAAAAACTCAGTTATTTGCCTTAAACTACAATTCTGGGTGTTTAACAGGGCAAAAGATTACAGGACAATTTCTCCCTGAAAGAGCAGCAAGTAAAAACTATGCAACTCATGTTATTCCTCTATGCTGCGCTTAGGGTGTGCCTACATGTTGCCGTATAGTGATATTGCTCCGGCGCCGTGCTTTAGTACTTCCTTTTGGTACTAAAGCACGGTGCGGTACGCGGTATCTAACACAGCACATGGTTAGATTTTGCCACTATGTCACCGAAGCGGCGTGCTACACCGGAGAAGTGCGCTGCTACGGAGACATAGCCGGTGATCAGGCGTAGACCCACGTGATCGCTACATCACTGTAGCACGTCATACGGCAACGTAGAGCAGCACTATGTCGCTGCAGGGTGACGTGTTGATGTGCCCTTATACTTCTATTTATCTTTACGCACACAAACCTTTCCTAAGAAGTCTATGAGGCTACATAAGTGCTTAAAGTTAAAATGTGCTAGCACAAGGGAGGGCTTAGAGTTTAAATTAAAAGTGTCATGTTTATGACTCATAAAATGAGACTGTCACACATACAGAAAATTACAATACGATGGTTTCTTGTAATGCACACTCCATTTTTGCCATAAATTTGATGATAATCTTTTACACGAGTATAGTTCATTTCAGCTAAGAGCTCAAAATACTTGAATAAAAATAACTATTATTTCCAGTTCATAAAAAGGAAACTGAAGAACAGCTGAGGCAAAGAGTCCCAACAACCTGTGGACTCAAGCTTTTAACCTAAACAGAAAATAATTCTGCTTTGACAAAATACAGTAATTAGGACGTAGCAGGTGTAGCTGTAACCAAAAGCAGCATTTGCAAAACTCAGAGGCAAAGAATCCTCACCTGCAGTATGGGCCTGTCTACATTTGAATCATATTTGGAGGTTTGATCCAGTGTTAACTAGGCATTAGTACATCAATACATGTAACCCTGTGTAAATCTCTACTGAAAATGGACACTATTCATGCAAAACAGGGCCTATATAATAATCCAGAAAATTATTGATATAGTTACGCCATTGAAAATTTCTCCAACATGGAAAGCTCCTGTGTCAATCATTCTAAGAGGTTTTCAACCCTGTAACAGTAATGGAGGTGTCACAGGTTACCTTTAAACCATCATGAAGGTTTAAAATGGGAGCATTTACCTGTTAAAGGATATTAACCCAGGCTAAGTGCCCCCTAAACATTTTAAAGATACACCAGTTCAAGTGATGGGTATCTTTGATCCATTTTACATGGGTTATTTCAGGGTATTATTAGTCGGCTCTAGGAAGATGAAATGCCCTATTTTCATTCCTCCAGCTTCCCAGGAAGCAGCACTCCCACCCTTCCCACTCCTTTGCTCGGTGGGCAAATTTTCAATCCCCGTGAACTCGACTGCCCAGGAGGGTAGTGCTGGTCCCAAGCCAACATGCCCCAACCTCTCTCTCTCCTCTGCTTCGAGGGGAAGACACGCTACTTCAAAATGGGCCACTCCCCACTTTTCATGTTGGTATCTGTTTTCTTGAGCTATGCCTTCAATGTATCCGTGTAATATGTCCTCTGGCCACTGTGAGGTCTCAGGCCATTACTAAACTGGGAACAGAGCGCTTGTTTTGAGAGTCAGGTATCCACACACAGTGTCCAGTGCAGTGAAGTTGGTGCTTAAGGACCATCGTCGACTCAATGTTCATAAGATTGGCTTCAGCAAGGATGCTAGCATTTGTGTGGCGATCTTCTCATTTGAGGTGGAGGATTTTCTGGAGGCATTGTTGGTGAGCTCTTTCCAGGCTCTTGACATGAAGATGATCGGTCACCCGCATTTTAGCTCCATAGAGGAGAGTGGGGATGACTGTATTGAAAGCCTGAATATTGATGTCTTTCTGAAGATTGTGAAGAATACAAAAATGCTGAAGCAATTTCCCAAAGGAGGCACTTGTGCCCCGGATCCAGTGCTGGATCTCCTCAATGTTCATTCTCAGCTCTGCCCTGGAGTGAGTGCTAACCCAACCCGATCCTGACCCTACCTCAATTTAGTAAAACGCATGCAATTCATTTTTTTTCACTCCTTTCTCTTTACTTCTACCCATTCACTTCAAACGTTGTTTTTCAAGACTTTTTCCCTTCCACCTGTGGCACCAGCTGGCTCCTGCTGGCCGTGGAAAGAGGAAAGCCACAGCTCCCATGGTGGTTTCTGTCCCTCCAACCTACATGTCACCCTCCCCACCCCTCTCCCATCCCAGAGGAGGGATACAGTCCTGGCTCCTGTCCAAGCCCCTGCTCCCAGCCAGGTCTTTCATCAGCAAATCTCAGTTGTGCAGGTCTGCAGCGGCAACCGGTGACTACCCTGAAGCTGTTCTAATGTTATGACAGCATAACATCCACAGATTTAAAATGTTTTAAAGGTAACCTGTAACAGCCCCCTAAGGAATCTAATAGAAAGCAATGCTGACAGGGACCTCAAACAGTCATTAGTTCATTTTTCAGCTGTTGGTGAATGTATGTAGAGCCATCCCTGACAGCTCTTTGTTGAACGTCCTCTTAAAGGCCTCCAGTGAAGATATTCCGAACCTCCTATCACTCTTACTGCTTGCCTCTGGACACTTTTCAATTTGTGTACATATTTCCTGATACTCCAGGGTGGAACTCAAACACAATAGTCCGGCTGAGGCCTCACCAGCACTGAGGGTTTCCTTCAATACTGCTGCCTCGCTAATCGTTCCTGATCTGGTATTTTTGCATTTGAGTTCTCTTAAGTGTAGACTGTGCCCCAATTTTACCTTATTGATTTAGGATCATTTCTGAAATGTAGCAATAGAATTGTGAATTTTAATTCTAGTCCCTTTACTGACTGCAACTCCTCCCAAGCTTGGTATCATCTGCAGTTTTTATAATTGTATGGTCTATTTTATCTACCAAATTGTTAATTAAATTACTGAACCAAACCAGAACCTGGACAGACCCTTGTACGATCCCACTTGAGATGGCTTCCCAGTTTGACAGCAATTAAAAGCTATTTACTGATTATAGTATTTTTTAACCAACTCTGCACCCACCTTCCAGTAAATTCACATGGACTATATTTCTCTAGTTCCCTGGTCTAAGAATGTCATGTGAGGCAATATCCAAAGCCTCTAAACCCGCTGTTTCCCCCTTATTCACTAGTCCAGATACCCTGTCAAAGAAGGAAATAAGTTTACTTCGACACAATTTGTTCTTGACAAATCCATGCTTGCTGTTTCTTATCACCTTATTATCCTCTAGGTGCTTATAAATTGATTAATAATTTGTTCTAGTATCTTTCCAGTATCAAAGTTAGGCTACCATGTCTATAATTCCCTTGATCCTCTTCTTTCTTTCTTCTTTTTACTTTTTTTCTTTTTTAAGAGAGCTACAATGTCTGCTCTTCTCCAGTCCTTTGAGACTTCCCCCAGCTTCTGTGAGTTTTCAAGATAATTGCTAATGTTTCAGGGACTGCTTTGGCTACCTCTTTAAGTACTCTGGGGTAAATTTCATTGGATATTTTGAGCTTTTTTAACCCATCAGAAAGCAGAACCTGCTTTTTTCTACTCAAGCAATTCAAATGGGAAAAAGAAAGGAACTTGAACCTTTAGCATCAAGCATTTTGTTGTTTTACATCATATTACATCATATGGTAGATGCCGAAGAACAACACGGCAAGTGGCCACCTGATATAATTTGACAAGGTTTGTTGAATATTTTTCTTGATGACCTTTTTCAACACAGAATCACAGGTTCTTAAAAATGAGCGTGTTGTCTTTTTGTCAGCTTCTAACACGTATAGTCTTCTGATGATGCCATCGAATAATACATAAGCACAAAACAGTGACAGATTCACCGATACATTCAGATTGCTTCTGCTGCTCAGGTGAGGCAAAACAAACCACGGTCTGTTGGTCAGTTAGGTCAGATTCTGGTCCACCTTGAGTCACGGGAATAGTGCAAAGCAGCCAGAAAATCTTGTTAAAATGGGGCCTGAACAGAAGTAAGCCGGCCCATACATTGCAATTCTCTTTTGCTCAAATCTGTAACCACCTGACTTTCAATGAAAATTAATTAAGCCCATTTAAAGCAGCTGTTATAGTCGCACTCATTTTAATCATAGCCTCAAGTTGTGATTAAGCCGTCCTTACCCAAAGAAGCCTTTTAGACTTGATGGAACATGGGGGTCTGACTCATTACCAGCTTGTCATTGACTGTCCTTTCCCTAACCCCACATCCAGCCACCAGGATGAATGAAATAAGGACTCCTTCATGTGCATGAGGCCAGTCATCTACCTCCATACTTAGGCCAGGAGCTCAGCCCATATGAATTATTCTCTGACCAGCACACCATGAAGTTATCTGTGATGATAAGACTATGGCAGCAGCAGGAGAGAGCATTTGTTCCTGCTGCAGGTACTCGGCAAACCTAAATAGAGCCGGAGCTTGCCAAGTAAGAATTGGCCACTGTCCAAAGGAAAGAAGATGTCTCAATCTGGAAGTAAAGGCCCGGTGAAGACTAAATGATGGAGCTGGAGTTTTAGCAACTCGTCCTGTCCTACTCCCGTGACTATTTTTGTCCTACTGACTCTAAAGTTCTCTTTATGCAAATAAAGGCACTGGGCCTGATCTCGGTATTAGAAATTCATTTGGAAATCACTCAATCTTTCTAACGTCTGCACAAGCTTGAAACAACCTAACAAAGGCTAGGGACAGACATTACACATACACTGGTTTAACTGATCAGAAACGGGTTTAAACCTGTAATGGAACAGATGTTCAGTGCACATAAACCAGTCTGAAAATGGGTTGAGATATACCTGGTTGAATGTAGTATCAGACTTAACTGATTTGGCTCACACTGGTCTATGCAATGTCTGTCCCAGACCTCTTGACAGTTTAAGCTAAACTAGACTCCCCCAGCATCCCAGCATGCTCTCTGAGCTGGGCGGGGCTCTCTGCTCCACAGCAGAGCTGACCACTCCCCTCTGCTCCCTGGCTACAGATGAGCAGAGACTGCAGGCATCTGCTTGACTTCCCTCTGCTCCCCACCCCACACTTCCCCACCTGTCTGCCTTAAACAAATGCCTTTCAGCATTAGCTAGCAGCCCACTTGCTGGCTACGGTCCATGCTGTTGGAGACGGGACAAACGCAGACTGAACAGGTATCTGGTAATGTCCCTCTGTTGTTTTCTTAATGAGGTGTTAAAAGCTGAGTTAGGGGTGATAAACACTGTGTTATCAGTTCCCTTCTGGGCTGCTCAGAAGGGGAGGGAAACCCCTCCCTAATCAGAGCATCCTGCTGGGACCTGGCCACACCCCAACCCCCGCTTAGCACTATGGAAGGGAAGGGAGGGCTTCTCAGATGCCTCACCAGCTTCTAGCCTGAGCCACTGCAGGCATGTGCTTGCATTTCTGGGGTGTTTCTGCAGTTACAAACTGATTCAGCCTAGCCAGGTTAGATTAACCTGGAAATATTGAATCAATTCAGGCTCAGGCTTTTTGAACGTCTCTTCCCTAGCCAAAAAGGTTATTTCGGTCAAACCTACCACATTCCTTACAGATTGCCCTACCTTTCACTTAGCTCCCAGTCATGCCATGGGTGCTTCCTGGAAATGAATAGATCTCAGGGGCTTCCAAAGTAACAAGAGGAGAGAAAAGAAAAGGCAGAGACTGGACATAAGGACTGCATCATGGCAAGTGGTGATCCACATTGTACAGAGGCAAGGCCACTACAGCAATAGCACTGAAACTACCTGCATCAACAAATCTTACCTGAAAGTGTACGTCCTCAGTCTGTGTGTTGCCTGACTATAACAGTCAGGTAATGTTTGCCTCTGTCAGAAAGAGTAAAAAAGTGAACTTTGCTGATCTAGGTTAATGTGCAAAAATATTTCTCTTTCTCTCATTAGCTACTGGAATGCTTCTTTAAAAGCAGATACTAAGTGTGGAATGCTCTATAGTTGGGAGGCACATTTTGAAAAGAGAAATCATGGTCCATAACTCAAGAAAAACTATTTTTTTCTATATTTTTACTAACTTCAAAAATTTATTTATATTTTTTGTGTAATAAGTAACTGCCAGTCCTTCTGGATCATGGTGTATGCATGAGAGGTCAGCAGGACTGCCAATGTGCAAACCTATGAAGGAGTGTGAAGAAGTGGAGGCTACCCACATCTGCCACCCCACCTTTCGACCATTGAGATGGTATCTAAAGGCTAGATCGAGTCCAGATGTTTAGTGCCTTGATAGCTGTAGCTACATACACATCTGGGAATCAAAAGGTCCCCCACATGGCAGACAAGGCTTCTACCACAGAACCACAACACCAGGTATTTATTATGTACAGTATTTTTATAAACTATATGGAATTTTAAGTCGTGAGGATCTATCCAAATTCTTAACAACTGAAATGGATCCATAAGCAGCAATTCAGAGAATGGGCTGCAACTCTAAGAAAAAGAAATGTTAAACATGCAGAGAAAGCTTTTACCAGGGCAAAGTGAGAGGTTGAGTTGTGTAAAAAAGGTCTTATCAGGAACAATTTAATGATCTTAAATGTATCAGAATTTTTAAGAGATTTTTTTCCCAAGCTTAGGGGAGTAGACTGTATCTAACAGCTACTAAATATAACTGGACAAATGAGTGACTGCTGTTTATTACTGCATTTCTTTCAGTTCCTAAGTTTATGACTGAAGTGCAACCATCCAGAAAGTCTTCTGCATATTTAAAAACATATTTTTCTGAATTCCCTTCCAACATTCCTCTTTGCCATTTTTTAAAAATTACAGGAAATTAATAAGGATCTCTACCAATGGTTAAAAATAGTTTTTGTATAACAATGAAGTCATTACTCTTTTTATCTCCATGAATTCTATGAGAGCGAGAAATAGAAGCACAATAAAAATCTTTCGTAACAGTTGATTAGAAAATATGGCCTGCAGAAAGTCTAGCTCTCATTGCACTTTGCGCATTAAAAATCCAAATACATTAGCAAAGCTGGGATTTTAACCCCCCACAGCTTTAACACAAAGAAACACATTAATAAGATACAATTTAGATTTGCATTTTTTAATAAGCAAGGGGATCAAAGAAACCTTGACTGCTGAAGGGATGTTAAACTGTGCAAATTCAAACTTCAAGGTACACTACAGAATGAAGACACGTTTGCACTAAAGTAAGACTGGCAAGTCTTGGAGAATAAGCAATGCAGAATATATGCTTCGTGTCTGTCTGCACCTGTTGTGTCTTGCAAAACAGCAGGTCATTCTATTTGCACCTAACATTTCAGTTAAGTACAAAATACTAATGGCTGAGGGCACATCAGCAGGGATGGTGGAGGACCAGCAGTGAAAAGATTAATCTCTATAATCACCTGAAACACTTTCCATTAAGGGTCTGCTTTTTTTTTTTCAAACATAGGTACATGAATATCTTTAACCATCACATAACTCCAGTCAGGCATCGGAACAGTCTGTCCCCTTAAGCCGGGAACACAACCCGAACCTGGTGGGAGTATCCATCACCGGCGCGCTCATTGCTGTGGCATGTGAAGCCAGTTGCTGAAACTCTGCCATTAAAAAAGTGCTGCACTTATTTTTAGGAATGCTCGGGTTTACTTCTCATGAGACAGTGTCACTGGCTGCACTGTTTCCCTCAGCCGCATAATGGCAACCAGCACTGTCACTCCTGACATTTGTACATATTTAGGAAACCTGACAGGTACACAAAGCGGGATATGTACGTTGAAAAGGGCACCGAGAAAACGGGGAGGGGAGGCAAAATAAACAAACACGAGAAGCCTTGGCGGGCTAATGACAAACATGCTCTTTGGTAAAATTGTTTAAATTTTTTGAAGAACCAGGTTCAGAAGCTAAAGCTGCCTGTAAGGCATGACCAGCATTTACTCATCAGATCACCATAGGCCTCAGTGACCTTGGCAGTCTTACAAGGATCATATTTTCACATGGATGAACTGTTCCCAAACAATTTCTCCAAACAGGCTTTCGATCAATGTCAGATATGCTTGTTTTCTCATTCTGCTTCTGTTTTCTTGATTAGACACATTTACTGTAGACATTAAAAGGAAAATCCAAGCCTCTACTAATATATAATTTAAATATCCAAGTCAACCCATCAAGCTGCAGAATTCACTTGACGCTTGTAACTACTGCATTATTCCCTCTGCTTCTTTGGTTTTGTTCTTCCCCCCGCCTGCCCTATACCTGCCTTGTTTACTAACAGCTTGTCAAGGACAGGAGCTGTCTTGTAGTCTGTGTTTGTACAGCACCTGGCACAAAGGCACCCCATTCAGACAGCGCCTGTACGTTTCTATAATAAACTTGTCTATCATGCAAATCATCTTCATCTCTCTTACAAACAGTAACAGGATAGACTGCCTTGAGAAGGAATATCATTCAGCACTTGGATGGCGTAGAGGAGGAAATGGCCCATGTTTATCATAGTTGTGTAAGAGTTAAATGAGCTCCTTGGAGAGACTGCAAGTAAAACCATACATCTCAGTGACTGGAAGATACAGTGTAATCCAAATTAGCCTGGTTCGAGTCCCGAATAATTATATTCCTTTGTTCAATGAGATCAAAATCTGTCTTACTTCATGCCCGCTGTCCACCTTCAAAAGAATCATTACCAGCAGACAATACAAACTTCATAGTTCTTTAAACATCCTAGACTGTACAAATATGAATATGTGTATCCACTTCTTCCACAAATCAATTTCTTCTTATGTATTAGCCATAAACCTAAGCAAGGGAGGAGTTTATTCTCCCTAGCACACATGCAGACATTTCTGACTCTAGGCCTTAATTGCCAATTGCCTTTCTGCCTTCCATCCCTAGAAAAGATTAGTTATGCTGAGTACCATGCAACATCTCCCTCAACCCCCACCGGCCCCTTCCCAGCACCTACCACAATGATTACTACAGTGTAACTTCATACATCCAGTTTTCACAATTCCAGAAATCTCAAAAAACTGGCACTTCTAAAAAGTACGCTACATCGGGGTTTTCAACCTTTTTTGACCAGTGTATCCCTGGAGGGTGGTTGCAGAGCAAGGGGGCTGGGGAGTAGTGGCGGCGTGGGGTGGTGGATGGTGGCAGCAGCTGTTGCATGCAAGCTCCCTCCCCATATCCAGCGGGCTGGGTAGCACCAGTCTAGGCACTTTCCTTATGTTTCAAAAATCTAGAATTTTCAAAATTTCCAGCAGGTGCTAGGTCCCAAGGATGCCAGATTTATAAGGTTATATAGTACGACAATGAAATTTAGTGGAAGGAAGCGGAGTTTTCTTTGGCCCCCACCATGTGCAGGTAAAGGTATGATGGGATATAATGCGAGATTCATGCAGTCAGGCCTCCTGCCATGCCACGTGTGCAGGGCAGTAGATGCGATTGTGGGTTGTCCACTAGATCCTATCATATTACCGGTGTAGAGAGAGCCCGATCCCTAGGGCTTGGGGGTTTTATGCTGGGCATGGTGCACCTGTGTGGCTGGGAGCCTCATCAGCTGATGGGGCCCCCAGCTACAGAGAAGACCCTGATACACATGCAAATTAAAGCTTGATAGCAACCAGCTATAAAGTTAGTACACATTTTTGAGGTCTAATTTGATAGCTGTTTGGAGCTTTTTTTTTTTTCATTGTGTGATAGGTACTTTGTACATGCAGCTTGTCTCCAGGTAACTGCACAATGAAGGCGCATCCAGATAAGCATGCACATGCCTGTTGCGGTGTCTCAGCGCTGCTTGAGACACTACAAGAGGCATGCTGGGAACTAAACAATGTTCCCCAGGCTGCATATTTGCAGCGTAGGCTATAAATTTGATACCTGGAAATCCAGGTATCAAAAAAAAACCTGTTGAAAAAAAGCAGCACAGGCCGAGTCTGCCAGAGAGACACTGGCACCTGGTCAGCCCGGGTGCACAGCTCCTGTGTGTGGTGCCAATTTGGCACCAGGCGGCCGCGGCCATGCCGCACCGCCGGAGACTCTCCTAGTCAGTAGTAGGCCCCCAGCAGCCCAATGGCCACTGCTGCTGCTGCGGAGGGGTGGGGAGGGGGGATGTGGACAAAGCAAGGAGCCAGGCAGGGGACCCACCCCTTCTGCGAATTCCCCCCATGCACAGTCCACACCCAAACATACAATCCCTTCCACCCCTACAGTCTCCCCCACACCTGGAACCCTCCCAATCCACCCACAAACCCCACACCCCCAAACCATTCCCACAACCCCCACACCCACACGCAAGCCCCATATCACATAAAACCTACACCCACCCCCAAACCTTCCCACAAACCCCATACCCGCCTGTCACACTCCCTTTCAAATCACACCCTGTGTGTCCAGCCACCAAACAGGATGGGACAGGACCTGCTGGCAGGAGCCAGGGCTGCAGGGGCACTGCCGCACTGCAGCCCTGACCCTTGTCCATACTGGTGCTGGGACATGCAGCCCCAGCCTGGGAGGGCTCCTGGTCTCAGAAACTGCTTGGGTGTCTGATGGGTTGGAGGGAGGGGTAGAAGTGGCAGCAGGGTTATGTGTGAGAGAGAGATGGGGGTAGGGGTGAGAGAGCGCTTCAGGTAGGAGAGGCCACCAAAGCTGGGCTTAGAGTAACCCTGCCCTCCTAGAGCAGCCTGTGCAGGTGCAGGCCAGCTTAGAAGGGAAGGGGCTTGCCCAGCCCAGTCCTTGAGCCCCAGTCAAGAGTTTCCCAGGAATGGCATGGGGACCGCTGGAGTCTGGGCACAGGTGCAGGGAGCAGAACAGGAAGGGCAGGCACTGCTCAGCATCCCATATCCTGCTAAGCAAAGTGGGCAGGGGAAGCTCTGATTTTTTTTATGACAAAAAACCCCCCAAAAGTAAATGCCAAACTGTATAGATATTTGGAATTAATTTCATTATGATGATAGAGGCACTGGTAGGCTTCCAAATTGCTTTAAAATTTAAATGTATCAATAAAAAATTGCCCAACTGATCTCTCTACATAGTAGCATTTTGTTTTAATTGTGGAAGAACATGGATTTGGGGTATTTTAATGAGAGAATATTTTTTTTTTAATCAGAGAATTTACTATTTTTAAAGAGGGAACACCAGGATCTCTGCTGGTGAGACAAGTGGCAAGACTCAGGCACAGAAGCCTGCCCAGGGCCAGCACCGGGGACCCAGCTGGAGGGCAGATGAGGTGGCTGACCTCCTGGCCTCTGAGGCCAGGAGGACATGCTTCAACAGTTTGAAGCGGGCCACAGCAAGGAGCACATCTTCTGGGCAATAGCTACCCAGATGGCAGAGCAGGGGCACCAGAAGACATGACAGCAGTGCTGCTCTAAGGCCAACTGTGCAGCCACAGCCCACTGGCAGCTGGCCCAGAGGTGCAGGTGGCTGTGCTGCAGTGCCCATACCATAGTCCAGGCGGCTGCTGCATCGTCGTCTGGGTCTGGCAGGCACACAGCCATGGGGCTTGGGTCCAAGAGGGTGGATGCTGTCACAAGTGGCAGCAAGTCACAGCCAGCCAGCATCCTCCACTGTCAGACTGCTGCAGTGGGTAGAGGGTGCTGCTCCACTCTAGGTCAGGGCTGCTTCAGCAATCCAGCTGGCACAAGGGTCTAGTGTCCCCAGATACCAGCTGGCTGGGCCTGAGATGCATCCTGAGCTGCTCCCCAGGGTAGCTTCATATACTGCTGGAGTCAGCACAGGTGCTGGCCCCAGCCTCTAGTTCCCCCTGGCTCAAGATCCAGGAGGAGCTGGGCAGGAACAGTTTGCCCAAAGTGGCATGATTTGACCCACACCAAAGTGCATGTTCAGGAACGTGCACTGAGGCACAAATTGCCAGCACAAATTTGTGCCGCTGCTATTCGAGCTGCTGCAAGTGCATGTGCCTGCATGTATGGACATTTGGTTCCCCAAGGACAACTAGCAGTGGCACACCTTGTGCTGCAGTTACTTGTCCCCAGGGAACACCTGTGTGACACGCGTTTTGGCACGCCACAAGTTACTGTGTTGGCCCCAGCAGCCTTACTTGGGGTTCTGGGGGCCTCCTGGAGCTGCGGTCCTGGAGATCCTGCCAGGTGGAGCCTGGCTGGCAGCAGAGTGTGGCTACGGGTGGCCTGGCTCTGCTTTTCAACAGCACGTGCTGCAAGTGTGTGCTGCTCTAGTTTGGGGGCGGGGCGGGGGGATTGACCCCTGGGTATCTAGGGGTCAAAAAAAAACCATGGAAAAAATTAGAAGAGCACATGCTCGGGCTGCATACCCTTGCAATGTGGGGAACACTGGACTGTGCAGTGTGTGGCACTGCACATGCGTTTGCAGCGCCACATACCACACAACCGCACTCCTCTGGACACATCCTTAAAGTGTAAAGTGTTGAGGGGGCCTTTGAATGATCTGATACTGGTCTCCATCAGAGACAGGCTAAATGAATTAACTATACTAGTAACACACTGGAAATTCCAGATTGCTGTGCCAATGACGAAAATCACTCAAATGGATGAGAAGTCACTAGATGCTGGAAAGAACAATAACTCCACCTTCAAACTTCACACAGCTTTATTTTTAAACTGAAAAATTAACTTGGAGAAAAGCACGACCAAAAATTCTGATTCTGTGCATTTGTCCTAACCCGGGTTAGCTTCCCATGACTTATCTATTAAAGTATGATTTCAGTCACAGAACAGCTCTGACACATGGCACACATCTACAGCTCCAAAACCAATACACAAGTTAATTTTCTGGTTTCAACAACAATTTGTCTAGTGCCCTGTGAAATATTTAAAGCCTGGCTGCCTGGATGTAAAATGGCACTGCTATCATGTGGCACAATAATCATACTGGATACATATTTGAATTACTCACTGGGACAGATCTATCAAGCTTTATTGAGCTGGTAAAAACAAATGGCTGCAAAGATCAACTTTGGTTTATGAATCTGGCCCACAGAAAAAAAACCCATGCTTTTTCAAATCCTTTTCCAGCATTACAGCTGAAAGCGAGCACCAGAAAATAAGACAAATTTGTGTTGGATCTAGTACTATTCAATATATTTTAAATGTCTTCTAAGAGCATGTAGTATGATATGTGTTGCCTTCTTCAAAAATATGCTCTTACACTGATGCAGTATGACACGGTATTAATGCCAAATTCTATCCAGGGCATTTCTGGTTCATCCGAAGAAAAAACAGGACTCGAATCTCCTCTATGGTGTTGTTGTTGGTTAGACTGTATGGATACAAAATTATTAACTGACTGCAACAAAAGAATCACACTTATAATGAGGGTAATATATCACGACAATGTCAATTTGATTAATATAATGGAGCCACATTTCAAAAGAAGGAAATTACAGGTCATTAGGAGTAAATTCAAATTGTGTTAAGGATTTGAATTATTTTCTTCATTTTCTTCAGAATTTATTGAATATTTTTCTTTACATGCTTTGCTTTGTTTGCTAATCTCAAGGCATTCTTCTTGCTTCCAATTTAACGATGTTTAAACACAGAAATTGACACACAATATATGGCCAGTGATACAAACATCTGGATTGTTTTGAAAAGAAAGGGAACATCTGAATCTAGGATAACAAATAACCAATATTTTATTCATAAATAGCCTCCACACATACAGCCCTGTATGCTTACACTACCCTTTACAAGACATATATTTTATACAATATACCGACTCTCTCTCTATACATATACACATACATATATATATACACAGACACATACATATACATACATACATACATATATATACACACATACATTTATACACACACACACACACATATATATATTAAAGGGGGTAGTGTAAGCATACAGGGCTGTATGTGTGGAGGCTTTTTATGAATAAAATATTGGTTATTTGTTATCCTAGATTCAGATGTTTCCTTTCTTTTCAAAACAGTCCAAATGTTTGTATCACCGGCCGTATATTGTGTGTCAATTTCTGTGTTAAATCATCGTTAAATTGGAAGCAAGAAGAATATATATATGTGACAAAAACAAATGCCAGGAAAGAGACTGCACAACAGTTCAGATAAGGAAAGAAAGAAAGTATGAGGGTTTTTTGAGTAGAGGTGGCATTATGGGAAAAGAATGGGAGGAAGGAGAAGTAAAGCAACATGACTGAGGGTAATCTAGGGACTGAATATGGGAAAAATTGATCTGAGGGATATTTAAGGGCAAGAGAAGATATGAGACCCTGTAGTTGCAGATAAGGAACTTGAATTTGATATGGGAGAAGACAAAGGGGTTCAAAGTCAACACAGAGCTTATAAAAAAACCAAGGAATCAATACGTAAGGCCAAACCATGCCTTCAGAAGGGGAAATCAATTTAAATGTATTGTGAAAAGATCTTTTTAGCTCGTAGTTGATGTTTCCGTGTAAGAAGCAAGAGGATGACAGAAGGCAAATACTGCCGTAATTCTGAGACCAGCTCCACACATCCTCAAAGGTAGCATCCCAGAAGTCTATGCAAGGTAGAACTGACTTGGACACATCAAACTCACTCGTCCATTTGTTTTGTGCTGCTTGCCATTTGCCAGGGAATGCAACTGCAGGAAGTGGCTCTACACCCTCTCTGCCCTGCCAAATGCTACCCAGTAGTAGTTCCCCACATGCATACAGTCTTCACTAAGGGGCTTCAGTCATGTTCAAAGGATAGGACGTTGCTCAGTCTTTACCGCTTGCTATCTCCAATGCTCGGCGTCTTCTCACAAGAGTTATTTCCTCCAAACATTCACAGCCCTTTTAGCACATGGGGAGCTCTCACCTTAAGTCACATTACTGGAGGAGCTCCAAAAGCCCATTCAATTGAGGTGTTTCACTATCAAGGCTTGAAAAACCTTCATGTAAGTGTCTCATTTGAGTCAAACATAATACTTTCACCTAGCTTTTTATACCAATTTTTAGTAACTTTTCTCGATGTACCCACATGCCCCCCTCACACCATGGAAGACTTCTGCACCAGACCACGGGACAGAGCAGAGATGCCAAGTCCCAACCTAGCACCTTGGCCACAATGCCCTGGTATCCTACACTGTTTTTAAGGACCATGGTTCCCATCAATAAGGTAAATGTGCAGCCCTGCTCAAAGGGCTCAAGCAGCATTTATTAAAGCCTGTAGTAAACTGGTTCGTCTGTC
Organism: Caiman crocodilus; assembly: GCA_030014935.1. Lineage (NCBI taxonomy): Eukaryota > Metazoa > Chordata > Crocodylia > Alligatoridae > Caiman > Caiman crocodilus. The sequence goes on along the minus strand of JAGPOW010002742.1, from coordinate 15,903,346 downwards.
AGTCCACGAATTCTAAGTTTCATCTGGGTAACCCTTCTGTATGAATTACACAAAGACTTCAAGATACAAATGTATAACAAAAATTACGGCCAGTCTTTGAATATCTTCCCAATTGCTCTGTGCACTAAATGCACAGTTCATGCAAATTAACCCATCCTTTCTGCAACTTGTATTTGCATCTCCATAAAACCCCACAGATAAAATAAAAAAAGCATTACACCTACAAGCAAGCAAACACCTGTATATTATAAGTTCTGATTCTGCAGTCTTTACTCAGGCAAATCTCTCGAAGTCCAGTGTATTCAAATGTTGAAAGTCAATAGCTTTGGCTTGAATGTGAACAGCTGGATCAGGCTCCTGCTCACATCCATTCTTTACTTCTTACGATGGCACAGGCAGTTTTTCAAGAAACTAAGTTGAAAATACTGAACATTATTCAACTGTTCTTGGCGAAGCAATGACCCATAAGCAGCAAGCCAATATAGTAGATTATGCAATATGACAACAACTACTTTGTGTGTACTTGTCTGTAAATATAACCGTGCTACACAGGCAGAGATCGATGGCCAATACGCATTTTAGAAAATATCTATAGTCATTAGCAAAAAAATGCACTTAGAGCATCCCAACGAGGTAAGAACCACTAGACTTCCAGCCATAAATAGACTGGTAATATTCATGAGCCTGCCGTTTCCAAGTATACACTATTTTATTATGATTTCCTGAAATACGTGGAAAGCCGAACATGTCAATAACAATATCGAATCATTAATTCCTCATTTATAGGATCTTAATTTACTGAACTGGTCAAATGCATTTGTCTAAATTAAGGTCCAAATCCATTACAGAAATATTTAATTGAGACTGCTCATTGGCCATATTCTTCTGATAAAGAAAAGTGATGTTTTAAGGTATTTTATTCTTGAAGTGTGACTCATTATAGGAGAAAGAAGGATTTGAGGGGTGATATCTTTTACTGCATCAACTATATAGTCGGGACCGATGTTAGAAAAGCCTCAGGCACAAGAAGCCTTTCCTTAGGTGACTTGAAGTAAGCCAAAAAAATCCTTGCCTCTCTCATATATCCTGAACCATCAGGGCTACAACATCACTTGAATGCTTTTACTCATCAAAGCAGAAATTAGAAAAGATGAAAAATGAATAAAGGGGAAGATACAACACAGAAGTAATCACATGAACAGAAATAGTTATTCCACTGTAGTAAGAAGCTCAGAAACGTATATATTTTTTAAATCTGCTTTTTCAATAGGACTGAAATCCTTCCAAACAAACTCTACGCTGACGGGGCCCTCGTGGGTGCTGGGGAGACGCAAGCAACCAGAGAGAAATGAAACCACATAGACAATAATGTAGGCAGTGACTTCACTCCGGGAGGTCTGCAGCAGCAGAACTTCTCAATGCAAACCTTCAAAAGTCAGTTGCTTCAGCACTTAGGGTCCTAATCATGCACAAACCAACCCGAATGCAGCAGTGAATTTGCCTTCCGGGTCACGCACTTCAACCCATAATTCATCTCAGAGAGATGCCTGTAAAGCCTGTATCTACAAACCTTCACAGGAGGAGATTCCATCATCTCTCTAGACTGCTTCGTCTATTCTTCTACTTTTCTTAGGAAGTTCCCCTGACATGATTTAATACCCATTTTTAAGGTGCCTCTTCATTTAGAAAATTGGATACAAAAAAAAAAAAATCCAAAAAACCTGTACTGGTCACAGACTCAACATGTAATTGAATCAAAAAGGACCTCTGGACAGATTTCTTGTTATTGAGTAAGTGTGGAAAAGCACTTGGGCAAACACATCTGCACACACCCCACCTCTGGGCATGCGCACTTAGATGCAAGACTCAACCTGTCGTAGAGTGACAGCTGCTGTTCGATGCCAACATTACTTAACTAGGATTATTTCCAGCGTGGCTTCACATTGTTCGGCGGCAATACCAAGTAAATTGAGACTGTTCATACATGACTTCATTAGAGTGTGAAAACCAAAACACTGTAGTCATGAGTGATAAGGAGTACACAGAGGAGGACAGAGACCGTAGAGCATGAGAGTGGGCATTTAATACCGTAAAAATGAAACCACTTCTAACATCCCAAAGGATCGACATACTTAATGGTCACATCTGGAACCCACGTTTAAACATCATTAAGGGGTTTTGTTTTCAAAGGAAGGATTTCAATTGAGGTGCTCTGAAATCACAATATAAGATTGTTTAAATAGCCCAGCGACTGCGAATTTCGTCTTTGAAAGAAAATCTGGTATGCAGACTGGCTGAATGCTGGACACATATGACCTCAAGAATCAGTTGCCTCAGACAGAGAGGATGCTCGGAAAAACAAAACAGCCTAACATGAGCCAAAGCACATGAAAAATTCGGCACCAATTCTAGTGCTGTTAGCACAACAGCCGTCAATAGGCAGAGTCACCTGTAACACTTCCAGATCTTTCTTTTACAGGTTTTGTAGCCATTATCCACTGCATAGTTGTGGATGGTTGACCATGCTGCTGGAAAACAGAGCAGTTGAAAGGATACTGTGAGAGAACAGTATTGTCCCCATAAATGTTTGCAAATGTCTTGCAAAATACACAGGACGAAGCCCTGAGGTTTGTTTGCAAGGTAAAGTCCCACTGAAGTTATTCAAGGTCAGAAGGAGGTCGGACTTAGGCCACGTACAGACATTCAGTTTCCGCTGGAGAGAGTAGTTACTCTTCAACCAGAAATCGTGAGTGTACAGATGTTCAGGATTTTTCTCTGAGATCAAAAATGGCCACACTGAGAGAAAAATAACTCAGGATCAATCAAGATTAAATCACTCGTGAGAGAGTTTCTTCTAGGAGAGTAAGTGTCTGTGTGCTTTTCCTTCTACAAGAAACCATAACACAGATTTCCAGTATCCCAAGGACCTTTCCTTGCACAACCAGGCAGGATAACTTGTTTGTACCTTCTACTTATTGACCCACATACTTACATGTCTGCAGCATGTGCTGTATGGACTTGGACTATGTTAGATCATGCTGTGTAACACACATTTTTATTCCTTGTGCAATCTATTTAGACACGCTCTTCCAGAAATGGTTATTTCTTCAGGCTGCCTACACAATGAATAGTATTGGTTTATATCTTAAAAGAAGCGGGTACTTGGTGTAATTAGGGGCAGGGAGGGTCTTTGTAAACCCACCATCCTGCCTCAATCAAGGAAGGCTGGTGGATTTACTTTTCAGGGGAAATGAAGGCAGTATTTTACTGCCACCTTCTTAGTCGTTATTTTGTTTGATTATGAAGCTCAAGGATTAGAGTGATTTCTCTGAGTCCAGTAAAATGATATAATGCATTTCCTTCACCTTCATCATTTAGTGTTCTTCAGGATTATGAAGACAGTAGACAAAAGGTGAGAGAAACTAAAATAGATAGATATCCTGTTTACCATTTTGCATGGAACACAATAGCGAACTTCAATCACCATTAGAGAACAACATTTACCAACAAGTAAAGGAGGCTAGGGTTTTTTAATCCCCTAATGGGACTAGGAAATAACTGTGGGGTCTCAGAGGCCACTGTCTAGCAATAGCAAACATGCTTGCATGCTCACATGGTTAAGAATACTGTATAAAAGCTCATTAAAACTTAATACTTTCATCTACATCTATTATGACACGAAGCAGTACAAGCTCACTTTCTCCAGGTTTTGTTTCCTTAGGGAGATTTCTAGGCTGCTAAGGACTTGGCCTTCCCTCTTGCTTAGGCCTTCAGAAATCAGAGAATCAGATACGGAAATTCAAACTGGATTTGAATCCAAGCTATTCCATCCTGTGCAACTGCCCCAGTAAATTTGGACAACCGTTCCCATCTTCCTTAAATGCAATATCTTGCCTGGGACTTTCATTTAAGCCTCAGAGGCCACACGCACCCCTATCCCTGAATCACCCAGTTCTAGCTGCAGAAAACGCACTTTGAGAGATTAATCTGGAAAGTAGTTTGGCCATCTTTGAGTCTGAACTTTCAAACAAGGAGCAAACATGCATCATAGGTAATGCTGGATGGGCATGGCTAATCTGTCCAATTTTAATTTACTTGGTATATTATATTGGATTTTTAATTCTCTATTTATCTGAAGACAAAGGAGTGCGCTCTTAAATACGTGGCTGAACTATTCGAGTGAAACAGAGATTGAAATGCTAATTGAGTCTGCTTGCAGAAAGGTACTGCTTAGATCTTTGACAACACAAAAGACCAGCTAATGGAAATGTATGCAAGAAATTGTGTTTATCCGGTTCTAACTCGAGAGAGAGGGGTTAATTAAAAAGTGTGCAAGGGATTTGTTTGCTGTGTATCGGGGTTAGAGGTCCTGGGTTCTGTGTTTAAACAGGTGGATATAGGTCACAATGAAGGGAAGATAGACATGGATCCCCAAAGAGATATTTTGAAAGAAAAGTAATATAATGGACAGTAGGGAAGACAGAATTTATACTTCCGTGTATTCAAACAAGAGGGCATTTGGTATAAGGGCTAATATAACTATCATGTCCAATTTGGGGAATTTAACATACACTATGACAAACTGATAAAGGGCCCAGTTGTGACAGAGATACAACCCCCGTCTGCTTCCCCACTCCAGTTGGACTGAAACTGGGAAAAGGCCATGTCCTACATTTGCTCAGGAGAAAATTCTGAGCCAGACATACAGGTTTCTCTCACTTTATGCGGGTTCTGTATGTGCAAACTTGCTTTGAAATTATGACCCTTTTTTATACCAAAAATTAATTACCCGAGAGATAAATTCACTCTTATGCAATCGGTGTGGTGGAAGTGCAGTCAGCTGCTCTGTGCAGTGCATTGTGGGACTGACGTGCACCAAATCTAGTCTCCTGCTTGGATCTGTGCTCCTCGCTCATTGTCTGCGACATGTTTCAGTAGTTGCCATCCCCATTATGGCTTCTAAGTGTCCTGCTAGCTTATCTCCTACCCCTCTCCCTGGCCCATCAATGAAGCCTTCACCACCCTCTCCTCACACCAACTAAACGTTCACCACCCCCCTGTGCTTGTGCGCGCTATCGGCTGTTGGTGAGTACCAAAACTGTCTTGTAAAAGCGATAGAAATGGGTCTGGGGGTCAGTACAGTTGAGGTCTTGGAACATATCGTTATTTGTTACATTGTAAATTGGGTTCCCTGTATGCAAATTCGACTTTTGTGCTGTTTTCCAGGAATGTATGTACAGCATACAGCGAGGGGAACCTGCACTGCAGTTCTGATACAGCGGGCGTTTATACACGTGCTCGGGGAGTGTGCATATGGGGAGGAGCACTCCAAGAGCCGCTCTATTTAAGGTGCCCAGAGTGTCTTGTGTATCAGCATCCCCACACTTCAAAATGCCAATGGGGGTGCTTTAACTAAAGCTTGTCAAACGAGTTTTAGTTAAAGCACCCCCACCAGCATTTTGAAGTGCGGGAACGCTGCTACACGAGATGCTGGAGGCTGCTGGAGTGCTGTAATTGCCACACTCCAGCAGACTCGATTATTTCTCAGCGCTCCATGGGATTTCAGCATAGCGAGCAGAGAACAGGTATGATGTGCTTCTTTGTGGCGGCCAAAACTTGGAGTGGGCTTCCAAGGGAGGTGGTGCTCTTCCCTACCTTGGGGTCTTTAAGAGAAGGCTGGATAGGCATCTGGCTGGGGTCAGCTGACCCCAGTACTCTTTCCTGCCCGGGGCAGAGGGTCAGACTCGATGATCAGCTGAGGTCCCTTCCAACCCTAACATCTGTGAATCTATGAATTGAGCCTGCTCCAACGCATGGTAACTACAGGACATCAGAGCAGCCTCGCTGCTCATGTTTAGGTACCCAGGAAGACTGAGTCCTTCATGATGGAAGATGTCAGATCATTTCACTTGTTTAAGCTGTTTTTTTTCTCTGCAATGGGACTTGAGGATGTTTTGAGAAGACTTGTTCCAATACCCTCTCCTGCGCCTTTACAAGTCTGATCCAACTCTCATTCAAGTGAATGAAAAGACTCCCACTGATTTTAACAAGAAATGGATAAAGACTCTGATGTGTTACTAACTTGTATTTTCTGTTTTCTCTCTAGTCTATAAAAAGCCAATAAATACTGCCATTGTTTAAGCTAAGAAAGCTGGCAATCTTGAAGGAAACAGAACTCGGTCCTGAAGGGAAAAAGAGAAGGATTAGCATTAATAATTAGAAGACTGTGGGCTCCTTCAGAGCAGTTTGTCACCAGGACTACAGCATGGACAAATGAGGGCACTGTCTCTCGCAGCCAGCAAAGTTCAAAAGAAAAGCACAACTTGTGACAAAGACCCCAAAAGAGGAACAGAAAATAATTATACCTGCAGAAAATTTCAGCTGCTGTGGGACTCATTTCTATAGCACACAACACTCTTTCTGCAACCTGTGCTCCATGAGTCTGTGAATTTTCAGTAATAAGAATAGAGGAAACTCCAAAC